>OZ018335.1:10579509-11130809 GCA_963969495.1 Ceratothoa steindachneri | reverse complement strand
GAGAGAGCAGAAATTCTTAATCAAAGGAATTTATAGGAGTAGAGATAAATGAAATGCTCAAAAGTATTGATAATAAAGTCAGGAGAAAGTTTGAGAAAAATGTTTATGAGGTTCATGTTTAACTGTTTGGCACTAAAATAACAAGATACATAATAGTATCCTGTGAGCCAGACTGATTAGGAATATTGCTTTCATTAGGAAATATATTTAGACAAAACGACAATTAAGATGTTAAATGTACAACTATGTAATTAGTAAACTGGACTACTGTAATTCACTTTATTGGAGATTACCAAATTATCTATTGAAAAGGCTGCAGTGCATTATGAATAGAGCTGCAAGATTAATAAAAGGTCTGTGTCTCCACCTGAACAAATAACACCAGTGCTAATAGACCTACAGTGGTTACCAATAAAGGCAAGGATTGTTTATAAACTATGTCTTTTGACTTACCAAACATTAAAATTCGGAAGCCTGGTTATTTGAGAAATCTATTGGAAGGTTCCATTCAAGACACTGTGATGACTTTAAGACATGATATGGATCAACATAGTTTATTATTATTTTTTTTTTTGTCATCAACACCCAATAGCAAGTTCTATGTAAAGAGCTGCTTTTTTTTTTCCTTACCATCTAAAAAATAAATAAATAAATAAATATAATACATACTTATATATATAGATACGGACATGCATATATATACATTGCTCAGGAGGCCAAAGATTATGTTGAAAGGAGAGGAACAAGAATGGGGGAACTTCAGTTGCAGGACTCCACTCTACAACACTTAAAGCAAGAAAAGAGGGGGGAGCCATGTTACTATAGAGAGGGTGAGGTGCAGCACTCCTGTATATACTAAAAACAAGAAAAAACTGAGAATAAAGTTTATACAAGTTAAATTAAGGTTCAAAACCGTTCAAATTTTCTGGTAGAGATCTTATATTTTAAGGAATTCAAATATAATTAGGAGGCGAAAATCTTTCATAAAGAATATCTCTCTGGACAGGGTTAGTCCTTTTTTGTTGGCATGATATGTGAGAGAGGTTCTTGCCCTGCTGAGTTTTGTGCATTCAAAAATTAGATGGGGTAGTCATATTTTTGTTACAATCATGGCAGATTGGAGGAGGGTCACCTTTAAAGATGTGTTCTTGAGAGATTAAGCTAACATTAAGTCTCAATCGGATGAGGATGACTTCTTCAGTGGAAAAATTCTGGATTATATGCCAGTTAGTTGGGGAGATATTTCAAAGGTGTTGTGACCATTTTGTTTGAAAATGTTGTGCCAGGGATCGTAAGATTTCATTCTTAGATTTAGGAATATTTGTAAGATATCCATTTTGATTGGCTGATTTGGCAATCTTGTTTGCCTATTCATTGCCTGGGATCCAGATGAAGAAAAATTTGGCATATGGGAATTCAGCTATATTTTTATATATTCATCTGACTAAAAAGTGATCACCATTTGATTGAATTGCTAAGATGGATACCAGGGAATCAGAACAAATTGCAGTGTTTTCTTTGTGTTGTTTTGCAGCTATGATTCTCCATGATAAATAGCATATAATTCTGCTGTAAAAACTGAGCTGTTGTTGGGTAACATATATGAGTAATCCATTGTGTTAAACAGGATTCCTGAGCTTGTGTTTCCATCAGTGTCTGTAGACCCATCAGTGTAAATTAAGGTGATGGGTTGTGGGAGGGATTCTATGAATTCAGAGAAAAGCTGGTTATACATACAGGAGGGTGTTGTTTTAATAAGATATTGGGTTAGCTTGAGATGGAAAGTGATATTTGATGGTGGTAACTCATATTACTTATGGAGAGGGTATGGGGGGATGTCTCCATAGGGAAGGCTTGATAAGTTCAATAGTTCCTTGTATCTCTGAATAAAAGATAAGGGTCTTGTGAAATATATATTATAACTAAACTATGTGATTTTGAGAAGAGAGATCTTATTGTGTGATTTTCAATTGAAAGGCAATGGAGAAGATATCTACAGCAGAGTTGTTGTATTCTTATTGCAAGGGGCATTACATTGGCTTCAGGTTCTAGACTCTTGCTTAGTGTGCACTTTAATGCACCCAAGGCAACACGTAAACAGGTATACTGGATACGATCCAATTTTTGAAGATGAGTCTTAGCTGCTGTATTATAATAATTTATGTTTGATGTCATTGTCATTTTCATTATTCTATATATTTCAATCATTAATTTAAATATAAAATATTCATTAATTTTTTTTAGAGAATGATAATTTGCTTGGCTAAACTTTTATGTTAACCAGGTGATCGTTTTCACTAAATTTAATATTACATGACTCATGACAAAGGCTTCAGCGCAGAAGAAAAAGCGTCTGCTCCCTCAGTTCTCACAAAAAAGTCAACTTCAATGTATTCATAACTAAAGGCGTTCTGGATGTCTTTTTCAATAATTTCATTGTTACAAGAGAAAGTTAACGATAGCTTACCCAACATACTAACAAGAGGAATAAGCTACTCCAGACGGCAACGATATTCTCTGGAACGAAATATCATAAATCCCTGGAAACAGTATTAGTCCTTTTCCCAAGGTAAGCCAATCTTTTATCATTCTCTCTGCTCATGTTACGTTTAACTCATTAAAAGTTCTTAAAGTATCAAAGAGAAATGAGCCATAGTCCATTATAAATCGTACAAGAGATGTGTACAGGTGGATAAGGCTTTTCCTGTTGGCCCCTTGAGTTTTACCTGAAAAAGTTTTCATGATATTCATGCCACTTGAATACAGATTTTTGATATATGAGATATGTGGGCTCCATGTGAGGCTAGTCCCAAATAAGGCCATATAGAGTTAGGGGAGGATGTATGCAGATAAGTCTATAAAAAAGATTCTTCAATTTGCATCTTTATTTTTTCTTCCTGACATTCTCCTTCCATTGTCTTCATTATTACTTTGTCCTCACTTTTATCCCCTTCCAAGGCTCTCCTCAGATATCTTCACTGCTCTCTTTCTTGGTCATTTACACCTAACTTGCTCCAGTCTTATTTTTTCCACTTCCTCCTTGATCTTTTCATCCCAGATTACTTGTGTAACTTTTTGCTTTTGCTTCCTATATTCTAATTCCATCCTTTCCCCTTGTTCTGCCTCAACCCTCTCTCTCTAATTTGCCTTAGCTTTCTTAGTTGTTTGTTCTTCTTTCTCCTAATTAAGTACTCTTTCTCCACTTCCTTGTTCCACCACCCCTTACTTGACCTTTTCCCTCCTGTTAGGATCCATTTTTCCCCAATCTTTTGCATTGTCACCTCTTTTATTTTTCCTTCTAACTGCATAACATAACAATTTCATGGATGACAAAAGCCACAAGGGCCTATCAAAGGTCATCCACATCTGCCAAAACCCACCCAGAAAATGTATCCATAGGATTGTGTCAGATTATGCATTTACAATACAGTATACAATTTAAACAATCCATAGGATTGTGTCCAATCATGCATCTACAATTCAAACCATACACAGGAATGTGTCAAAAACAAAAAGCATCATCATCAAGACTCATTAAAATCAATCATAATATACAATAATAAAAAACTGCATCCACAGGAATGAGTCCAGAATACCCCCCAAAGTTAACCCTCCCTCCCCGTAAAATCATCTAATCTGAGTTTGAATACATTCAAGTTGGGACTGTCTACCGTTTCAGATGGCAAACTATTCCAGTAATCTACCACTCTATTAGTGAAAAAATATTTTCTAACATCTAACCTATACCTCTGTTTTTTAATTTTTAAGTGGTGGCCCCTAGTCCTATTACTACCTTCCAACTCAAATAACTTGCTAAATCCAACTTATCCAGCCCAGAACAGATTTTAAAAAGCTCAATCATATCTCCCCTCACACATCTTCTCTTAAATGAGAACATATTTAGTACCCTCAGTCTATCTTCATATTCAAGGTGCTTCAGGGAAGGTATTATTTTTGTTGCCCTCCTTTGTACTGTTCGAAGGTCAGTCTTCGACTGACCTTCGAACAGGTAGCACGTGTTTCGTAGAGCTCTCAGAATATTTTGATTATTTGATATACTTTGGTGTGTGACATAAACATAAATATTAAGTTATAAGATCATATATTTGGTTAATATAACAAAGTTAAATTGTGGTTATTTTGTATAAATTGTGGTTATTTTGTTTTGGTGAGAAAGTGACTTTTGTTTACTTCGGGGCCATCTTGATTAGCAGTTTTTAAACTTGCGCGCACAAATTGGGGTCAAATTCTTGTTGTTTGTAAGTTTTTGTTTCTATTATTGTTCTTGTTTAAGTATGGCTGACTGTTTGGATGTAGAGAGTATGCCTTTTGAAAGTAGTGTGTATGTAGTGTGCGATGTCTGTGGTGTAGAGAGGAGAGTGAATGTGTCTGAGTGCCGTGTATGTGCTTTGACTGAGGAGGTGAGTCGATTACGTGCGGAATGCTTGAGACTGAACGATTTAGTGTCTGAAGTGAGAAGAGATGCAAGTGTACGTTTGAAGAGTCAGATTGGGACCAGGAGGGAGGAAGTTAGGCCTAGAACAGGGACTGGAGAGAAAGCAGTAAGTGAAGTAAGTGATGATGAGTGGTGGGTGAAAGTGAACAGAATAGATAAGTTAGGACAGGTTAGGTGTGTGAATGAGAGGGACATGGAACCTGTTAGGCTAACTAACAGATTTGATGCCCTGAGAGAGGAAGAATTTGAAAGAGATTTGTCTGGTGTGGCTGTGCCTGAAAGTAGAATAGGAGGTCGAGTGAGTGAGAGCAGGAGGGAGGGTAATACTAGGCCTAGAGAGAATAGGAGAATGACTGAGGTGATTGTGATGGGTGACTCTCAGATTAGGTATTTAGATAGGAAGTTGAATGAAAGTAAATGGAAGGGAGTGAGAGTTTGTCTGCCGGGTGCTGGTGTAAATGATGTGTGTGAGAGGTATGATAGGTTGGTGTCTGGGTGTGAGAGGGAAGCAGTTGTGATTACACATGTCGGAGTAAACGATGTAAAGAAGGTGGGTACTTGTGAGTTACGACAGCGGTATAAAAGGCTGATTGAAAGGATGTGTGAAAGTAGAGTAAAAGGCGTTGTTTCAGGTGTGCTTCCCAGAATGGATGTGGGGATGGAATGGTTGTCTCGTGCAATGGGGTTGAATGAATATGTGAAAGGTTTGTGCGAGGAGTCAGGATTGGTATTTGTAGATGTTTGGAGTGGGTTTTATGGGAATAAGGGTTTGTATGCGATGGATGGACTCCATCTGAGCCGAGATGGGGTTGAGGTTTTGTGGCGGGAATTAGATAGTGTTATTAGGTCTTTAGAGGCGGGAAACTAGGTTTTGATAGTGGTCAGGGAAATTTAATGGCTCAAAGTGAGGCAGGGAAAGGAAGCAAACACAGATTTGTAGAAGGTAGGCAGGCTAATGGAAGTGCTTTAGGGTTAAACTACTTGAGTAGTGATAGTGGTCAGGGAAATACAAGAGTACAGGGTCGGGGAAAGAGAGAAAGGAGATGCAGAGGAGATAGGCCCTCAGGTGCTTCAGGGATAGGTGGGCTGAGTTGTCTTTACACAAATGCTCGTAGTCTTAGAAATAAGAGGGATGAATTATTTAGTTATATCATTCATGAAGATATAGATATAATATGTATAGTTGAATCATGGGTTAATGAAAATATATTTAATGATAATGTCAGTGAATTTGAACTAGAGGGTTATACTATGTACATTAGTCAAAGGAGAGATAGGACTGGTGGTGGGTTGATTATTTATATCAGAAATAGCATTTCTTCAAATCTAAATAACTCTATAAAGCAAGGAGAAGGTGAATCATTATGGATAGATATTAAGGTTGGTAAAAATAGGAAAATACACTTGGGAGCTTTTTATAGACCACCAGGACAGACTGATTGTATCGATGAGTTAATGATTAGGGAAATAAGTAAAGGATGCAAAGAAGATACAGTTATTCTTGGTGACTTTAATTTAACTTCTGTAGACTGGGAAAATATGATAGGAAGAGATAGAGCAAGTTGTAAGTTTATGGAGTGTTTTGAGGATAACTTTTTGATCCAATTTGTTAATAAGCCAACAAGGGGTGCCAATATATTAGATCTAATTCTTTCAAATGATGATCACTTAGTTCAAGGATTGAGTGTAGGGGAATCATTGGGAAACAGTGATCATCAGATGGTTCGGTTTAATTTGCAAATAGTTAAGGGTAGAACAACGACAAACTCCACGAAAATTCCAAATTTTTATAGGGGAGATTACGATAAATTACGCAGCATGCTAAATCAGATTAGGTGGGATATAGAATTCCATGGAAAGAATACTTATGAGATGTGGGATATTTTTAAGACTATATTAAACATGGTTCAGGAACAGTGTATTCCGATGAAGTCTATTAGGAAGAAATGTAGGAAACCATTATGGTGGAACCAAGAAATAGCTAATAAAGTTTCAGAGAAAAAAAGGGCATACCAGAGATTACAAAGTGAGAGTAGTTTAGATAATTTAAACCATTATAGGTCAACCAGAAATGAACTAAATAAGATTATTAAGAAGACCAAAAGGACAGCAGAAATTAATTTAGCTAAAAATAATAATAAAGATCCTAAAAAATTCTTTAGCTATTATAGAATCAATAATCAATCTAACAGTGATAAAATAGGGCCTATTAAATATGAAGGGGTTTTGAAAGAATCTGATGAGGAAATAGTAGAGGTCCTTAATGATCATTTTGCTTCAGTATTCACAGAAGAGAAACCAGTTAGATTAATTGATGATAATTCTAGGTCAAGGGAAGTAGTGATAAATTCTATTAATATAGACAGAGAAGAAATTAAAGGGCTTATAATTCAGTTAAATACTAGTAAGGCATCTGGCCCTGACAACATTCATTCTAGGATTCTCAAAGAAGGTGTAGAAAGTATTGCAGTAGCTCTCGAGAAGATATTTATTAGATCACTAGAGTCTGGAGAAATACCAAATGATTGGAAATTGGCAAATGTAGTGCCAATTTTTAAAAAGGGAAGCAAAGAGGACCCAAATAACTTTAGACCAGTAAGCTTAACTTCTATAGTCTGTAAAATTCTTGAGAAGATGGTTAAGAAGGGAATTTCTGATCATCTAGAGAGTAGCAGGTTAATTAATGATGCTCAGCATGGTTTTAGAAAAGATAGATCGTGTTTAACTAATTTACTGGATTTTATGGATTATGTAACTAAAGAATTAGATAGGGGTGAGAAAGTTGATGTGATCTACTTAGATTTCAGCAAAGCTTTTGATAAGGTTCCACATAGAAGACTAGTTCATAAATTAAAGCTGCATGGGATATGTGGGAACGTTTTAAATTGGATAACTGAATGGCTGAAAAATAGGAAACAGAGAGTTGTACTGAATGGAGTGAGGTCAGAGTGGAGGAATGTTATTAGTGGTGTACCTCAGGGATCAGTTTTAGGCCCTTTATTATTTATAATCTATGTAAATGATCTTGGGCAAGGTGTAAATAGTAAAGTGTCAATTTTTGCTGATGACACTAAATTGGCAGCTGTAGTCAAAGAGGTTGAGGGTAGCTTTAAAGTGCAGGGTGACTTAGATAAGCTGTTAGCTTGGGCTCAGAAGTGGCAGATGACTTTTAACCTTAATAAATGCAAAGTTATTAACATGGGGAGAGATAATAGGGAATTTAGCTATGAGATGGATGGATATTGGCTTAATTCAGTTGAAGATGAGAAAGACTTAGGAGTGGTAGTAGATAGGTCACTGAAATTTTCAAAGCAGTGTATTGAGGCAAAAAATAGAGCAAATAGGGTGCTAGGTTACATTAAAAGAAATGTTAGCTACAAGAGTAAGGAGGTCATCCTTAAACTATACAACTCTTATGTCAGGCCACATTTAGAGTACTGTATACAGGCATGGTCACCACATTTTAGACATGATATAAACTTATTAGAGTCAGTACAAAGGAGGGCAACAAAAATAATACCATCCCTGAAGCACCTTGAATATGAAGATAGACTGAGGGTATTAAATATGTTTTCATTTGAAAGAAGGTGTGTGAGGGGAGATATGATTGAGCTTTTTAAAATCTTTTCTGGGATGGATAAATTAGATTTCAGCAAGTTATTTGAGTTAGAAGGTAGTAATAGAACTAGAGGCCACCACTTAAAGATTAAAAAACAGAGGTGCAGACTGGATGTTAGAAAATATTTTTTCACTAACAGAGTGGTGGATTATTGGAATAGTTTGCCACCTGAGACTGTAGACAGCCCAAACTTGAATGTTTTCAAGCGCAGATTGGATGATTATATGGGGATGGAGGGTTAATTTCTTACTTTTTAGTATGTGGATATGTTTCTTGACTCATTCCTGTGGATGCAGTTTCTTTTTATTGTATATTTTGGGGGATTTTGATTTTGTTTTTGACAGACTCCTATGGAGGCTTTAAATTATATATTGTAGATGCATGGTTGGACATTCCTATGGATTGTTAAATTGTATATTGTAGCTGCATGACCTGACAAAATCCTATGGATGCATTATATGGGTGGGATTTGATGGATACGGATGACCTATGATAGGCCCTTGTGGCTTTTGTCATCCGTTAAATTATGTTATGTTATGTTATGTTAGTCTAAACCCATGCTGAGCACCATTTATTAACCTACCATACTCTAGATGGTCAGAAATCCCCTTCTTAACTATCTTCTCAAGGATTTTACAAACGATAGAAGTTAAGCTTACTGGCCAAAAAGTTATTTGGGTCCTCTTTACCTTCCTTTTTAAAAATTGGCACTACATTCGCTAATTTCCAATCATTAGGTATTTCTCCAACCTTTAGTGATCTAGTGTATAACTTCTCAAGAGCTACTGCAATACTATCTACACCTTCTTTGAGTAACCTTAATTATTTTCCTGTTCACATTAACGGTATTCAACACTACTTCCCTTGACCTATCTCAATTCTCATGTGTAAATACTGAAGAAAAATAATCATTAAGAACCTCTACTATTTCCTCACCAGATTCTTTCAAAACCCCTTCATATCTAATAGGCCCTATTTTATCACTGTTAGATTTGTTATTAATTTTATAATAGCTAAAGAATTTTCTTGGATCTTTATTATTATTTTGAGCTAAATTAATTTCTGTTGCCATTTTGCTCTTCTTAATAATCTTATTTAGCTCATTTCTGTTCAACCTATAATGATTTAAATTCTCAAAAGTACTTTCTCTCTGTAATCTCTGGTATGACCTTTTCTTCTCAGAAATTTTCCTAGCTATCTTGTGATTCCACCACAACGGTTTTCTACATTTCTTCCTAATATCCTTCATTGGAATACACTGCTCCTGGACTATGTTTAGTAGTCTTAAAAGTGTCCTACATCTCATAAGCATCCTTCCCCCTCAATTCTATAACCCACCTAATATGATTTAGCAAATTTCGTAATTTATCGTGCTCTCCCCTATAAAAGTTTGGAGTTTTTGTGGACTTTATTGATGTTCTACCTTTCACTATTCCCAAGTTAAAATGAACCATCTGATAATCACTATTTCCCAATGCTTCCCAGATAGTCAATTCCTGAACCAGGTGATCATCATTTGAAAGAGCCAGATCTAAGATATTGGGATGCCTTGTTGGCTTATTAACAAAATGAGTAAAAAATTATCCTCAAAGCATTCTATAAACTTACAACTTGCTCTATCCCTTCCTATCATATTTTCCCAGTACACAGAATTTAAATTAAAGTCACCAAGAATAACTGCATCTACTTCACATCATTTCCTTATTTCCCTGATCATTAGCCCATCAATACAGTCAGTCTGTCAGGGTGGTCTGTAAAAGTCTCCCAAGTGTATTAGCCTATTTTTACTGACCCTAATATCTATCCATAGTGACTCAACTTCTTGCTTTATAGAATTATTTAGATTTGAAGAAATGCTATTTCTGATATAAATAATTAACCCACCACCCATCCTATCTCTCCTCTGACTAATGTACATATTATAACCCTGTAGTTCAAATTCACTCATGTTGTCATTAAATTTTTTTTCATTAACCCATGATTCTATTACACATATTATATTTATATCTTCATCAATAATATAACTAAATAACTCATCTTTCTTATTTCTAAGACTACAAGCATTGGTATAAAGACAACTCAGCCCTCCTATCTCTGAAGCATCTCATTTAGAATATATACCTTCCACTCTATCTCCTCTGCATCTCTTTTACCCTCATATCTCAGAGATTATTAATCCTGCCAATTCTTCTTCCATTTCATTTTCATATGCTCTCTAATCCGCCCCTTTTCTTTTCTATATATTTCTCCTCTTTCCCTTTTTTATTTCCCATACCGGGTCCCATTTTACTTTCACTATTATAACTTTATGGTCAGTTTGGATCTCCATTTCCTGATCCAAATCAATATATATGCCTTCATCTATCTCACCACACTTTCTGTTCATTATAGCAAAATCTATTGCACTCCTTCTCTTCCCTTGTTGCCAGGCTGGGATTCCTTGTACTTCTAGATTCTTCAGAATTACATCGCTTTCAATTATCCATCGATACACCCTTCTTCCATTGCCATTCATTTCTTCCCTCAGTAGGCCCACATGAGCATTAAAATCCCCCATCACTAACCATTTCATTCTCCATTTCTTATGACAGGCTCCTTAGTTCTTCTATTAACCATTCACTCTTCATCCGGTTGGTACCTTCCACATAATTGTACACTACTGTCACCACCAGGGTTGCCAGATTAAAATGATGAAATGAAGAAAAAAGCCCCAAAACTGCCAAGAAAAATTGATAAAGCCAAATAAAAAAGCCAGTTAAACTTCTTAAGGGAAGGGGTAGAATCTGCAGCATATACATTTTCAGCATTAAAATCCTCAATCATTTTTTATGATGGCTCTTATTCTGATACATGCTTCCAGGAGAGGCAGCTTCAGTCTATTCCTTGCTTTGGTCTTAATGCAAGTTAGAAGAAAGAATACCCTGTCCACCACAGCATTACTAATAGGTATTATTAGGCAAGTGAGGGCAAAGGAGGCAAGCTCTTTAAATTGGGAATGCTGAGGAACACCTTGCCAGAATTGCCCACTGTCTTTAGGTAGTCCATTTTCCTTAAATTGTTCTTCCTTCCAATCTATGAAAAGCAATTTTCTATAATGTTCTTCAATATTGGTAAGATTTTCTTCAGCCAAGTTCAAAAAAGTTAATTCAGAAACTAATGGCCTAAAAACTTGACTTAAAATTATTCCTGAGCTAAATTTTGTCAAATATTGAAATGTATATTTCTTGCTGAGGGAAGTCTTTTTTTTCAGTTTGAATGAGTGCCTCTTCTAACATAGACAAACACCTTTCCTCACCACTTAAAACTTCTTGCTGACTGTATATATTATTATTATTCTGTTGTATGAAATTAGTGCATTCTGACAGGAACTTTATACCAAAATCAACTTGCGTAATACTTTTTTCTGATTATTGGCATCATAAAGCCTGCTTTTGAGGCTCATATAATGTAAAAATAATTCTTCATGCAATTCTTGGGGATCTATCTGTTTTATTTTTCTGAAAGAAGCTATTGAGTTTTTCAAATTAATGCACAACTGGGGTTGCAAAATGAAAAACAAGGGTAGTTTTTTTTTGTCTAATAACATTTCCTTTATCATTCTTGCTTTATATTTAGTATCAAATTTTGCTTCAGCTATTTCAACTGAAATGAAATAAGCCTTGAGCTCTTCCCAGTACATTAAGATATTGAACATTACTTTTCCACACACAAGCCAGCAGATAGAAGTTTTTTTCAAAGGGAAGGGGTGCAATATGAGCTTGCTGAAATTCTGTGGAAAAATTCATAATTTGAAACAAATATTTGTATTCTTCTCGTCTTAGGTTGCTATGACAAAACCAATTGGGTACCTCAATCAGCGAAAATCCAATATTTGATGGCAGCTTTGACATTACATATTGAATACATAATGCTAATGAATGGCAAATGTACTTCAATTGTACACAGAAAGGAGATACTTCTTTGAGTCTGGACCAAACTGATTTATTGCATCCTACCATGTTGGCTGCACCATCTGATGCAAAACCAATGCAATTTTTTAGACTGACCACATTTTGTTATTTCACTGTCAATCAAATTAAAGATATTCTCTCCTGTAGTCTGTTGAACAGGAATTAAGCCTAGAAATCCAGGAATAGTTTCATTTCTCCTACCACTCAGGAATCTAACCAAAATACACATACTTTTAAGTAGAGAGATCGGTGGACTCATCAATAATGATTGCAATACTTCTGGTTTCTCAGGTCTTGAACGAGATCAGATTTTAAGGCTGGTGAAATTATATTTTTTATCAATAATATACACTTAGTTAGGTAATTTTATCTAGCCAAGTGTGCTTCCATGTCCATGTCTTACCAGTATTTCACCTAAGTGATCAATTATGCATATGGCACTATGGCAGGTCATAGTAACAGCAATTTGTAGCTCTGCTACTTTAACCTTATCATCAATTTGCTTACTTGTTTTTGTTACCAAAAGTCTCCCTTGTGATGTTGATGGTGTGTTCCATTTGTTTTTCTGTCATTTCATGACTTTGAAAGATTTCAAACTCTGGGCACAATATTAAGAACATAAGAAAAGAAGGAGACTGCAAAAGACCATTCATGGCCTACACTTGGCAGCTCCTGTTCCAGTCAACACACAAAAGATTTCTTACCAGAGAAAAGTCATCAACATTGTCACCCTTTACAGGAGTTCGTCAGATCTAATCAACAATATACATAAAATGCATCCAGAGGATTATGTCCATTCATGCAACCGCAAAATAATCTCCCCACTCCTTAGAAAAATATATACATATGTACATAAAAAAGTCAGTCCCATCTAGCAGCTTCATTCATATATTTATCTAATCTATTCTTAAAACTACCCAGAGAGCAGGCTTCTATCACATGTCTAGTGAGCCTATTCCATTCATCTACCACACGATTTGTAAACCAATTCCTCCCAATCTCCTTCCTAAACCTATACTTATCAAGCTTAAACCCATTGCTACGTGTCCTGTTATGTTCACTAGGTATAAGAACCTTACCCAGATCCCCTTTATTATATCCTTTTACCCATTTGAAGACTTCAATCAATTCCCCTCTGACTCTTCTCCTTTCCAATGTATGTAGATTTAGTTTTCTGAGCCTTTCACCATAAGGTAAGTTCCTTAGCCCACCAATCATCTTTGTCATCCTTCTCTGCACAGACTCAAGCAAATCAATATCCTTCCTATAATATGGTGACCAAAATTGTACTGCATAGTCTAGATGAGGCCTAACTAGCGCCAGATACAGTTTTAGAATGACTTCAGCACTCTTATTGCTTACACTCCTCCTAATGAATCCCAATATCCTATTAGCTTTATTCTTAGCATTTAGGCATTGCTTTCTAGGACGAAGGTCTGAACTTACCAAAATACCCAAGTCCCTCTCACAATCAGTCCTCCCTAAATTTCTCCCATTTAACTTATAACTATTCAGTGGATTATTTCTACCTATACTAAGTACACTACATTTGTCTATGTTAAACTTCATTTGCCATTTCTCAGCCCAATTGGACAGAATGGTCAATTCCTCCTGCATTACAACAGCATCAGAATCAGCCCTAATGGCCCTACCTAGCTTAGTATCATCAGCAAATTTACTCAGGTCACTACTTATACCTATGTCAAGATCATTAATATAAATTAAGAATAGCAAGGGACCCAAAACAGATCCTTGCGGAACTCCACTGCTAACACACCCCCACTCAGATTTAACTCCATCTATACTAACTCTTTGCTGTCTGTCACCAAGCCATGACTGAATCCACCTAAATATACTGCCATCGATCCCGTGTGCTTTAACTTTGCTCAGAAGCCGTAAGTGTGGCACTCGATCAAAAGCCTTACTAAAGTCCAAGTATAAAATATCATAGTTTTCATCATTATCTGCTGCTTCATACACCTTACTATAAAAAGACAGCAAATTAGTCAGGCAGGATTTACCCTTACTAAAGCCATGCTGTGATTCTTTTATCAACTTATGCTTATCCAAGTGATCCCTAATATTCCATCATTTTCCCTACCACTGATGTCAAACTTACTGGTCTGTAATTAGACATATTTGTTTTATCCCCTTTCTTAAATATAGGTATCACATTGGCTTTCTTCCATGCCACTGGCACAATGCCACTCTCCAATGATTTTCTAAAGATGCATGCTAGGGGCTCACTTAACACATCCTTACATTCTTTCAATATTCTAGGAAAGACCTCATCAGGACCGGGTGCTTTACTACTTTTGATTTTATCAATTTCCTTTGTCACTATCTCCTTTGTGATCAAGATATCCTTTAATTTCTCTTCATCATCACCCCGAAAGATCATTGACACCTCAGGTATATTTAGAGTATCCTCCTGTGTAAATACTGAGAGAAAAAAGTCATTTAGCATTCCAGCCATTGAGTCCCTATCACTCACTAATTCTCCATTGGAATCTATAAGTGGGCCTATTTTATCTCTAACCTTAGTTTTGTATAATTGATAAAAACTTTTAGGATCTTCCTTTGCCCTATTTGCCACTTTAATTTCATAATTTCTCCTTGCTACTCTAACTAACTTTATAACATCTCTTGCTAGTTCATTATATCTCTGCCTTAAGTGATCCTCTCCATTTTTTATTTTCCTATAAATGCCCTTTTTAATGCCAATATAATGCTTAATTTTATCTGTCATCCATTTTGGGTCATTATTTTTAGTCCTAATCTCCTTATAAGGAATGTTAATCATCTGACCTGTAATAAATTGCTCAATTATTCTTTCATACTCCTCTTCAATTGTAATCTCTTCCTCCTGGTGATTATTGTCTCCACTAACTGATATCATTGAATCTATTCCTGAATTGATTTCATTGCCTGGTTTCTGTACAACTGCCTCCAGGTAAGTCATTAGCCCATTATAATTTGCTCTTCTAAAGTCAGGAATTTTAACATTGTTCATGCTACTATCAATACCATTCCATTTCATCTTGAATCTAATTTCACAATGGTCACTATTACCCAAATTTCCTCCAATCTCAGTATCCTTAATAACTTCTTCCCTATTTGTCAGAACTAAATCCAGTATATTATTACCTCTAGTGGGTTCGTTAATAATCTGCCTCAGAAAATTATCTTGGACAACATTCAAAAATTCCTCAGCCTCCTGATCACCCACAAGAGCTTCCCAGTCTATATTTCTGTAATTAAAATCGCCCATTATACACACATGCTTACTTCTACATGCCCGTTCAATCTCCTGCCACAGAAGATTTGAAGCTTCCTTACTAAGATTTGGTGGTCTGTATAATAATCCTATGACAAGCTTGTTTTTACCTTCCTTTACATTTAGCCATAATGACTCTGTGTTATCATCTAATTTAATTGTACTGTCTATGCATCGGCATAATTTACAATATGCTGATTGAGATCCATCAGTTGCTTTTTTAACCCACACAAATGTCTCTTTGCATTTATTATTATATTTTAAATTAGAGTCATACAAAGATTTCCACTTGGGCATAATTAAGGGTTTAACTGAGGAAAGATTATCGACATAAAAAGATAGAAAATGTAAGCACACGATAAGTTCAACCACTTGTAAACATGAAACAGAATTACAGGAAGGGTTGCCACAAGCAAATTTTAAAAAAGAACAGAAATTTGGAGTTAAAAAGTATCAGAAAGAACCAAATGTAAATTTTATGAGAGATACTACAAGGTGGGGCAGAAAGGTTGCCTTGATTTCAAATGTTAATACAAAATAAACACCTGATCATACGAGAATAAACTTTGTATTTATAATAAGTACATTAAATGCCATTGTGATTCAAGTGGTTGTGAAAATTATATCACTTAAATAACAACCGCCAAAAGTCTAAAAAGTTTACCATAGACCTTTGAACCATGTCCCATGGAATTGCGTTGATTTCCTGAGTTATTGTTGCCTTTAGATTTTCTATAGTTGCTGGCCAGTGTTGATATACTCATGATTTGAGGTGCCCCCATAGAAAGAAATCACAAGGGGCATAATCTAGGGAATGTGGAGGACACCCAATATCACCTCACAGAGAAACAAGATGACCCGGAAACATTTCACAGAGGACTCTGAGTGAATGTTGATACGTATGCGGCGAGTAATTGGACGACTTTAGGATGGAGAAACCTTTTGAGGAGTTCACAATAATGGTCTGATGTAACAGTTAATGTAACTAATACCTTCTTCGAAAGAATAAGGACCTCACATGCCAAAATCACCCATGGCACACCAGACAGTAACCTTCGCACTGTGGAGTGGTTGTTTGTGGAGTTTGCAAGGGTTATTGACTGACCAGTATCGAAAGTTCTGTTTAATAACCATCCCTGATAAATGGAAGTGCGCTTCATCACTTCAGATCAGAACAGCTGTTGGGAGGATGGTCTGGAGAATGTCCCAACACAAAGTTGTGCAGATTTCATAATCCCTCTCGCTTAGCTCCTGTAAAACATCATCTTGTAGGGATGGATGTGGAGAGACCTGTGTAAGATTCTGCGAACACTTTGAACAGACATGTGTAAGGCAGATGCATGTTTTCTTGCAGAACACCTAGGAGACTGCTGTATTGAAGATAACATAACATAACATAATTTCACGGATGACAAAAGCCACAAGGGCCTATCAAAGGTCATCCGTATCCATCAAATCCCACCCATATAATGCATCCATAGGATTTTGTCAGATCATGCATCTACAATATACAATTTAACAATCCATAGGATTATGTTCAACCATGCATCTACAATATATAATTTAAAGCCTCCATAGGAGTCTGTCAAAAACAAAATCAAAGTCCCCCAAAATATACAATAAAAAGAAACTGCATCCACAGGAATGAGTCAAGAAACATATCCACATACCGAAAAGTAAGAAATTAACCCTCCATCCCCATATAATCATCCAATCTGTGCTTGAAAGAACATAAGAACATAAGAAAAGAAAGAGACTGCAAAAGACCATTCATGGCCTACACTTAACATAAGAACATAAGAACATAAGAAAAGAAGGAGACTGCAAAAGACCATTCATGGCCTACACTTGGCAGCTCCTGTTCCATTCAACACACAAAAGATTTTTTACCAGAGAAAAGTCATCAACATTGTCACCCTTTACAGGAGTTCGTCAGATCTAATCTACAATATACATAAAATGCATCCAGAGGATTATGTCCATTCATGCAACCGCAAAATATAATCTCCCCACTCCTTAGAAAAATATATACATATGTACATAAAAAAAAGTCAGTCCCATCTAGCAGATTCATCCATATATTTATCTAATCTATTCTTAAAACCACCCAGAGAGCAGGCTTCTATCACATGTCTAGTGAGCCTATTCCATTCATCTACCACACGATTTGTAAACCAATTCCTCCCAATCTCCTTCCTAAACCTATACTTATCAAGCTTAAACCCATTGCTGCATGTCCTGTCATGTTCACTAAGTATAAGAACCTTACCCAGATCCCCTTTATTATATCCTTTTACCCATTTGAAGACTTCAATCAATTCCCCTCTGACTCTTCTCCTTTCCAATGTATGTAGATTTAGTTTTCTGAGCCTTTCACCATAAGGTAAGTTCCTTAGCCCACCAATCATCTTTGTCATCCTTCTCTGCACAGACTCAAGCAAATCAATATCCTTCCTATATGGTGACCAAAATTGTACTGCATAGTCTAGATGAGGCCTAACTAGCGCCAGATACAGTTTTAGAATGACTTCAGCCCTCATATTGCTTACACTCCTCCTAATGAATCCCAATATCCTATTAGCTTTATTCTTAGCATTTAGACATTGCTTTCTAGGACAAAGGTCTGAACTTACCAAAATACCCAAGTCCCTCTCACAATCGGTCCTCCCTAAAATTCTCCCATTTAATTTATAACTATTCAATGGATTATTTCTACCTATACTAAGTACACTACATTTGTCTATGTTAAACTTTGGGCTGTCTACAGTCTCAGGTGGCAAACTATTCCAATAATCCACCACTCTGTTAGTGAAGAAATATTTTCTAACATCCAGTCTACACCTCTGTTTTTTAATCTTTAAGTGGTGGCCTCTAGTTCTATTACTACCTTCTAACTCAAATAACTTGCTGAAATCCAATTTATCCATCCCAGAAAAGATTTTAAAAAGCTCAATCATATCTCCCCTCACACACCTTCTTTCAAATGAAAACATATTTAATACCCTCAGTCTATCTTCATATTTAAGGTGCTTCAGGGATGGTATTATTTTTGTTTTCCTGATGCCAATTAGCCTTAGAAAAAGCCAAATTTAAGGGATTTGGAGTGAAAAAGGCCAATGTGGCACCCCTGGTCACCACTAGGTTGGTTTTCTCCTTGTGACCCTATATGTGTGTAGCCTTCCTTCAAATCCTCTCTATACTGTTCTTTTATTCGGCTATACCTCCTCTGACACTACATAGCACTCTTTAATTGACTTGACTTGACTTGAATGCTGTTCGGGGATTGCTTTTGTAACAGCTCCCCTTTTGTCGTTTCTTATCTTCTAGCTGTAAGTATTTTGATGATGATGATGGCTTCTAAGGGCTTTGATGCCTTTCGGCGTATGTGCCCTGTAGTATGGGTCCCACCACTTTATAGTCGTGAGAGCTGTTGAGACTTCCTCAGGAATAGGCAAGTGAGGTGGATGACTTTGGAGCGGGTTTGGGGGGTAACGGGTGGGGCTGCTGCCAGTAGGGTGGGCAGATTGAAGGTTGGGATGCCTAAGGTGCGGAGACTATGTTTCAGGGCTAGTCTGTGCGAGTGGAAGCGGGGGCAGTGGAGAAGGAAGTGTTCCACTGTTTCTTCAACGTTCGGACACCAAGGACAAAATGGATCAGGGGATAGGTTTAGGCGGTGGAGGTGGGCATTGAGGGATGTGTGGCCTAAGCGAAGTCTGGTCAGGGCGACATCTAGGGCCCGTGATTGTAGCCTGATCCATGGCTGTGGGGTGGAGTCAATGCGGTATCTGCCCATGGAGGTGGTGTTGAGGGAGTTTTGTAGGTTGGCATCCCATTGGGATTGGCAGGCAGCAGAGAGCAGTTTTTTTGCTACCGACAGAGGGGGTGGTAGTGGAGTTATGCTCTCTAGGGACAGACCCTTCTTGGCAGCAGCATCCACTATCTCATTCCCTCTGATGTCAGAGTGTGAGGGCACCCACTGTAGGGTGATGGCCCATCCTACTAACCTGAGGGATAGTAGCATGCTTTGGATGGAGTGGGCTAGGGCTGTGGATGACTTTGGGCGGTGTGAGAGCAGAAGTTGCAGAGATGATCGGGAGTCAGTGAAGATTACTGTTTTGGTTGGGGTATAGTTTGTGTTTATGAAACTTAGAGCTTGGCGGAGTGCGAACATTTCTGCAGTCACTATATCTATTTCTGGGGGCAGCCTCCAAATTCGGCATATGTTGGAGGAGGGGATGTAGATGGCAGCAGCGGTCGAGGGAGGGGTTGGGGATCGGGAACCATCGGTATATATTTGGAGATGGTGGGAATAGCTGGAGTGCTTGAGTTGGGCAAACAGGGCTGCAGCTATAGGGCCAGCTGAGTTCTTTGGGGGGAGGTTTGGAATATTGAGGGCAAAGATGGAGGAGAGGTCTATCCATGGGGGTGCTGGGGGGTGGGAGTATATTTTAGAGGGAGGGGGTAGAGGCTGCTGTAGTGCAGTGTGTGCCAGCAGTGCTCTGACCATTAGGGGTTTACGTGCTCCTGGAGACCATGATGGGGATTGTTGGTCCACTTCGGCTGTGGAATGGATGACTGCCATGGGGTGGTCTGGAGGGAGGGTCTGGACATGGTGGTATTGGTGGCATAGTGCCACCTGTCTATGGAGGTGCAATGGAAGTAGGCCACTTTCTGCATGGAGGGCTGTAACGGGGGAGGATCTCATAGCACCCATGGCAATCCTCAGAGCAGCGTTTTGGATAGGATCTAGCTTGCGGAGGATTGTTGGGGCTGCTGAGCCATAGAGGCTGCCTCCGTAGGAGATTTTGGTTCTGATGGCTGCTTGGTAGTAGTGAAGGAGGAGGTCTCGACTGGCCCCCCAGCGGACTCCTGCCACCCTTTTCATGACATCGAGTCTCTTGTTGCATTTGAGCAACAGGTGTTCGATGTGGGGGGACCAGGTGAGACGGGGGCCATCGAGCCAGAGTCCCAGGAGGCAGTGAGACCTGACATATGGGACAGGACATCCATTTATGGTGATGCTGGGGAGGGTAACCTGCTTCTTGAGGGTGAAGCACATGAGTGCACTTTTGGGGGCACTGATGGTCAAGCCCCAGGCAGTCACCCATGCTGTGAGAGCCTCAGCAGCCTCTTGTAGGTTGCTCTCTGCCTCTTCTTGAGTGGCTGCCTTGCTGATTATCGTGATGTCATCAGCATAGATGAGGAGGTGGGAGTGGTCTGGGATGCTTAGATCTGAGAGGAGGATATTGAATAGGAGGGGGCCGAGGATGGAGCCTTGTGGGACACCTCTGTGGATAGGGGCCGGTGGGGAAAGAGTCGAGCCAACTGCTACACTGAAGGTGCGGTTGGAGAGGTAGGAGTTGAGCCAAGCAAGGGGAGGGCCTGTGATACCCATCCTAGCAAGCTTGTAAAGTATTCCTGTGTGGGAGGTGTAATCAAAGGCACCCTCCAGGTCGATAAACAGGGTGGTCATTACCCCTTTCTTCCTGTAGGTGTCGCAGATGTGGAATTCAATCTGCCCTAAGACATCAAGGGTGCTTCGACGGGGGCGGAAGCCGCACTGTTCTGGGAGGAGCAAATTGTTTCTCTCTAGCCACCAGGTAAGTCGAGCTGTGACAAGCCGTTCAATGAGTTTCCCGATGCCAGATAACAGAGCTATTGGACGATAGCTGGAGGCTTTGGTGGGGTCTTTTCCAGGTTTAGGTATGGGGAGCAATATGGAGGACTTCCAGCTGGCTGGAAACTTGCCGGTGCGCCAGCTGGAGTTGTAAATAGTGAGTAGGGTCTGAATTAGGTGAGGGGGTGCATGGATGAGAAACTCATTTAGTACTAGGTCCGGGCCTGGAGTTTTGCCGATGGGAAGGGAGGACAGTGCGGTACGGAGTTCACCCTGTGTAAAGCTCTGGGTGAGTTCAGGGATGCCAGGGGTTGAAAACGAGGCTGTGATCAAATCAGCCACCGTTGGGTCAAGCAGAGGGGGTGGAAAGCAACCAACTTTGGTCTGGTAGTGAGCAGCAAGGGTGGAGGCTTTCTGAGCTTCTGTGATGATGGGTGAAGTACCGATAGTCAGGGGCAGAGGGGCTCTAGCCTTTCGACCTTCCATTGAGTGAAGGAAGTCCCATGTGCGTCCTGTATTAGATGTCACAGATAGGGAAGCACAGTGGGAACTCCAGGATTTCCTTTGGGCCTTGAGGATAACTCTGGTGCAGATGGCGTTAAGCCTCCGGTACTCGGCTCCTAGTTGCGGGGTTGGACGTTTCCTCCAGGAGTTCCATGCCTTTCTGCGAGCTTTAACAGCTTGAAGACATTCGTCGGTCCACCATGTCTTTCCGGGGCGTCTAGGTTTATGCTGTCTGATGAGCTTGAATGCTGCTTTACCAGCCGCTATGATGGTGTTGGAGAGGTGCACTGCAGCTTCTTCGAGTTCCTTGGGGGAGGAGTCGGAGTCTGCTAGCTTGTTTCTAAAAGCTTCCCAACCCTGTGGAGAAAGTCTCCAGCGGGGTAGACAGCCTGGGTTGGATGTAGGGTTAATATTGCCGATTGTTGCTAAGAGAGGAAGGTGGTCACTGCCCATGTATGGGCCGGTAGCTACAACAAAAGGCTGCAGTGATGGGTCGCCAATGAAGAGGTTGAGTACCGAAGAGTCTCCTGTGTGGCCATTATAGCGGGTTGGTAGTCCTGGAGGCGAAAGGAGGGATAGCTGGGGAGAGGCGAGGATTGTTTGGAATAGTGCTCTTCCTGAGGGGTTAGTAAGATGAGGGGGGAGGGCAGGTTCCCAGCATCTATGGTGGGCATTAAAATCACCCATGAGGACGACTGGGGGAGGGAGGTGGGAGAGATAGTGGTGGAGTTCCTGGTAAGTGGCAGCTCCATCAGGGTTATAGCACACTGCCTGGGAGATCCATCCACGATTTGTGGCAACCCTGGCAGCGACTATTTCAAGGCGACCTTGGGGCCATTGTGGAAGGGTTAGTGGGGTTGAATTATATTTGTCTCGGAGGGCCAGGAGGACACCACCTCCCCGCCCTTGGTGCCTGTCTTTCCGGAGGATTATATATCCCGGCAGGTGGAAGGAGAGATTGGGTGAGAGCCATGTCTCAGTGAGGGCAATTATGGCTGGGGGGGAGCTTGCTATATAATTTTTTAATTCGGCGGTTTTTCTCAGAATGGATCTGGAGTTCCATAACAAAATTTTGAGGTCTATTATGGGAAAAAGGTGGAGAGGATGTTGGAGAGGGTTGGCCACAGGGAGGAGATGATGTTAAGGACTGTTTTCCCTTGTTGATAGAGGGTGAAAGCATCCATGAGCATGGTGATGATCTGTCCAAATACTTGGTCTTTAGGTGGGGCAGCTTGCTGAGGTTGGGTTGAGGGTTTTGGAAAGGTGGTTCTTGTAGACGGAGATGGGTTACCATGTGTTTGGGGGCTGGGTTTTGGGGTCTTTCTAGTCGGAGGGTTGTTGCTCGTGGATGTAGAGGGAGGTGGATGTTGAATCTTTGCCGTGACGGAGGGGGTTTGTTCCATCTGGTCCTTACTGGTAGGGGAGTCTGTGGGAGTGGCACTTGGGGCAGGGGTTGTGGTGCGACGGCATTGGCTTGGTTTGGAGGGCTCAGGGTGGGTGGGAGGGGGAGTGGAGATTACTACATCTTGGGTTGGGGGGGCCTGCTCTTCTAGGTCCTGTAAAGCTGCAAATCTGTTGTGGGAGACAGCATTTGCATAGGAGAGTGAGGGTTGCACAGTGTTATAGGTTGCGCAGACCCCCGAGGTGATGGGAGGAGCAGGACGAGTTTGGGGAGCCTTGAGGGAGGGAAGAGCCCGTAATTGCTCGTTAATCTGAGGGAGAGGTTTTCCTTCTTCTGACAGACTTTCATAGAGGTCTTGGGCCCGCTTGTTGTGGAGGCAGTAGATAGACTTAGGGCTGTGGGGGCCTCCACACTGGAAACAGTGGTAGGGTTTTTGGCAGGGATTACCGGTATTGGCATCCTTGTGCGGGTGTGGGCCGCTGCATCGGGAGCAGCGTATGGAAGATCGGCATGTGTTGATGGAGTGGCCGATTCGTTGGCACATAGGGCAACGGAGGATGGGGAGGAGGTAGCTCCGGGTGGTATAGACAATGTGGCCTATATAGACTTTGGAGGGAATTGAGCCTTTTACCTTTAGGCGTAGCCATTTTCCTGTGGTGTGGTAGGGGAGGTGACGGGGGTGAATCCAGACTATTTCACTTATTAGGCTTTCATCTGGAGTCCGAAGTGAGGCTTTGACCTCGTCAAGATTGGAGTCTTCGGATAGGGGGCCCACCTTCACAAATTGGTATTGGGAGGATCCTTCTTTATCTGCCTGGCGGCAGGTGACCTCCCATTCCCCGAGCTGGAAGGAAGGCTGTTGCAGGATGGGGATTTTGCAGAGATTGTGTTCCCACACTGCCACTACCAAGGAGAAGCCATTGCCTAGGCAGCGTGACTCCCCTTGGATGATATATTTGTCCAGAGGGGATTCATGCAAGGCAGAGGAAACCCGGGAGGGGTTTGCAAATACTCTAGCCCCATTCTTGGCACGGAGGAGGAAAGGGACCATCTTTGGTTCTTTTTGTGGTGTGTCGGAGACTCGCTGAGTTTTGCCGGGGGGCCTGTGAGGAGAGGTAGGTCCACGTTTGGGGACTGTGGAGGGAGGTGGGAGGGGCGGGAAGGCCGAGGGCATGAAGTCATCAGAATCGGTGTTCATTTTGAACTCATGCTAATCCTTGCTCTTGCTCTTACAGGTACACTCTAAATCTCAATATTTATTGTCGGAAGGAATGAGTTTTTGCTCAGCAATAGTCATAGAATTCGACTAGTCTACGGATCAGATGTTCTTTTTAATAACCGTTGAGGATGTTGCTACCAGGGATATGCCTAGAATCAACAGCTATCTTCTGTAAGTATCTGTAAGTATATTATTCACGGAAGCAGACATTTTAGACTATAGGTTATGCCACGCCGTGTCACATCAATTTTTTTTTTTTTTTTAATATATTATACCATCTGGGCAATAGGTAAGTTATCCAGAACTGAATACGATATTATCGTCCGGTTAGCCACTCTGCTCTTACTTTGTTATTCTCTTATCATCTATCAATAGTACAGTTTTCACTTCGGAAAACTATGTAGAGAAGAAAACACCGACTTTTTCTGTAAGTATTTTCCTTTTCATTATCTACTCCATTGTATCTAGTTTAGTTCAGTTTGAAGTATTGCCTTTGCATCGGCACCATTTTTGTATTTATTTATTTGTTTTTTGTTTTGTTTTTTTATCATTTCATTTTAAGGAGATTGTATCACTTATTATTTAATTCTGATCATATTAAATACTATACCGTGTCATTCTGGTCATTGTGACTTCCAAACATCAACACATTAGGTGTCAGTTTTATCCCTTTTATCTGGGATTCGTTCTTTGTAATTAAAATATGTTACGTTGCAGGCCTTTTTCTTTTAGCTGCCTTTGTCGACTCTTCCACATTCTATATACAGTTTCTTTTTTTAATTTTTTATTTTTTTATCAAATAGTATTTTTCCAATCTTTTCTAGGTTTGTGACATTTATCGAGTCTTGTATTTTAAGGTACTTTCTTTTATTTTTGAGAGTATTATATTCTAAGAGGAAGTAACTGAGGTTTTTTCCCTTCCTCCACACAGCTCACATTCCTCACAACTATTCTGCAAATTATTTATGTCATCCAATGGTAGGCAATTTTCCCTAGCTCTATAGTATATTATTGATGATGGTCTATTGTCATAAATTGTCTCTTCTTTTATTTCTTACTTAAAGTTTTGATATACGAGTATATATGATGAATTTTTATTTGCAAGGTCTCATTTTTTTATAATTTCTAGATTAATTCCTAATTCTTTAATATGATTTTTAATATTATTTATCCATTTATTTTTATTATCCTTAGAAATTATATCAAGAATTATTTGCATTAGATCATTCTTACCCTCATAAATACTTTTTATATATCTTATTTGTCCTTCGAATATTCGTCTCTTCATCAAAGATGCTCCGATTTCTCCTCTTAAAGTACTAATTGCAGCATAACTTGTTGCACCTATTATCTGTCGATATACCTTATTTTCTATAATTTGTAACTTTTTAATCTCTTCTCTGTCATGTTTATTATGTTTGACCCATGTAGTATTGAAAGCAACACTAGGTATTTTCAGAATGTTTTTCCTATCATTGTTCTATTGCAACCTTTTGAAATTATTGAATACGTTAAGTTTGCCAAGCTTTCAGCCTTTTTAAAAATCAAATTTTTATATGTCTTAAAACAATTTCTTTTGTTATCAGTTATTATACCTAGATATTTAATTTTGTATGTTACCTTTATGTTGCCAATTTTGCAGGGCTGAGTTTTCATAATATAAATTATTATACTGCTCTTGGCTTCATTAATATCTAATCCATATTTTTTGCCTATTTCTGTTATCAGTTTTAAGTTTTATGAGCATTTTCTAGACTGGTGCTGAGTAGCAGTCCATCATCAGCAAAGAAGAGACTTTGTATTCTTATATTTTCATCAATAAAGCCATGTCACTTTTCTCTTAATTCTGTTATTATCATATAAGTTATAATTATAAAATAATGTTGTTGAGCCAGTACATCCTTGTTTAATTGCACTTGCAACATTTATCTTAGTTTCTTTATTCTTGATTTTTAATTTAGAATAATCTCTACTGTACATTTTTGCTATTGCATCTATAATTGTATCATATATCTTATATTTTATTGGGGAAACTTTCATCATTTCTCTTTTTACAGAATCAAATGCTTTATTGAAATCTATTGGTAATACAAAGAGTGATTTCCTTGTAGCATTTTTCTATACAATATTGTAAGATCAGCAGGTTGTGCTCTATTCTTCCTCTCCTAGTAAATCCATTTTGAGTTTCTTCCTGTAGATTATTTTGCAATATATGTGTCTCTATCATTTTTCCTATCAGTGACATAAATATCTTGCATGATATATATGTCAGCGCTATTGGTCTAAATTGTCCCACTTGGGGATTTTTTATTTTGAGTATTAATAAAGTTGATGAAGAAGCACGTTTTCAAACATTCATTATTCTTTGCCAGAGAACTAGATAAGAGAGACAAATAGATAGACCATCCGCGCTTTCCAATTTAATATGTTTCTTGTAGCGCTTAGTTTGTTCTTAAAAAATTCTCGCGCAATGATTTGCCATTTTTTTTTAAATAATTATGTTCACGTAGAAAGAATATATATAGTGAAGCAATTTGTGAATAATTTCCTTTCTGTTTATTTCCTGAAGATGACCTACCACGGTCGAAAGACGTCTAGGAATAAAGAATGTCATTCACGGCTGTTTTTTCTCGCCTCGAAGACCCCGTTAAAAAACTTGTCAGAAATATTAAGAAAATGCAAGATAAAATTAATAACGCTACCACAGCTGTGGACGTCAATAGTATATATATATATATATATATATATATATATATATATATATATATATATATATATATATATATATATATATATATATATATTTATCAAGGAGTCTCTCGCGTTGTGTCTCGCGATCATCTTGGCTCCTGGTGGCGTATTTTCGCGGACAACTTAGCTTCCATTTGGAACATAGGCCGAGGAAAGCTTCCCATTGAGATTCTCTACGCCCTTTCAGACATATCTCGAACAAAATTCTCCAAGATCTTCAGGAAGGCTGCCCTGAACATAGCCTATGTTCACACGTCTCGCAATCTTGCCGATGCCACCTCTCGAAGCTTCGCAACATAATATGGCATGGTCGGGGGCGTTTTGATCGTTACAACGGTCTTGGGTATATAAGCGCGCGCACCACAGAGGCGGCACGGAAGTTTTAGCAGCGTGTCACCGAGTCAACAACTCTCCGCATCGCCCTCCCTTTCCTCCCTTGCTTAAACCTTAGTTTTATATAGTATCTCCTTATTTTTTCACACATATACCGCGCTTCCATTCATCAATGTTTGTTTATAAATTGTTCCAACGTTAAGGTTGTAAATCCTTCTTAAACTTGTGTGTATTGTACATATATAGTTTTCATTCATTACAGACTCCAATTTACTTATTACCATATGTGATCCTGTTAAATACGTTTAACATCTATTTAATATCTTGTTAATATCCATTTAATTAAATATTAATATCTGTGAATTACCTTTTACATATCTTTTAAATTTAATTCCATAATTCACATTTAACTCTTCATATATCTATCACGTCACCCCTCATTGTATAACTCGTCCTATACCAATTTGCATCTAGTATTATATCCAATCAATTATTTCTTTTGTGTTTTCATTTGTTAATTATTAATAGAATTTATTTTCATAGTCCTTTTTCATGGCTTCGATCTCTCATGTTTACTGCAGTCCGTCACGTAGGCCAAATCTAAAAATTCAACGTTCATTCAATCAAACAAATTTATGTGTACAAGGTATTATATTAATGTGGTATCTAGATCAACTATATAATAACCAGTACACATAATAATGGTGCCAAGAATTTAATAATCTCCCGTCAATTGATAAATATAAATTCAAGAGTAAATAATAATTTTTAAAATCCTCGCGGTTATTCACGTTTTTCCTTTTTGAATGCCCATTTCATCCCCGTGTTTCCTTTTTCATATCAATTTTTATCGACAGCATCCTTCTTCCAATTGTTACCATTCTTATAAATTTAAATTAAATAATATCACTTATACATAACGATGATTAATTTCCTTTTTATCCTGCCCATTTTTTTTCACATTTCCATCGCGTGACTAATATGTGCGCGCGCACACATACACACACATACCAGAATCTACGCGCCATTCTTTCACGCACCTTAATACAATTTATACGCTCTAACGTTTACTTTATTTCTCATTGATAAACATCGCATACAACATCACGGCATCACAATGGTAAACCAAACATCGGCTAAAACAACGGCGAATGACCAAACGTTTTCAAAAATGCAATCTTTAACACAGCAAAGTTCAATCAAAACCCGGAATCCCTTCCTCACTCTAATGGATTTTGATTCATCAAACCCAATCGCTTGGCTGGACATTTATCACCTGATTCTCAGCCTTCAAGCCATAACAGAAGATAGCTGCCATAATCCCAAAAGTTCCCATAAGTATCTTCATTAAGTTTAGGGATATTTTATTTAATAGGAAAAAATGTAGTAACATATAATGAATTGAATGAGGTCTTCTGAAAGGAATTAGGCTACTCACAGGTTGAAGACTTAAAGGAGCTCCTTAATTCTCGAGAGAGGGAGATAAGTGTCCTACTAGCTTCTAAAATCATTTGAAGGACCTTATCAGGACAAAAGGCGCGCAATTTGGCCTTTTAGACCATCTTCTCATCGAAAATTTCATGAGGAGGGAGGTCCCAGAGTATATTAGGCCCCTTATTTTTATGTCATCACCGACCGATGTTAACCAGCTGTATAAAAATATTTATGTAAATTGGAGCAGCGTATAAAATCACAGCCCTATGCCTAATTATTCCATTTCGCAGGTTTGGGTAACGGCGAGTTCTGCCTATGAACGATCGGAGCGTGGAAAAATTATATCCACCTTAACGAGGCATTTAGCAGCCACGTTATCGAGGATTGAGAGTGACCTCAGCCGATTGAAACTGCAGCAGGAGGGCACAGAGCGAGCGAAAACACAGGTATGGGGATACCTACACCATATAATTATACATATACACTCACATGTACTCTTATGTGCTCACGTACATCACTCGTGTATGTTCATAATTACATTCACCTATATTCCTAGTCGTGTACCTGCATAATTATAATTACATATTCATAGTTGTTCAATTACATATTTTTATATACACATATACTCCTGTGAACACACCATTCTCGTCACGTGATCTCAAAATATTAACTTGTATTCCATTTCAACGTAAATCATTTATGTACCTTCATTATCTCTATATAGTATTCAAATTGTATCCCTTAAATATCATCGACGATACTAAATTCAATTTCTGTAGAAAAATAACTTCAATCCAATTCATTATTGTTAAATGTAATATATTATATTTTTGCTACTCTGTCTGTTCATTACATTCCCTTTTGCTTGAGAGTTCTAATCTGCATTAGGCTGAATCCTTTGAATACCAAAAGTTATTTGGGGGAAAAGAGTATATAATGCCGGTACTGTATAGCTAGGCCTAAATAATAATAAAATATAATAATATACCAGTATAAAATAAAATAATATATGGCTGTGTATAAAATATAATAGAATAATATATATATATATATATATATATATATATATATATATATATATATATATATATATATATATATATATATATATATATATATATATATATATATATAATTTCACAGCGAAGGCAAGGGCGCAGAAGATGTTCAAGTACATATATTTATTTCAATTTTGGAAACAACGTTTCGGGCATCATGCCCATCTTCAGGTTCTAGGATTAAAATTGTAAAAAAAAATAATTATAATGTCATTCAAGGTGTGAAAAAGAAAAGAATTTGAACTAATTTAGAGTTTTTATATAGCTTACAGTCTTTATTGGGGCAGGTGAACTCGCAAACTATGTTGGTTGACTTGAGATTCGAGGAGTTTGGGCAGATATTGTTTTTCATCGGAAGATTGCTGGCTTTTGTTGTTTTATAATAGATGATGAGTTGGATTTTATCCGTTTTATTTTTAACCTTGATGTTACGGTTAATAATCTCCTTGATGTTTTTTCATCTATTTTATAGGCCGTGGACATCCGGTTTCTGTAATACACTTTGATGTTGTTGACTTTTCCATGATTACTTTCAGTTATATCTGCATGTTTGTATTATTTAAACAACTCCAATCATTTTGAACGCTTCTGCGCGCGCTACACTGTCTTCATGGAATTTAGTCGCTAGATGCGCTGACAAATAGCTATCTTTGCCGGTTAGGTGAGCGAACTTCTCTAGGGGTGTTCTGACTAAGCGATTCAATTGGTTTCCTCGGATTGCTTCAGGAGTGAAAAACCTGCAAGGGCGACAGAATAGTCCACGTTTCGAGACATAATAGAAGAAGACGCTATACTGCCCGATTAGATGTTGTGGTCAGAGATATTTACGTCTGGTTCTGCCTCCATCTTGGCGCTCGCTGTAAGGCCACTGAAAATACAATGGCGCAGCTCAAGGTGTGGTGAATACGCGCAGTTTCTCTGCATCAGTGAGTTCCAACCAGTTGATAACTCCTATATCATCTTTGCTGGAGTTGCCATTATGTAACGCAGACGTGGACGGTGTTGACGTCGGTGAAGAGGAAGAAGATTCGTGTATCTGGGCTTGTAGTTGGACGTCTAGAAGTTCCGGAAGTGACTCTGGGGAAGCCTTTCGTTTAACTGCAGTCGCAGGCTCAGGGCGCGCGAAGTAATCGACGATACTTCTCTTCATCTGATTTAATGGATCTGACCTGAAATGAAAGAAAATAAAAATAAGATAAACCAAAAACAAGCGATGACTGTAGAATATTAGAAAAAGAACCCTATATGTATGTAGCTGTTACCAGCTTGAAAGGGAGAGTTGTACGGGCTCATCAGTTCAATAAAATTCAGACAGAATCATGTTTATTTAAGCCGTAAAACTGCAAAAGAAAATAAATAAATATACAGATTATACATATGGATATATACATACATTGCAGTAATCAGGGTCCATATGTAGGACTCTCATGTAAGTAAGAACTAAAAGAAAACGACTAAAAAATTAGACGCGGTATTTAGTCCCTTAAAGTTAAACATAACCTTTTTTTCTGGATTTTACATTTCTATTTTTTACCAAGTTTAAATGGCATTACTTTGCATTCAATAGCCCTAAAACAGGACTAGCACTACTTGAGCAGAAAAACTACGAAAATTTGCAGCAATCGTCGACTTGTGAGACAGGCCGTTGACGAGAGTCGAAGCAAATCAATAAGACAACTTGTGATTGGCTCAGGAAGCTCGAATTAAAAATCGAGGCGATATTTCAACCAATCAGGTGGTGTTATTTCATGAAATTGACCTTTCAGAATCTCGTTAAAGCTGATTCAACACTGATCATTTTGATACCAAATCTGCCAGATATTGCCAGCTAATTATCTAAGAAGACGTTAGTTGAGAACTTTTGATTGAAGTTATTTTTTGTGCATTTTGAGGTACTAAACGTGAAATTTTTTTAGGGATATTGAAGATGAATAATTAATGACAAAATTGGAAAAAAACGTCACAAAATGGGTTATGTCTAACCTTAAAGCATTTCCAGTGTAGCAGCCCCACAGCTACAAATATATATATATATATATATATATATATATATATATATATATATATATATATATATATATATATATATATATATATATATATATATATATATATATATATATATATATATATATATATATATATATATATATATATATATATATATATATATATATATATATATATATATATATATATATATATATATATATATATATATATATATATATATATATATATATAATTTTATATGATTTTCTTAAATATTATATATTTGTAAGAAAGTCTTCAAAATAAATTGCCAACATTTACACGCACGACTAACGCTTCCAAATATTCCGCATGCCAGGAAATAAAAATTTCACTTGAGCCCTCGCGAGCTCCAACTCAAGGTCAGTTGAATTCTTTCTCCATATAATCCTTAGATTTTACAAACAAAAACACTGTCTAATTCCTTATATTTCCTTTACCAGACTCTCATTCACTTCCCCTTTTAACCATCGTAATTTTAATAGTTACGATTGCATTTCGATTATTTCAATTACATTTTAATTACATTTCAATTATTTCAGTAACATTTACCCACGATTCGTGATTTCAATTACATTTACCCACCATTCGTGATTTCAATTTCATTTACCCACAATTCGTGGTATCAATTTCATTTACCCACAATTCGTGATTTCAATTATTTTAATTACATTTTAATTATTTACAATTACATTTTAATTAATTACCTATTTACCTTACGCCAAGTTTAGTCACAACAAAAATTCAGTGTTAAACTCATGTTCGTTTTGTATAATTAAATTCAAATTCAACCAATATAATTTCAAATATGTTCCATTCTTGCTAACCTATGATAATATATATTTTGGTGTATCCTCGCTGTATTCCATGCATTCCTTAACGGTTTCGTGTCCAACCATTAAGCCTAACTTCGCAGTAAGCTTAGCCGCTCAAGCCATTTTTTTTACGTTTCAATAACTCTCCTCAAAATTTTTTAGATAGAGGTTTGTTGTGAAGTTTCTATCTAGGTCCATACCACAGATGGCCCTATATCTATAAATAGTACCCAGAATTTGTTTAATTATCTCCTGTACGTTCATCCATTTATAATTATAAAATCAAATATAAAATTTCAACCAGTCACATGATTTCATATTTTTCGAGTCACTTACTTGTAGGGGTGCGAAGATGTATCAGAGAAAACTTCCTTCCAACGCGAGAATATAAATAGCCCATTAAATTACCAACTCAGGACGGACCCGCCGTAGCGTGACGGCAGAGTGCTGGCCTTTCGATTCAAAGACCCACGATCGATACTCAATCCACAAAAATTTTATGAAGAAATCTCCCAAAACGGAAAGAAAACGACTTCAAGGGCTAACTCATCTCAACTCATCAAGAATCAAGAAGGATGAAGAAATCATCACATCAAGATAAAAAAATGCAAATATGAAGATACATCAAGAAATAAAATCGAAGATCAAGAACTAACCCAGCCAACTTAAAGAAGAAGGAATACAGAAATCTCAAGATGAATGATATAGATAATCAAATATAAATATCCCCCCCCCCCAAAAAAAAAATAATACTCACACGTTTATTTTCCGAGCGCCGACTCTCAACACGCGTTAGTTTATAATCCCATGTTTCCAATTACATCTTTAATTGAATTAATAATATCCATTATTAAATTCAATTTATTATATCTATATAAATACGAGTGAATATTATTTCTATTTCCGATCATTTTTATTTTACGCTCATTCGCGTGACTGTTTCACACACACACACACACACACACACACACGATACACACCTCATACTAGTTAAAAATCACGATGGTTACATCAGCAGCTTCGTTGACAACTCACATCATTACGGCATCGCAGACTGGCCTTACTTCTTCCACCAATACAAGTATTTTTAATGTTACTTCAGCAAGCATCCTCCATCATTCAACCATGCAAGAAGATCGATCTCGATTCCTTCCTTCCTTGATTGTCCTCCCTAAATATGATTCGGGCAACCCCATTGCCAGGTCAGAAATGGCAGAAATTATAATGATGCATCACGCCATTTCTGAACAAAACCGAATTTTCTGCATCACTCAAAATTTACCATTAAGTATCTTTTCGCTTTTTAAAAACATCTTGCTAGAAAGTGGTATAATTGGGGCTTGGGACAAGTTAAAAGAGGATTTTAGAGAGGAGTTTGGGAGATCCAAGTCGAAGATCTAAGGATGCTGTTAAATACTCAGGAGATGGGTGACCGGCGTCCCACGCGATTTCTGGAGCATCTAAAACACTTAATTCGAACGAAGGGAGCTCATTTATAATTTTTAGACTCTCTGCTCACAAAAATATTTATGCGTGGGATTCCTGAAAATATTAGGCCACTCATCCTAATGGCATCACCCAGTAATGTGGTGCAAATGGCAAAGGCAGCCGATGAGTTGTTCATTTATCCATACGTAAGCTGGGGAACAATTTCAATCTATCAAAAACCATATTCAAATATGTCTATTTCACAGGCTCGTTTACCGAGGGAGTCTTCAGACAACCGACCAGAACTCGCACGTAAGTCATCCCCCCGGCACATGATCTTGCTGCTGTGCTGGAGAGGATAAAGAGCGATCTTCGTGCCTTAAAGGTACGACAAGGGGTGCAGCGAGAGCACAGTCGTGAACAGGGTATAGGGGGAGGCTGACGTCGTTCTTCCTTCCGAAAAAAAATCCAACGAGTGAACTCCAGGTCAGGAGGTGAGGCATGGCAGAATCATTCTTAGGGTCTCTGCTGGTATCATACTAAATATGATAACAAAGTTGTAAGTTGTGTACAGCCTTGTAGCTTCTAACACGCATTTAATCCTCATTCTTCCCCTAATCCTTATTTTCACCCTCCGTCAAATCATGCTGCTCAAGTTTCTTTTCCTCAACTTTTAAGACATCAGCACAGCATAATCCTCTAAACTAAAAACGCAAGATATTCGTGGGTCTATCACCTCTGCAAGCTCAGTTTTTCCTCAGGTCGATCCTCCTTTTAGTATTTACGACCCACTTTCCGGTTTTTCATTTTTGGCTGAGATCGGTGCTCAATGAAGTGTCATTACAACCTCCGCGAACGACAAAGTTTGCCTGTCTGACCTTGTCCTTAAAGCCGCTAACTCTTCAGATATAAAGACATATGGAAGGCGTAACATCTATCTCTATCTTGGGTTACGTCGTGTTTTTCCATGGACTTTCATAGTCGCTGAGTCGACATTCCAATTTTGGGTCTCGATTTCCTTTCGGCTCACGACCTTTTGGTCGATTCTTGCAATCGCAAGCTTGTCGACAGAACCATTACTCTGACTGTTTCTGGTTCGTTTTTCACTTCTCAGAGTTCTCTACTGTATGTTCGTCTCCCTACAACTGCCCCACACATCCAACAACCCCTGCGGGGATTTTTTGGCCTTAGTCTGCCACCTTCAAAGGACAGGCCTATCAAGCAAGATGCGGTTCATAGGATAGAGACGACAGGAGGGCCTGTATTCTCAAATCCTGTCGACTGGCCCCGGATAGACTTGCTCTAATGAAGCAGAAGTTCAAGTTTATGGCAGAGGCCGGAATGGCTTTTTCATCTACCTCTCCATGGGCTTCACCGCTTCACGTAGTGCCAAAGTCTACGCCGTTGAGTTCAGGACTGTGGGTGATTACAGGAGACTGAATGCTTGTACCATTCCAGATAGATATCATCTTCCTTACCTGTCTGATTTTAATTCTGCTCTTTTCGGTTGTTCCACCTTTTCTCGACTCGATTTGGTTCGTGCTTTCAACCAAATCCCTATCAACACGCCATTCCGTTCCTTCGTCATGAAGCGAATGACTTACGGTCTTCGTAACAGTGGTCAGACCTTCCAAAGTTGTATGGATCAGGTTCTCAGAGGTCTCCCCTTCGTATTTTGCTACATAGACGACCTCGTGATAGCATCTTCGTCTTTAAAGGAACATCTATCTCACCTTCGTCAGGTTTTCGCTCGTTTAGAAGAGTATAGTCTCGTACTCAACATTTCTAGGTGTCTTTTTGGTGTCACGCAACTCTCTTTGTTGGGACACCACATTTCCCCTGATGGAATTCACCATCTCGAGGATAAAGTTGCAATTATTCGGGATTTTCCCCAGACCTTCTTCACTCAAGCAACTTCGTAGATTTTGTGGTATGGTAAACTTTTACCACATATTCATTCCCAACATTTCCAACATCATGCAACCTCTTTACGATCTGTTTTCGAAATCCAAGAAGAACCTTCCTTTATCCTGGTCTTCCGAAGCGTGCGAGGCTTTACCTCGCACCAAAGAGGCTATGGGTTCCGCTGTTTACCTGGCCTATCCTTGCCTAGGAGCCTCCATAAGCGTTGCTTCGGACGCGTCCGCTACCCATGTTGGTGCGACGTTGCAGCAGAAGGTTGTTGATTCTTGTCAACCGCTCGCTTTCTTCTCCAAAACACTTATTCCTTCTCAACAGATGTACAGTACGTTTTTACGCGAACTTCTTAATGTTTACCTCACCCTCCGCCACTTTCGTCAATACTTGGAAGGACGTGAATTTACTGTTCTTATCGAGAATAAGCAGTTGGTTGGTGCGCTTGCCACTAGTAGCACCTCTGCTGAGCACTCTGCCGTTGATTTCCGTCATCTTGACTTCATCCTGCAGATGACAAACGATATTCACTACGTTCCTGGTTCATTAAACGTCGTTCCAGACGCTCTCTCTCGCATATAATTTATTTCGGGCACGCAACTCTCCCACACGCGCCCATCGATCATGCGACAATAGCGCTTGCCCAGGACCAAGATGAAGACAAGCAAACACTGTGTCACTCTTCTCAACTCGTTGTTCGCGAAATCGACTTGCCGGACAGTCCTTCCATGCGCATCTTGGTTAACTATTAATTGACTGGCAGTCATCGTCCACTCATTATTCTCGCTTACCGTCGGCACATTTTTTTACCAAAATTCACTGTCTCTCCCATCCTGGCATTCGAGCAACTCGAAAGTTCATTACACAACGTTATGTGTGGCCAGGTATGAATGCCGACGTGGCAAAATGGACCCGCGCATGTTTGCCTTGTTAACGCCACACCAATAAGCCTCGGTCTAATTTTCCTCTTCCATCGGCACGTTTTGACTCGTTCACATCGATCTGGTAGGCCCTCTGCCCTTTTCGCGGGGTTGCACCTATCTTCTCACAATGATCGACCGCTTCACTCGTTGGCCACAGGCACTTCCTATCTCGGACATTAGAGCTTCCACTGTAACCTGAGCTTTCGTCTCAGCCTGGGCTGCTCGTTTTTCGTGTTCCCTCAATGATCATGACTGATCGTGGTAACCAATTTGAATTACACCAATGGAATGCACTAATGTCAGTGCTCAGCTTTTTCGTCTTCATACCACTAACTATCATCCCCAAAGCAACGCCAAGGTCGAACGGTTGCACAGGACTCTCAAGGCAAGCTAACGTTCCACTGATCCCAACATCACTTGGGTGGACAAGCTAAGCTTGATTCTCCTGGGTATTCGTGCATCCTTGAAAGAGGATTTGGCTTGCTCTGCTGTGGAACTTGTCTATGGCACTCAACTTCGTCTTCCTGGTCAACTTTTTTCTTCTTCTGACCGTCCTCTACCACCTTATATTCATCCTTCTGCATACGTACGTAATTTAGTACGGGCGAGATCTGAAATTAGGCCGACCGCTGCAAGAGTGCCTGTTCATCAGAAACCTTTCGTGCCAACGGAGATAGCAACCTGTTCTCACGTTTTTGTCCGTCGCGACTCAACTCGCTCTTCCTTGCAACTAGTCTATGACGGACCCTTTCTCGTCATCTCCAGGAAGCCGAAATTCTTTGTACTATAGTTTGGCACCAATTACGAAACTGTCTCCATCGATCGCCTGAAACCCCCCTTTATAGAGGCCGTTCACCTTGAACAGCCACTGTCTTCTAATCCCACTATGACTGTTAGTGATCTAGTAGTTTCTCATCTTTTTCTTCAAAAACCCCCCTACAAACCATTCTCCAACACACAATTCTCCTTCTCTATTGCTGCCACCTTCCCTTTTGTTGCATGAGCACTCGTCAGCAGCAGAGAGCTAGACTCACAGCGCTTCCCCCCCTCCCATCAGACACCAGTTTGGGGGAGGGGTTAACAGAACGGATGTCCTTCGCCCCGGCTGCCCAAGCACGCGACAGTGTTTCGCCACAATTAAATGGCACTGCCAATCAATTGTGTCCCCATGATCGAAGTCAGCCACATGGCACCGTGACACGTTCTGGCCGCGTTGTTAGGAGACTTCGTCGGTATCTGAATTAAAAATTTATATGCCATGTTTAGAACTTTTTAATGGGCGAGTAACTCTCTTGGGGGAGGAGTATTTGTAGCAGCTCTGCAGCTACCTATATATATATATATATATATATATATATATATATATATATATATATATATATATATATAACAATAAAATTTTATATAATTTTTCTTAATTTATATATATTTGTAAAAAGGTCTGATTCAAAAACAATCGGCAACATTTTTGGATACATTCCAAAATTCCATATGGGAGACAAAATTTTCACTGATACATTTCCCCTTTTAACAATCGTGATTTTAATTAGTTACAATTACATTTATCCACAATTCGTGATTCTATTAGCTACCATTACAATTACTACCAAATTATAATTTCATACAAATTATAGATTTCGTGATTCCTGATTTTAATTAGCTACAAATTACATTTACCTCATTATCGCTCACATAAGTTGCCTAGCAAAATATTATTATAATTACTATTTAACTAATTGATCTTGTCATTATTGCCCATTGTTATTATTCCCATCTTCGTAATTTCGACTAATTACCTCCGTACTTTCATTCACGACAAACTATATATATATTTTGTAAAGTCCGAATTTGTGTTAATTCAATCTAATCAAAATATTCTACATAAATACTTCCTTGTAATCTATAATAATAATAATATATTTTGTTATAAATCATTGCTTTATTTATTAATTCCCAAACTATTTCCCGTAAAAGTCGTTAAGCCTAAACTTGCAATTCACCGAGAATTGGAATTTTCTTCAGAATAATATAATCCAATAATTCTCTGATTAACATTTATAGAGTTTAAGTTAGTGTGTATTGTACTACCTAGGCTACAGTTTTATGTATACGCACTTCTTCTCTATAGCCGTCTCGCCAGAATAGCTCCATTTGTTCGTAAAAATCATCCCACAAATCGATAAGGTTCACTCCCTCTTCCTGGCAAGGAACTTTACGAGAGTTGTTAATATAGCATGCTCTTCCATAGAGAACATTCGCCGCACCTATTCTGGGAAGGATAGTTGTAAACGCCACGTTCCTACTCCTTTCTTTCAGCTTCTTAACCAGTTGGCGGTACGTTACTAGAAGTTCCTCGGACCTTGTATGTAGATAAAACATTTCTAGTACCGATATATATTATATAAGCTGTGTCTGGAGTATCTCCATGTGTAAAATCTTCCGTTGAATCGACAAGATCCTCTACTCTTCCTATACGATAACAGTACTTCCTCCGTTTCGCCCTATCCATCATCAGAGCCGCCCTAGGGCAGCTCCACAGAAGAAAATAGAGGTCCCTCCTGTGTTCTCGCAGGGGACCCTCCAAATTTCTCTAACCGGAAAGGAGGCTTACTCCTCTCCTTCGTTTACGGGTGTAGGGGACTCCTTCTCACCACCTTGTCTGGAGGTGCCTTCGGGCACCTCCCTTTTTCCAGCGGCAGTACCCCCTTTACTTTCCAGGGGGACTGCCAAGAAAGCCTATGGGAGGGCATATCCTTCTAATCCCCATTTTATTTATCAATATTATTCAAGCTTGCTTTTCTCGAGGCAGGTGCCTTCCTCGAAAATTTCTTTTCCTTGAGTGAATTTCTTTTTCTTTTTTTTTTAAAGTTAGCCCCTTCAAACATTTTTCTCCAATTTTTCTTGACTTCCGTAGTCTGGTTGGGTTGGGTCTTAATCTTCGTTGTCTTTCTTGATTCATCTTCATTTTCGTCCATTTATCTTGAGTTGTTGATTTCTTGTTGCTTGTTGAGTTAGTCCTTAAAACCTTTTCTTCCGTTTTCTTTCTTGGGGCGATCTTCCTAAAAGTTTTTGGACTGTTGAGTTTCGAACGCGGTACCTCTTGATTTGAATGCCAATTCTCTAGCCACACGACTGGCCTTAGTCCTTTTTTGTTTGGTAAATTTATTGGCTATTTATATTATCGATTTGGAGGGAATTTTTCTCTGATACATTTTCGCACCCCTACACAGGCCCCTTTCTAGAAAGCGGAGAAAATTTGAGGATTGAGGATAGACTAGTCTTGGATTTCTTAATCGAGGGGTAACTCTCCCTCATACGGCCTCCGAATCTGCAGGATGAGTGGAGCTAATTTAGAGGGATTGAGGAGAGCGAACGAAGTCTTGTTTCTAATCAATGAGTAATGGCTTCTCCTTCTCCGGGTCTCCGAAGTTCCCAGCAGCACTTTTTCTTAAATCTCTAGTAGGAGGGCAGGTGCAGTTGTAACGAAGATCAGAAGATTGTTCGGCCCTTGAGGGTCGCCAGTTAGGGGAGGGGGGTATATCCTTAATATATTTTTTATTTAATTATTCTTGATCATCTTGTTTTTTCAATTGATTTTCTCTTTATCGCATCTTCTTGTTTTTGACTGAAATTCCTTATTTCTTTAAGTTGGCCCTTCAAACATTTGTCTATACTTTTTCTTGACTTCCGTATTCTTCTTGGCTGGGTTGGTCCTTAAACTTCGTTTTCTTTCTTTCTTGATGCATCTTCATTTTCTTCCATTTATCTGGGTTGATGATTTCTTCTTGATTCTTGTTGAGTTGGTCCTTCACGCGTTGTTCTGTTTTCTTGCTTGAGAGATCTTCATAAAAGGTTTTGGTCTGTTGAGTTTCGAACACGGTACCTCTTGATTTAAACGCCAATACTCTAGCCTCACGACTGGCCTTGGTCCGTCTTCGTTTGGTAAGTTTATCGGCCATTTATATTTACGAGTTGGAAGGAATTTTCTTTTCATACATTTTCGCACCCATACAAGCCCGTAGGGAGCTCATAGCCAACCGGACCCAGTTGAAGCTGTTCAGTAGGGCAAACCCCCTTAGGGTAGAGAGGGAAGCCAGGGACCTTCGGTCGCTTCCCTCAAAAGACCTTAAAACCTAGCGGGGGTCAAGGCCTGTGCTTTCCCAGACTCGACTAATGACGCTGCTGCCAAAAGACGTATGATGTCCTGGGGGAGGGGAAGGCCAAATAAGGGCCCCACCCGAGATAGAAATGGTCCTTGAGGTAACCCAGCCTCAGAGGATAGGGCCTTCCATGGGAGCGAATCCGAGCTCTGTGCCAAGCACCAAACTCGAGTCCGCTCCTAAGCAAGGTTCTCATTAAACGACTAGGGTTTTCGAGGCAGTATAAGGAGGGAAGGGATCTCCTCCGACAGGTGCCCCTGCGACTCTCAGGACATTCTCCATCTCGAAGAAGGACATAGCTGAGGCCGGTCTATGTGGTCTGGAGGTTCCTGCCGGTGGAGGGGAGAATCGGGTTCATTCCCCGCCCTCCTCTCCTAAAAGGAAAAACCCCCCAGAAAATAAGACTAAAAAGATTCAGGGCTCCTCTCCATCCGGGGAAGGGGGGACGGATGGGTATGCTACCACTTCGTTTAGCGACCAAGCCAAGTTCGGCGTAACCAGCCCCTATGCCGCCCCCCCGGGTGCGCAGCCCCTGACTATGACCAAAAGTGCTCATGGCGGAGCCTCGATAACATCGGGGCCCCTCATTCAAAGGTTACCTGGCGTTTTCGAGCCCGCTGGCTTCAAACGATTCTTAGTTATTCGCTCCACTGATGGCAGCATGTTAGCCAAGGTCAACATAATACATCAAAGGAGAGCTTCAGCTGGGATAATTGGTAGAGAACAGAAAGGGGCACGTTTCTCGGAAGAGAGCCTTCTAGCGAATGCGGCGGATCCCTCCGAGGCGGACAAGATAAGTGCTGTTTGGAAACTTAATGGCACCCCAGTAAGTGTGACGCCGCACTCTACCATGAACTTTGTGAAAGGAGTAGTTTATGCGAGGGAACTCATGGACTACTCCCTAGAAGATATCACTCTACAGCTGGCCTACCACGGGGCGATCAAGGTCGAACGTGTGATGAGAAAACAGGGAGGGGCCTCAAGAACCACCCCTACACTCTTCGTCAAATTCGACTGTGACAAGCTCCGTAAGTCGGTGCATGCCAGTTTGTACGGCTACCGCGTGAAGGCATTCGTGCCACTGCCATGGAGGTGGTATTACTGTCACCACTTCAGGCATACCAATCGATCATGTAGACGTGTAAAATTGGGGACACTTGAAGTATGTGTAAATTTTTCCAAGGCCGCACACGATAAGTTCAAATCGTGTGTGGCCAAGTGTGTCAATTGCGGAGAGGCTCACCCTGCTTCTTCGAAGCAATGTGGTGCATATCTCCTTGAGAAAGAAATCCTAGCCGTTCAGGACCAGGATCGACTCTCATTCCACGAGGCTAAGGACTTGGTCCTGGCACACCCGTCTCTGCCTAGGACGTCTTACGCCTCATTTATTAGAAAGGCACCATCTGCTCCTAGCCCATTCAAGCCAACGAGCACGGTTGTTTACGGGCCCATTCGTAGAACTTCTGCAGGTTCTACTCAACCCGGGCGCTCATCTGGTAAAGTTGCAGCATAAAGGGTTCACACCCAGCCCCGGCTAAAACCAGGGGTCCAATACATTCTTCCAGCTTGACCGTTTTCCATAAGGTAAAACGGCCATGCGCCTCCACCGAGTTGTTAGACTCACAGGAGGCAACACCCCTTAAGTTGGTCGCCAGGCCATCTTCTGGGGTTCCTAAAGCTGCCCCCCGAAAGGAGGACAGCAAAAAAGGAGTTTCGGCACCTTCGCCCACGCCTAGTGGTGGGCTGAGTGGCTTGGAGACGGTGGAACCTCGAATAGAGGGCTCCTTCCCCGACTCCGAAGCAGCGACGCCCACCTAGGGTTTCGAGGTAGAGGGAGGAAAAGACTCGCATGGCGAGCCCAACCTTCCCCAATAAGTCATCGAATGCGACAGCGCCAGGGGGTCCAGCTTCCGGGAGGCGTACGGCCATTCCAGTAAGGGTGTTTTGTTCGAGGATGGCTTCTGCGTCTCCTCCGAGCTAGGCCTGGAGAAAGAATCCTTCAATGGAATTGCCGTGGACTCCAGGCCACTGGGAGGAGCTGCGGAGGCTCGTCTCGTCCCGTTCCCCGTTAGCTATCTTTTTGATGAGACCATGCTAGGTGCGTGCCCCCTTCCCGCCATCCCTGGGTATAAGGGTTTTGTGACCCCACCACCACGAGATGGGGGTGAGCAAAGAATGCGCAGTTTACACCCGGCATGATGTCTCCGTGCTCCTTTTCACTTTAGATACCTCCTTTCAGGGAGTGATTGTGCAGCATCACCTAGATAGGAGGTATACTTTTATTTCTGCGTCCATTCCACCGTCATCTGACTTCGACGCGGGGAATTACTGCTGTTTGCCTAGGCCCTTTCTCTTTCTTGGAGATCTGAACGGTGGACATTCGCTCTGGGTACACTAATCAATAAATCCGAGGTCAGAAGTCCTTGTCGATCTGATCGAAGAACTTAAGATAGGTGTCCTAAATGTGGATGATTTTACGCATCACTACCCAAAAACCACTTCATTTTCTTACCTTGATCTATCTTTGTGCTCTCCGGATGCGCAGCCTGATTTTGATTGGGGGGTGGTCGATGACCTCCATGGTAGTGATCACTTTCCCATTCAAATATCATTATCAGGGCCGCTGCCGACTCAGAGCCCACATCGCTGGTGCTTGGCGCGAGCGCTGTGGCCTGCATTTCAGGAAATGACTGATTTCTCTATCTCAATCGAGGAGTTTAGGTCGGTAGATGAGGCCGTTGAGTTCTTCTCCGGCAAACTCATCTCCGTGGTCCTGACTACTATTCCCAGAACGTCTGGCCGTATTACACGCCGACCACTCCCGTGGTGGTCAGCGCAACCCGAACGATTTCACTGTCGCTGAATTTCTTCGGGCTAGGGTTAGGTTCCGGTATATTTCGAAGCACTCCCGCTGCTCTTCTTGGCGGGCATACATGTCTTCACTTAACAAGAAGACCCCTCTAGAAGAAGTGTGGAGACGAGTCAAAAGGAATAGGGGCAACTTATTGCAGGACGCCCCCTCCCTTTTCTTCAGGAGAATGGGACCGCAATCTCGGACCCCGCGTCCATGGCGGAATCCTGCGCGACCGCTTTCTCCGCATTCTCTAGCCGGGATGCTGCTCCGCCAGAATTTAATGCACGTCGCGATGTCACGAAAGCCCGCCGACTGGACTTTTCCTCCAGAGAAGGAGAACTCTTCAACGACAAGTTTACTGTGATTGAGTTGCGTTCCGCTCTTGCTTTGTGCGCGAAAAGTGCGCATGGTCCTGACGATGTCCTGTACGCCATGCTTCGACACCTGGGTGAGCGAGGCATGGCCTTTCTGTGAGATTTGTTCATAAGGATCTAGGTGGACGGTCTCCTCCCAGATTCCTGGAGAATCACTAAGGGGCTCACCTTTCGCGAACCGGGGAGAGATCACTCTACTCCGGCCGGTTTCCGCCGAATCTCTCTAACCTCTTGCGTGTGCAAGTTGATTGAGAAATTGGTAAGTGTTAGATTAGCCTATTTTTCTGGACAGCATAAACTATTTGTCTTCTGCACAGTGCAGCTTCCGCAAAGTTCCACTCGTCTTCGGATGCTCTTCTCCGACCAGAAAATGCCGTCTGCGAGGCCTTCCTTGGTAGAAAGCACTACGCTACGGTGTTTTTCGATCTAGAGAAGGCCTATGATACCGCCTGATGATACGGTATCATGGAGACTCTTCACAAAATGAATGCGAGGGGACGCCTCCCAATGTTTATATCTGAATTTTTGCCAGATCGTCGATTCCGCGTACGGGTGGGGAGAGCTCTCTCTGGCCCAATTGAGCAGGAAGAGGGTGTCCTACAGGGAAGTGTCCGCAGTGTTACACTCTTTGTCCTGAGCATCAACGGCATCACCTCGGTGCTGCCGCAAGATGTTCTCGCTACACTCTACGTGGACGACCTTTCGATCTCTTTTGTCGTGTCTCCGATGCAAACTCTGGAGCATCGACTCCAACAGGCATTGAGCCGCGTCCCTCGCTATGCCGACGCGCACAGGTTTCGGTTTTTCTTGGCCAAGACTAAGGTGGTGCACTTCTGCCGCCATCTACGGCTCTACCCAGACCCAGACTTGTTTCTTAATGAGGTTCGCCTGGAAGTGGTTGAATCGTACCGTTTCCTTGGTTTTGTATTTGACCGACGCCTCACCTGAGGGGGCTCATATTCGCAGCCTTATGGTTTCTTGTACCTGCGCCATTGATATTTTCCGTTCCTTGACGTTCAGCGCTTGGGGTCTGATAGGGATACTGCCTTACCTTTTTATCGATCCTTTGTTCGTTCGAAGCTCGACTACAGATGTGCGTTTACTGCATCCGCAGCCGAGAGTGTATTGTGGAAGGTGGACTCGATTCACCATACCGGTCTTCACCTTGCGACCGGTGCCTTCCGCACTTTTCCCATTGAGAGTCTATTAGTTAATGCTGGGGTGATGCCACTCGCTCAGCGCCGTGTACAGTGTATCACTCGTACGCGCGGCCCCGGTGCTTCCCTCGGTCGCCACAGCTTACACTGCATCCGCAGCTGATTTCGACGGTGCCTATGCCGCCGAGAGACACCGGTCATACCCTAAGCCTTTTGGGTTTATGGCCAGAAAACTTCTTCGAGAGCTAGGTATAGCTATCGGGTCGGTGGCGCCCATAGTTCTGCCCAGGACGCCACCCTGGAGGGTACCACATTTGGCTATTTGTCGCCACGCCTCTGTCCCAAAGCTTGTACTGCGCTGGGAGTATTGCGTTTGACCTTTTTGGAGCACACCTCGTTTAAGGTTGGAACCTTGCCAGTGTATACGGATGGCTCCAAGTCCCAAGAGGGGGTCGGCTTCCACGCCGTATGCCCTCTGTTTGAATTCTGCCTGGCTCTGCCAGGCACTGCGTCTGTCTTCACGGGTGAGCTGGTTGGAATACACCAATCGGTACGCGAGATTACGCGACCTTCCCTGTTCGGAGACCAGATTTTGATCTATAGCGACTCACCATCGCCCTGAGTGCTCTTGGGGCATTGGAATCTCCGCATGCCCTGGTTTCCGATATCCGTGACGCCACGGTTTGGGCGAGCCAGGCGGATGTCGAGATTTTCTTCTGCTGGGTTTTTGAACATGTTAGAATTGCAGGGAATGAGCTCGCCGATGAGGGCCCTAAAGTTTCCGCGAGGACTCTGCTACTGGACCAGCTCTTCGTTCTTGCTCACGCTGACTACATGGCAGGAATACGGGCAGCTCTTCAGGCTACTTGGCAAAGAAGATGCGAGACAGTCAAAGGGAACCTAAAGTTGCGTGTCAGTACGCCGTGACTGTTCGCATGGACCTACCCCATCAATGTCACGAAGGCTTCAGGTTGCTTTCTGTGTCGCCGAATTGGGCACATTCGTGGGACGCACCGTCATTTGATGGATAGCTCGCCAGCTCTCCGCTGTGAAGACTGCGTTGTTACCCCGACTGTTCTGCACATCCTTGTTGAATGTCCCAGCCTAGGCGATATTCACGCACGTTACCTATCCCGGTACCGTGATGGGTGGTGTCGCTACCGCTTGTCCGTTTTACTCGTGACGTTTGCGTGCACATTTACTGGTGGACTCGTAGACTTTTGGGGGGAAGCCGGACTTCTCCCTTTTATATAACTAGTTTTTTTTGTTGTTTTTTTCTTTATAGGTCGCACGTTCCTTGGCCGGAGGGACCTCCCCCGGCGCAGAAGCTTGCTTCTTGCTCGTTGCCTTTATTTATTTTTTTTTTAGTGTAGGGTTTTTTTGTGTTTTTTTTAATATTTTTTTAAGTTAGCTTAGTACAAGTCAGTTTTTACTACGGCGACTAATGCCTAAGTAGGCAGTCGCCAGAGAGGCTCTTAAAAGAAAAATCTCTCTCTCTCTCTCTCTCTCTCTCTCTCTCTCTATATATATATATATATATATATATATATATATATATATATATATATATATATATATAGATATATATATATATATATATATCGTCTCCAAGGGGTGTGATCTTGGCTTGTCCGTGGTGCGGACCCAGTCATATGGTTTGTTCGTTATTTCCATTCCTGGGGCGAGTTTCTGACAGCTCTGTGTACTTGTTGTGCTTACATATTTCCCATAGATCTAGCTTTATTATAGGGAATCGCTTGTTGCAGTTCTTTGTGAAATTTCTCTAGTCAGAGCCTATATTTGTCCAGCTGCTTATAAATGTTCCCAACACAAGTCTGTTTGTTTATGTGCGATACTCGTATTTTTCCAGGAGACAACTTTGATATCTTTCTATGTTCGTACGTTTCTGCGTGACTCTAACTCCCGCTTGCCTCAAATCTATCTGTACAGTATAACATATATATAGTTTCATTTCCTAATTTTCTTTTGTTCTTTATTTATTAAGCTTGGCATATTACTTCTTTAATTTATACATAGGTCACTTTTTAGGATTTGATAAATCCAACGAACGTCCATTTGTGGAGTTCCGCGCTGGGCCTATTAAATCCTGCAATTTGGTGCCAGAGGCCTGCCTATTTTATAGAACGAGCCCTTCACTGCCACAGAACTCCTCAAGTTGTCACTTAATAATAGAATCCCCTACAAGTCGAACTTCAGATTCATCGTCTTGTTCGGTCCTCAAAACAGAAAATTTGCTACTTACGATTATCTACAGTCTCGAACCGTAACGAACTCATCATGCCTGGTTCGAGAAAGCTGAACAGGCAGGCCATCTCGAGGGACTGGATTAGTCGCGGTCAAACGTCGTTGTTCATTTCACTGCGCACCTTCTCAGCCAATCAGAACGCAAGATTTATATGCTCTGAAAACAACATGCATTATTCTGACTTTAAAGAAATGCTTGTGTCATCTTTCGTGCGAATAGCCCCTATATATTTATATACCATATTCGTGATTCTATCTTATTTTACTCATATCCTTTCCTAATTAGTTTGCATGCTATCCTATTTAGTTTACTTCCTATCCTCTTCAGTTTACATTCTACCCAATTCAGTTTAAATCCTATACTATTCACTTTATATTTAATCCTATATTATTTACATCGTATCCTATTGTAATTACATCCCAATTGTTACTTCATTAAATGGTTACTTTATATATTTCCCGTGAGCATATTCTCCAATTTCACGAGGCCACATTTAACAAATTACCAAATTATATACATACATAAATCTTTCCCGTTATATAATCTATCTGCCTTATTTAATTAACTAATTAATATTCTCCTTCTATGAATTTCAATAATATGTCGTGACAGCGTCTAATTCTTGAAAATATAACTTTGTCACAAGGCGGTATTTCAAGTTAAATTAATATCATATAGTACAACCATTATTCAAAAGTTATATATATATATATATATATATATATATATATATATATATATATATATATATATATATATATATATATATATATATATATATATATATATATATATATATATATATATATATATATATATAGAGAGAGAGAGAGAGAGAGAGAGAGAGAGAGAGGGAGAGAGAGAGAGAGAGAGAGAGAGAGTGTGTGTGTGTATACAGCGTAGAAACCGCCCCCTCTTTTGCTTTAGAGCGATCCGTATACACTGACACGGATACAGAGAAACATACAGCGTGCTCCAAAGATTCCGATTTCTATACTCCCGCCGCTGTGGAAGCTTTAGTAGACACCAAGGTAGGTTCCTGGGCAGAACAAGAGGCACCACCGGCACGAGAGCTACCCCGACCTCTCGAAGGAGTTTAAGGGTATGACTAGCGTCTCCCGGCTGCATAGGCACCGTCACGAGTAGCTGCGGAGGCAGTGAGAGCCATTAATAACTAAGGCAAGCGCTGGGCTGGCGCGTACAGGCGCATAATGCACTGTGCAGAGCACAGAGCGATTGACATTTCCCCAACATCGATAAGTAGGCTCTCAATGGTGGGCGTGCGGCAGGCACAGGTCACCAGCGGAGACCGGTATGTTTGATCGAGTCCATCTTCCACATCCCACGCTCGGCTGTAGATGCATACAGCTTGCATCCGTACTCAAGCTTCGAACCAACAAAAAATATCGATAGAAAAGAAAGGCAGTAGCCCTCTCAGCATTCCAGGTGCGAAATCTCACGGAACAAGAATGTCCATCGTGCGTGTACAAGAGACCCTAGGTCGCAAATATAAGCCTCCCAGGTTAGGCATGGATCGAAAACAAGACCAAAGAAACGGGGTGAATACACCTCTTCCAGTCAACCCCGTTTAGGAACAAGTCCGGGCGGGGTAGAGCCATGACTGGCGGATGAAGTGCACCACTTTAGTTTTGGGCAACAAAACCGAAACCTGTGTGCCTGGGCATAGCGAGAGCAGGCGTGGATTCAGGGGAAGGGGGGGGGAGGAGCTGAATGAACTGAAGCCCCCTCTCAATTTCAGATCGTAAGTTTATTTTCTGATGTGTGGGAAAAAACTGTGATTTGAGAGAGTTAGTGTTTACTCCTTTATGATATACTATATTTATTACCTAGGTCGTAATTATGACGGAGGGTAGGAAGGTAAGGGTGGCCAATGTCGTAGGGACCAAGTCTAAAGTGTGGGGGCCAACTCCAGGGTGCCAAAATAGAAATTTTACAGTTAAGTATAAGTTCAAGATTGCTCCAGGTATAAAAAATAGTCCAAGCGCCGAAGGAACTGGGCGAGTAGCTAGCGGGTTTGGGGTGAGCGGTAGCTTCCTTAGCAGGATCCGCTTTCTAGCCATAGCGCTATAAAAATGAATTTTTAAAGTTCTTTTTTGAGTCACAAAATGACTAAAAATAGAATTCCCTGATGGCCGGATTGTTTGCTTATGTGGACCCTGCCCTGGACCGCGGTGGGAGAGCAACCGTTTACCAGACCCCCGAACTACTGACCTCTCTTGAGTGTTGGTTGTGATATTTTTTTAAAGTTAATTACTTCTCTTTTGTTTACTGATAAAAATCGTGCAGACTTACATACTTCGAGCTACATATAGCCTACAGGAGTGCCTGACAAACACCTCTGCAACGATGTTTTAAAGCTTAGTGTATTAAACTAATTTCTGACCATTATAAAGCTATTTCTAGGCTTATTTTGGTGGCCAGAGTGTGTCAATGGTTAGTGAGTGGGTAATCCCAATCCCACTTCCTAGGCATATATTATAATCCCGCACCAAGGTGAAGTAGGGATGAACTGTAGACAATACACCTACCGTAGCCACTTCCGGTGAATAAGAATATCCCTGGTGCCTCCTTTTGATCAAAATTAAGATAATGATCCCCTGAGTGTGTTTTCACTCAATAAAAGCCCGTCATGGGGAGACTTATGTAAAATTAAGAATTAAGCCAAGTGGATTGCTTATTAATTGCCAAAGGATCGTCCAAAATAGTTAAACACACAGATACAAAAATAATCTTTAATATACATGAATTAGAAATATGAAATAGCGTATATACGTCTAAATAGGATTAATCTTTGCACTGAATAGGTAAATCTATATAATGTCGTGGGGATTACACTTGAATTCTACGTACTAGGATGCCTTGCGTCTTAATTTCACCCGACAGAATGAATTGAATAATATTATGGAATTAAGCACTGAATTAATCACTTGAAATAATCAAAGGTTATGAGCTCGGGATGGAAATTCTAGTTAATGGTTAAACAGGTCAAGTTAGGGGGGGGGGGATAATTCACTTTAACGATACCTTGGAGTTCGCAAGTATTTGGAGAGAGACGGCTAATGTCTTCTTCTTCTGGTGATGTTGACACTTAGCCCGGTCGTCCGAGGTCACCGAATGTGTGGGTAACCCTAGACCGGCATCCTGATGTAATGATCCTAGGTTGAATCGCGAAGGCGAGTCAAACTGTGACTGAAATCGGAATTCTTCTCCTCGAAGTATTCGTAATTGGCTACTGAAGTGGGTAGCCAAAATGATTACCTAGCTGCGTCTATGGTAATCAGCAGAGGGAGGTCCTGTGTAACCTCTGACTCTGAAGGGTGGAAGGGGACGGGATCTGAGAGAAGTTTGGCACCTACAATTACCGTGACGGCAATAACAAATTCCCCGAAGTTTCTTCCTTGCAACGAGCGAACTGTTTTCTTTGTGGGACTAGCTCCACACACAACGTAGGTCCAGGATCTTCTTTCTTCGTCTTCTCTTTTTATCTTTATTCTTCTTTCTTAGGTTTCACTTTGTATCTGCCTTCTTCTTTCTTCGTCTTCAATTTTTATCTTTATCCTTCTTTTTTTCGGGTTCTCTTTCTATCCTCATTCTTATTTCTTCTGCTTCTCTTTTCAATTGTATTATTCTCTACTTTGATTGCTTCTCCTGGGTATTCTTCTTTCTTCTGCTTCTATTTCCACTGTATTCTTGTTTCGTCTACTATTCTTTTCGTCTGTATTCTTATTTCTTCTGTTTCCCTTTTTATCTGCATTAATATTACTTCTATCTGCCTTTGAGCTTCTTCAGAGAGCAACAATTATTAATATTCAAGCATCCAGTCTTATTGAGATGGCCGGTTCGGAAGTACGACTTGAACTCCGAAACGTTGCCGCCTGGTCAGGTAAGTAGGTAATTAATCAAGCATCTAAGAAGGTTAATCGACCATCGTAACTATGTAACCTTTTAATTTGCAAACTGTATTTGATGAAAACAAACACACACACACACACATACGCACACACGAAAAAGAGATTTCTCGGAGGGTAACTTAAAGACAGAGTGTACGCAGGGAGACCCAGGACAGGACCATCACAGAACTCAAGGAAGCCATCAGGGAGGAGATCAGAGCCATTAGTCGATTGGTTTGCAAAGACGCTATGGACAGCTTTGTGCTGCGCCTCAAGAAATGCACAGAGCTAAATGGAGGTCATCTCGAACACGTGCTCTAGAATAAATAAGAAAAGTCCAAATAATTCCAAGTTTTGATATGATGTTTTTAAACACAATAAACTAGTTATCAACAAGGTTTTATTCAATCCTCGCAGCAAATTAAGAAATGAGGCTTATCGAAAGTTGGGGCCCGTTTTTTATGCGGGGACCCTGTACAACCTATCAAATAAAACGTGTAAGCAAAGATTACAGATCTTGAAAGTTAGTAATATTAAGTAATTAACATATTGGTATCATTTCAGTTTTTAATCCTATAAGAAATATTCACAGTGCAAAATTAAATAAATTACAAGATTAGACATTATTATGTAATTAATTAGTGTTTTATTTAGCCTAGATAGCAACAAGAATAAACCACATAATAATTTTTGAGATGAAAATTGAACAATGAATCTAGGTCTAACGCTGGAGGATCGACTGTTAACGTGTTGGGAAATTAATAGGAAATGAAGAATGAACGATAACGCAAATAAAATATATTTAAGAATTAACAAATGAAAACGATGGATTGAATATAACTTCAGACCAGTGGTACAGAACTCCAGGCCTGCAGGCCACATGTGGCCCACGTGAAGGTTAAATGTGGCCTGCGAATCCCAGATCATTCTTTTTTTTTTGTTTTTCGTGTTTTTTTTTCTTTTGAACCGCGACTTCGGCAACACTACCAATTTGTTTGTTTACACTTTTTGAGCGGGATTTCATTGTTAATACATTAACGAAGGCGATGCTGCCAAGCTGATTTGGGGATTCCTGTTAGAAATTCGAGCCAATTGCTGTTTTTTCAATCATTGAATCTTTGGTCTAACTTATGGACGCATAGAGGTTTGATGTATTATTACCTCCGCCAAGGAGGTTATGTTTTAGGTAGCGTTTCTTTGTCTGTCTGTTAGCAAAATAACTCAAAAGGTTATGGACAGATTGTAGGGGTGCGAAAATGTATCAGAGAAAAATTCCTTCCAACTCGATAATATAAATAGCCGATAAATTTACCAACTCAGTACGGACTAAGCCGTGGCGTGAGGGTAAAGTATTGGCGTTTAAATCTAACGGTACCGCGTTCGAAATTCAACAGTCCAAAACCTTTTACGAAGAAATCTCAAGAAAAAAACGGAAGTCAATGAAAACGCTTGAAGGACCACTCAACTATAATCAAGAAGGACCAAGAAATCATCAACTCAAGATAAATGGACGAATATGAAAAAACATCAAGAAAAACGAAGATTAAGAAGCAATCCAGCCGACAAGAATACCTAAGTCAAGATAAATGGAAGACAAATGTTTGAAGCGGCAACTTAAAGTAGAAGGAATTTCAGTCAAGAAAGAAGTAAATAGATTCAATAAAGAGAAAGGCAAGCATAATATTGATAAATAAATAAAGTTATAATAAAGAGCCGCTTCCTCCCCCCCCCAACATAGGTTTATGTTGAAATTTTCGGGAAAAGTCCGAAATGAGACTAGGAATAATTGATTAGATTGTAGGAATGATCCGGATTAAATCATGGATTCTGGATCGATTTTTTAATTAGTTTTCTTTTAATTTAGTTATTCTTAAGTTTCAATTTTCTGTAATTGTGCTTTCCGTTCTAGTTTTTCTTTGAGCAAGTACTACTGAGAAAATTTAAATAGGTTCGTTTTAGCAAGTGAGAGATAGTTGAAGCAATATTCAGCTCATATTCCTTCTTAGTGATGTTTGTTAGAAAATTAATTCTAATATTGTTTGACCGGTTGCGTGTTAGCCTGTATGATTTTGCCTTCATACTATTATTACTTTATTATAACTTTATTTTTGCATATCATTTAATGATGGTTTATTTCTTGTTTTGTTTTCGCAGAATTTGATGTGTTCAAAGATGAATACTAAGAGAAAGCGTGATGATGATTGGCTGTTCCAAGACGAGTGGACACTAAAGTATTTATTTGTTGAGTTCAAGGGGAAGCCATTGCGTCTCGTGTGTAAAGAGTCTCTTGCTGTATCAAAAACTTACAACGTGAAATGGCATTACGATACGATGCACAGTGATCAGTATTCCAATTCTACAGGAAAGCTAAGAGAAGATTTGGCCAGCAAACTTCAGAAATCGTTATCCGCTACGCAAAACTTCTTCAGAAAACCTGCTCACCAGAAAGATACCGTGGTTACTGCAAGCTACATTGTTGCGCAGAAGATTGATCGATCCTCGAGACCATTACAGATGGAGAATTCATTAGAGATTGCATGAAAGACGTAGCGAACCACATGGTTCCTGAAAAAGCACACCTGTTTGACCAAATCAGTCTATCAAGAATGGCCATTGTGCGAAGAGTCGAAGAAATAGCAAAGAACATCATCGAACAATTTTCTTCAAAATCTAATGAGTTCATTTTCTTTCCTCTTGCTTTTGATGAGAGCAATGATATGATCGACACTGCCCAACTATCCGTGTTCATTCGTGGTATTTCAGATGATTTTAAAATTAATAAAGATTTTCTTGGTTTTAATGGTCTACACGATCGTACATGTGGCATTGATATACATACGGCTATACTGGAGTTCTCAGCTAAAGGTTCCCGGATTGCAGTGGTTCAAGTTAGAAGGGCTCACAGCAGATGGTGCTCCGTCTATGACAGAAAATGAGAACGGGGCTGTAGCTCGCCTGAAGAACCACGTTCGCAACGAGAATCCCGAACATGTTCTCACTATTCGCTGCATCATACACCAGGAAGTCTTTTGTGGAAAGGCCTTGAAACTTGATCATGTGATGCATGCCGTGACAACATGCATCAATGAGATTCGGAAGATAGGATTAACGCATCGCCACTTCCGATCCCTTTTGGAAGAAGTTGAGGCACAGCAAATTGATCTAATTTTTCATTGTGATGTCCAATGGCTTAGTAGAGGAAAAGTTTTGGAACGCTGCTTCTTTATCCCTCAAGAAGTGATAGTGTTCTTGCAAGAGAATAAACCAACATTGAAGACTAAAAATAGAGTAATGGTGGTAAATGTTCTCTCTGATTCTACTTAGGTGCGTGATCTTGCATATTTGGTCGATATTACCCAGCATCTCAATAATTTGAATCTCAAAATGCAAGGTCGTAATCAGCTGGTTACAGATTTACTTCGTGATGTCCAAGCTTTCCGAACCAAACTTGTTCTTTTTGAGAAACAGTTGTCTAAAGGCAATGCATTGCAGTTTAAGACCATGAGTTCTATCCTTAATAATATGGACTTTTTCCAGATTTCGAGAAATACACCAAGCATTGTAAAGTTTTTGAAAATAATTTCGTGAAATGATTCCAAGAAACATCTGGGAAGGGAAAAGAGCTTGCACTCTTTCAGCACCCATTCAGAGTAGATGCCAAAGAGTCGTGAATCCAGCGATCCAACTGGAACTCCTGGATCTGCAAGCTGATTCAAATTTGAAGACCTGCTTCGAAGATTACTCTCTCATCGAGTTCTATCGACGTCTCACTACAAAATTATATCTAAAGCTTGCTTACATTTTTTTTTTTTTTTTTTTTTTTTTTTTTTTTTTTTTTTTTTTTTTATAGAGCCCATCTGGCAACTACCCACTTGGGAATAAGTCGCCGAAAAACACGACAGCCTAGAATTAGGCTACTTTAAAGTTAAAATATGAAAACTTAACAATCAATATAAATTGGAAAAACTTAACAATCGAAGCAATCTCCGGCAGCGGGGGGAGGTCCCCCTCACCCCGGTGCAGGAGAGTGCAACCTAAAACAAAACAATAACAAAAAAAGGAACCTTAAATAAAGGGGAGAAGGCCGGCCTCCCCCAAAAAGTCAATAAGTCCACCAGTCATGGTGCACGCACTCGTCCCGAGTACAAGGGACAGGCGGTAGCGACCCCGCCCATCCCGGTACCGAGACAGGTATCGTGCGCGAAGATCACCCAGACTGGGACATTCGACAAGAATATGCCGAACAGTCTGGGGGACGACGCAGTCGCTGCAATAGGGCACATGCGAGCGCTCCACCAAGTAACGATGCGTCACACGAGTGTGTCCGATTCGAAGACGACAGAAAGCAACCTGAAGCCGCCGCGGCATTGGGGGATAGGTCCATGGGAACAGTCGCGGCGCAATGGCACGCAACTTTAAGTTCCCCTCGACCGTCTCCCATCTTCTTTGCCAAGCAGTCCGAAGAGCTGCCCGTATTCCTGCCATGTAGTCAGTGTGAGGAAGAGCGAAACGCTGGTCCGGTCGCAGAGTCCTCGCGGACTCTTTGGCGCCCTCATCGGCGCGCTCATTCCCCGCAATTCCTACATGTCCAGGAACCCAGCAGAAGATAATCTCGACATCTGCCCGGCTCGCCAAAACCGTGGCGTCACGGATTTCGCGAACCAGGGGATGCGGAGATTCCAATGCCCCGAGAGCACTCAGGGCGCTTTGTGAGTCGCTATAGATCACAATCCGGTCTCCGAACCGGGCACGTCGCGTAATCTCCCGTACCGAGTGGTGTATTGCCACCAGCTCGGCCGTGAAGACAGACGCAGCGCCTGGTAGAGCCCCGCTGACTTCAAACAGAGGGGATACGGCGTGGAAGCCGACGCCCTCTTGGGACTTGGAGCCATCCGTATACACTGGCACGGTACCAGCGTGACACGATGTGTGCTCCAAAAAGGTCGAACGCAATACTCCCGGCGCAGTACAAGCTTTGGGAGCAGAGGCGTGGCGACAAATAGCCAAATGTGGTACCCTCCAGGGTGGCGTCCTGGGCAGAACCAGGGGCGCCACCGGCCCGAGAGCTATATCTACCTCTCGAAGGAGTTTCCTGGCCCTAAACCCAAAGGGCTTAGGGTATGACTGGCGTCTCTCGGCAGCATAGGCACCATCGAGATCAGCTGCGGATGCAGTGAGAGCTGTTGGCGACTGAGGGAGGCGCCGGGCTCGCGCGTACAGGCGAGTGATGCACTGCACGCGGCGCAGAGCGAGTGGCATCTCCCCAGCATCGACCAACAGGCTCTCAATGGGGGAAGTGCGGAAGGCACCGGTCGCAAGGCGAAGGCCGGTGTGGTGGATCGAATCCACCTTCCGCAATAAACGCTCGGCTGCGGATGCATAAAACTCGCATCCGTAGTCGAGCTTCGAGCGAACAAAGGATCGATAAAAAAGTAAGGCGGTAGCCCTATCAGCGCCCCAAGCGCTGAACGTCACGGAACGGAGAATGTCCATGGCGCGGGTACAAGAGACCCTAAGGCTGCGAATGTGAGCCTCCCAGGTGAGGCGTCGGTCGAATACAAGACCAAGGAAACGGTGCGACTCAACCACATCCAGGCGCACCCCATTAAGAAACAAATCTGGGTCGGGGTGAAGCCGTGGGTGGCGGCAGAAGTGCACCACCTTAGCCTTGGCCAAAGAAAACCGAAACCTGTGCGCTTCGGCATAGCGAGAGACGCGGTTCAATGCCTGTTGGAGTCGGCGCTCCAGAGTTGGCATCTGGGCCGCGCCAAAAGAGATCGAAAGGTCGTCCACGTAGAGCGTAGCGAGAACATCTTCCGGCAGCACCGAGGTGATGCCGTTGATGCTCAGGGCAAAGAGTGTGACACTGAGGACACTTCCCTGCGGGACACCCTCTTCCTGCTCCTTTGGGCCGGAGAGGGCTCCCCCCACCCGTACGCGGAATCGACGATCTCGCAAAAATTCAGATATAAACATTGGGAGGCGTCCCCTCGCCCCCATCGTGTGGAGAGTCTCCATGATACCGTATCGCCATGCGGTATCATAGGCCTTCTCCAGATCAAAAAAACACCGTGGCGTAGTGCTGTCTACGAAGGAAAGCCTCGCAGACGGCATTTTCCAGTCGGAGCAGAGCATCCGACGTGGAGTGGAACTTACGGAAGCCGCACTGTGCAGAAGACAGATGGCCTCCGCTGTCCAGGAAATAGGCTAATCTAACATTTACCAATTTCTCCATCAACTTGCACACGCAAGAGGTTAGAGAGATTGGGCGGAAACCGGTCGGAGTAGAGTGATCTCTCCCCGGTTTGCGAAAGGCGAGCACAGTAGCGATTCGCCAGGAGTCTGGGAGAAGACCTTCCACCCAGATCCTGTTGAACAAATCTAACAGAAAGGCCATGCCTCGCTCACCCAGGTGTCGAAGCATGGCGTACGGGACATCGTCCGGACCATGGGCGGTGTACGCGCACGAAGCGAGAGCGGAGCGCAACTCACTCACAGTAAACTTGTCGTTAGAGGGTTCTCCGCCTCTGGAGGTAAAGTCCAGCCGGCGGCCTTCCGCGACATCACGACGTGCATTGAATGCTGGCGGAGCAGCATCACGGCTAGAGAATGCGGAAAAAGCGGTCGCTAAGGATTCCGCCACGGACGCGGGGTCCGAGATTGCGGTCCTATTCTCCTGGAGAACGGGAGGGGGGTCCTGCGAGAACTTGCCCCGAATCCTTTTGACTCGCTTCCACACCTCAGCTAAAGGGGTCTTCCCGTTAAGTGAAGACACGTATGCCCGCCAAGAAGAGCGGCGGGCGTGCTTCGAAATATACCGGAACCTAGCCCTAGCCCGACGAAATTCAGCGACAGTGAAATCGTTCGGGCGGCGCTTATAGCGCATGTAGGCATAACGCTTCTGTTTGAGGGCCGTCTCACACTCGGCCGACCACCATGGGAGTGGTCGGCGTGCAAAACGGCCAGACGTCCTAGGAATAGTAGTCAGGCCCACAGCGATGAGGTTGCCGGAGAAGAACTCAACGGCATCATCTACCGACCTAAACTCCTCGACTGAGATAGAGAATTCAGTCATTTCCTGAAATGCAGTCCACCGCGCCCGCGCCAAGCACCACCGAGGTGGTCTCTCAGGCGGCAGTTGCCCTGAAAATGATATTTGAATGGGAAAGTGATCACTACCATGGAGGTCATCGACCACCCCCCAATCAAAATCAGGCTGTGCATCCGAAGAGCACAAAGATAGGTCAAGGCAAGAAAATGAAGCGGTTCTCGGACAGTGATGCGTAAACTCATCCACGTTTAGGACACCCATCTCAAGCTCTTCGATCAGATCGGCAAGGACTTGTCCCCTGGGATTTATGGAGTAATCTCCCCAGAGAGGATGCCTGCCGTTCAGATCTCCAAGCAAGAGATAGGGCCTCGGCAACCGTGCAACGACGCGGCGGAAGTCCCCCGCGTCGAAGTCAGCTGACGGTGGAATGTACGCAGAAATGATAGTATACCTCCTATCCAGGTGCAGCTGCACAGCCACTGCCTGAAAGGAGGTATCTAAAGAGAAAGGAAGAACGGAGACATCATGCCGGGTGTAAACTGCGCATCCCCCAGCCCGGCCATCCCGAGGTGGTGGGGTCGCAAGACCCTTATACCCCGGGAGGGCAGGGAGGGGGCACGCACCTAGCATGGTCTCCTGCAAAAAAATAGCTAACGGGGAACGGGACGAGACGAGCCTCCGCAGCTCCTCCCAGTTGGCCCGGAGTCCACGGCAATTCCATTGAAGGAATATGCCCTCCAGGCCTAGCTCGGAGGAGACGCGGGGGCCCTCCTCGAATTGAAGACCCTCACGGGAATGGCCGTACGCTTCCCGGGGGCAGAACCCCGGGCGCTGTTGGCCGGACAAAGCGCTGAAGGCGCTGTCGCCTTCGAGGACTTATTGGGGGAGGTTGGGCTCGCCATGCGAGTCTTTTCCTCCCTCCGCCTCGAAACCTTAGGCGGGCGTTGCGGCTTCGGAGGCGGGGGGCCCTCTTTTCGAGGAACCACCGTCTCCGAGCCACTCGCTCCACCTCGGGACGTGGGCGAAGGAGCCGAAGCTCCTTTGTTGCTGTCCTCCTTTCGGGGGACAGCTTTAGGAACCCCGGAAGATGGCCTAGCGACCATCTTCAGGGGTGTTGCCTCCTGTGAGTCTAACGACTCGGTGGAGGCGCGTGGCCGTTTCGCCTTACGGGAAACGGTCACGCTGGGGGAAGTGGGGGGAGCCCTGGTATTAGCCGGGGCAGGGTATGAGCCCTTTTTGCCGCCAGCTTTACCAGGGGAGCGCTCGGGTTGGGTAGAGCCCGCAGAAGGGCTCCGAATGGGCGCGGAAACAACCGTGCTCGTTGGCCTGGATGGGCCGGGAGCAGAGGGTGCCTTCCTAACTATTGAGGCATATGACGTCCCAGGCAGAGCCGGGCGCGCCAGGACCAAGTCCTTTGCCTCGCGGAATGAGAGTCGATCCTGGGCCTGAACGGCCAGGATTTCTTTCTCAATGAGATATGCACCACATTGCTTCGAAGAAGCAGGGTGCGGCTCTCCGCAATTGACACACTTGGCCACACACGATTTGGACTTATCGTGTGCGACCTTGGAGCAATTTACACAGACTTCGGGTGACCCCGACTTTGCACGTCTACATGAGCGATTCGTATGGCCGAAGCGGTGACAGAAATAGCACCGCCGCGGCAGTGGCACGATTTTTTTTTTTTTTTTTTTTTTATGAGCTCATCTGGCGACTGCCTACTTGGGCATTAGTCGCCGTATTAAAACTGGCCTAGCTCTAGGCTACTTTAAAATAAATTAAAGAGAAAAAAAAACAAACAAAAAAAAACAAAACAAACAATACCCCAAAAGGGGGAAAGGAAGCAAGCTGGTGCGTCGGGGAGAGGTCCCCCCGGCGCAGGAGCGTGCAACTAAAGGAAAAAAACAAACAAAAAACAAAAAAAAACAACAAAAAAAACAACAACAAACAAACCTTGCTTAAATAATAGGGAGAAGGCCGGCCTCTCCCAAGAAGTCAATAAGTCCACAAGTCAATGTGCACGAATCTGTCCCGAGCACAAGGGACAGGCGGTAGCGACCCCGCCCATCCCGGTACTGGGACAGGTATCGTGCGCGAAGATCACCCAGACTGGGACATTCGACAAGAATGTGCCGAACAGTCTGGGGGACAACGCAGTCGTTGCAATAGGGCGCAGGCGAGCGCTCCATCAGATAGCGATGCGTCACACGAGTGTGTCCGATTCGGAGACGACAGAGAGCAACCTGAAGCCGCCGCGGCATTAGTGGATAGGTTCATGGGAACAGTCGCGGCGCAATGGCACGCAACTTTAGGTTCCCTTCGACCGTCTCCCATCTTCTTTGCCAAGCAGTCCGAAGAGCTGCCCGTATTCCTGCCATGTAGTCGGTGTGAGGAAGAGCGAAACGCTGGTCCGGTCGCAGAGTCCTCGCGGACTCTTTGGCGCCCTCATCGGCGCGCTCATTCCCCGCAATTCCTACATGTCCAGGAACCCAGCAGAAGACAATCTCGACATCTGCCCGGCTCGCCAAAACCGTGGCGTCACGGATATCGCGAACCAGGGGATGCGGAGATTCCAATGCCCCGAGAGCACTCAGGGCGCTTTGTGAGTCGCTATAGATCACAATCCGGTCTCCGAACCGGGCACGTCGCGTAATCTCCCGTACCGAGTGGTGTATTGCCACCAGCTCGGCCGTGAAGACAGACGCAGCGCCTGGTAGAGCCCCGCTGACTTCAAACAGAGGGGATACGGCGTGGAAGCCGACGCCCTCTTGGGACTTGGAGCCATCCGTATACACTGGCACGGTACCAGCGTGACACGATGTGTGCTCCAAAAAGGTCGAACGCAATACTCCCGGCGCAGTACAAGCTTTGGGAGCAGAGGCGTGGCGACAAATAGCCAAATGTGGTACCCTCCAGGGTGGCGTCTTGGGCAGAACCAGGGGCGCCACCGGCCCGAGAGCTATATCTACCTCTCGAAGGAGTTTCCTGGCCCTAAACCCAAAGGGCTTAGGGTATGACTGGCGTCTCTCGGCGGCATAGGCACCATCGAGATCAGCTGCGGATGCAGTGAGAGCTGTTGGCGACTGAGGGAGGCGCCGGGCTCGCGCGTACAGGCGAGTGATGCACTGCACGCGGCGCAGAGCGAGTGGCATCTCCCCAGCATCGACCAACAGGCTCTCAATGGGGGAAGTGCGGAAGGCACCGGTCGCAAGGCGAAGGCCGGTGTGGTGGATCGAATCCACCTTCCGCAATAAACGCTCGGCTGCGGATGCATAAAACTCGCATCCGTAGTCGAGCTTGGAACGAACAAAGGATCGATAAAAAAGTAAGGCGGTAGCCCTATCAGCGCCCCAAGCGCTGAACGTCACGGAACGGAGAATGTCCATGGCGCGGGTACAAGAGACCCTAAGGCTGCGAATATGAGCCTCCCAGGTGAGGCGTCGGTCGAATACAAGACCAAGGAAACGGTGCGACTCAACCACATCCAGGCGCACCCCATTAAGAAACAAATCTGGGTCGGGGTGAAGCCGTGGATGGCGGCAGAAGTGCACCACCTTAGTCTTGGCCAAAGAAAACCGAAACCTGTGCGCTTCGGCATAGCGAGAGACGCGGTTCAATGCCTGTTGGAGTCGACGCTCCAGAGTTGGCATCTGGGCCGTGCCAAAAGAGATCGAAAGGTCGTCCACGTAGAGCGTAGCGAGAACATCTTCCGGCAGCACCGAGGTGATGCCGTTGATGCTCAGGGCAAAGAGTGTGACACTGAGGACACTTCCCTGCGGGACACCCTCTTCCTGCTCCTTTGGGCCGGAGAGAGCTCCCCCCACCCGTACGCGGAATCGACGATCTCGCAAAAATTCAGATATAAACATTGGGAGGCGTCCCCTCGCCCCCATCGTGTGGAGAGTCTCCATGATACCGTATCGCCATGCGGTATCATAGGCCTTCTCCAAATCGAAAAAGACCGTGGCGTAGTGCTGTCTACGAAGGAAAGCCTCGCAGACTGCATTTTCCAGTCGGAGCAGAGCATCCGACGTGGAGTGGAACTTGCGGAAGCCGCACTGTGCGGAAGACAGATGGCCTCCGCTGTCCAGGAAATAGGCTAATCTAACATTTACCAATTTCTCCATCAACTTGCACACGCAAGAGGTTAGAGAGATTGGGCGGAAACCGGTCGGAGTAGAGTGATCTCTCCCCGGTTTGCGAAAGGCGAGCACAGTAGCGATTCGCCAGGAGTCTGGGAGAAGACCTTCCACCCAGATCCTGTTGAACAAATCTAACAGAAAGGCCATGCCTCGCTCACCCAGGTGTCGAAGCATGGCGTACGGGACATCGTCCGGACCATGGGCGGTGTCCACGCACGAAGCGAGAGCGGAACGCAACTCACTCACAGTAAACTTGTCGTTGAAGGGTTCTCCGCCTCTGGAGGTAAAGTCCAGCCGGCGGCCTTCCGCGACATCACGACGTGCATTGAATGCTGGCGGAGCAGCATCACGGCTAGAGAATGCGGAAAAAGCGGTCGCTAAGGATTCCGCCACGGACACGGGGTCCAAGATTGCGGTCCCATTCTCCTGGAGAACGGGAGGGGGGTCCTGCGAGAACTTGCCCCGAATCCTTTTGACTCGCTTCCACACCTCAGCTAAAGGGGTCTTCCCGTTAAGTGAAGACACGTATGCCCGCCAAGAAGAGCGGCGGGCGTGCTTCGAAATATACCGGAACCTAGCCCTAGCCCGACGAAATTCAGCGACAGTGAAATCGTTCGGGCGGCGCTTATAGCGCATGTAGGCATAACGCTTCTGTTTGAGGGCCGTCTCACACTCAGGCGACCACCATGGGAGTGGTCGGCGTGCAAAACGGCCAGACGTCCTAGGAATAGTAGTCAGGCCCACGGCGATGAGGTTGCCGGAGAAGAACTCAACGGCCTCATCTACCGACCTAAACTCCTCGACTGAGATAGAGAATTCAGTCATTTCCTGAAATGCAGGCCACCGCGCCCGCGCCAAGCACCATCGAGGTGGTCTCTCAGGCGGCAGTTGCCCTGAAAATGATATTTGAATGGGAAAGTGATCACTACCATGGAGGTCATCGACCACCCCCCAATCAAAATCAGGCTGTGCATCCGAAGAGCACAAAGATAGGTCAAGGCAAGAAAATGAAGCGGTTCTCGGACAGTGATGCGTAAACTCATCCACGTTTAGGACACCCATCTCAAGCTCTTCGATCAGATCGGGCAGGACTTGTCCCCTGGGATTTATGGAGTAATCTCCCCAGAGAGGATGCCTGCCGTTCAGATCTCCAAGCAAGAGATAGGGCCTCGGCAACCGTGCCACGACGCGGCGGAAGTCACCCGCGTCGAAGTCAGCTGACGGTGGAATGTACGCAGAAATGATAGTATACCTCCTATCCAGGTGCAGCTGCACAGCCACTGCCTGAAAGGAGGTATCTAAAGAGAAAGGAAGAACGGAGACATCATGCCGGGTGTAAACTGCGTATCCCCCAGCCCGGCCATCCCGCGGTGGTGGGGTCGCAAAAAAATAGCTAACGGGGAACGGGACGAGACGAGCCTCCGCAGCTCCTCCCAGTTGGCCCGGAGTCCACGGCAATTCCATTGAAGGAATATGCCCTCCAGGCCTAGCTCGGAGGAGACGCGGGGGCCCTCCTCGAATTGAAGACCCTCACGGGAATGGCCGTACGCTTCCCGGGGGCAGAACCCCGGGCGCTGTTGGCCGGACAAAGCGCTGAAGGCGCTGTCGCCTTCGAGGACTTATTGGGGGAGGTTGGGCTCGCCATGCGAGTCTTTTCCTCCCTCCGCCTCGAAACCTTAGGCGGGCGTTGCGGCTTCGGAGGCGGGGGGCCCTCTTTTCGAGGAACCACCGTCTCCAAGCCACTCGCTCCACCTCGGGGCGTGGGCGAAGGAGCCGAAGCTCCTTTGTTGCTGTCCTCCTTTCGGGGGACAGCTTTAGGAACCCCCGAAGATGCCCTAGCGACCATCTTCAGGGGTGTTGCCTCCTGTGAGTCTAACGACTCGGTGGAGGCACGTGGCCGTTTCGCCTTACGGCAAACGGTCACGCTGGGGGAAGAGGGGGGAGCCCTGGTTTTAGCCGGGGCAGGGTATGAACCCTTTTTGCCGCCAGCTTTACCAGGGGAGCGCCCGGGTTGGGTAGAGCCCGCAGAAGGGCTCCGAATGGGCGCGGAAACAACCGTGGTCGTTGGCCTGGATGGGCCAGGAGCAGAGGGTGCTTTTCTAACTATTGAGGCATATGACGTCCCAGGCAGAGCCGGGCGCGCCAGGACCAAGTCCTTAGCCTCGCGGAATGAGAGTCGATCCTGGGCCTGAACGGCCAGGATTTCTTTCTCAAGGAGATATGCACCACATTGCTTCGAAGAAGCAGGGTGCGGCTCTCCGCAATTGACACACTTGGCCACACACGATTTGGACTTATCGTGTGCGACCTTGGAGCAATTTACACAGACTTCGGGTGACCCCGATTTTGCACGTCTACATGATCGATTCGTATGGCCGAAGCGGTGACAGTAATAGCACCGCCGCGGCAGTGGCACGAATGCCTTCACGCGGTAGCGGTACCAACCGGCACGCACCGACTCAGGGAGCTTGTCACAGTCGAACGTGACGAAGAGTGTAGGGGTGGGTCTCGAGGCCCCTCCCTGTTTTCTCATCACACCCTCGACCTTGACCGCCCCATGGTCGGCCAGCTCTAAGGTGATGTCCTCAATGGAGTAGTCAACGAGTTCCCTCGCATAAACTACTCCTTTCACAAAGTTCATGGTAGAGTGCGGCGTCACACTCACCGGGGTGCCATGAAGTGTCCGAAGAGCACTTATCTTGGCCGCCTCGGCGGGATTCGCCGCATTCGCCAGAAGGCTCCCGTCCGAGAAACGGGTTACCTTCGGCTCTCTACCAATTGCACTAGCTAATCCTCTCCTCTGATGGATCATGTTGCCCTTGGACAACATGGTGCCATCAGTGGAGCGAATAACGAGGAAGCGTTTGAAGCCAGCGGGCTCGAAAACGCCAGGTAACCTCTGAATCAGGGGCCCCGATGTCATCGAGGCTCCGCCCTGTGCACTCTTGGTATTAGTCTTCTTTGTCAGGGGCTCCGCAACCGGGGGGGCAGAGGGGGCGGATGTGCCGATCTTGGCTTGGTCGCTTGCCAGAGTGGCAGCAGACCCATCCGTCCCCGCAGCCCCCGCGGATGGAGAGGAGCCCAGAGTCTTTTTGGTCTTTTTAGTCTTTTTCTTTTTCGGAGAGGAGGGCGGGGAATGAACCCGCTTTTCACCTCCGCCGGCAGAAGTCCCCAGGCCAGATGGACCAGCCTCAGCCAGGTCCCTCTCCGAAATGGAGAAGGTCCTGGTTGTCGTAGGGGCACCTGTCGGAGGAGATCCCTCCCCTCCTTCTACTGCCTTGGAGCCCTCAGCCATTTGAGGAGGACCTTGCATAGGGGCGGATTCGGGTTCGGTGCTTGGCGCCGAGCCCGAATTCCCCCCCATGGAAGGCCCTACTGTCTGAGACTGGGTCTCCTCAAGGACCATGTCTATCACAGGAGGGGCCTCCAATTGGCCATCCCCTCCCAGGACATCGCAGGTCCCCTTGGCAGTATTGTCACTAGTCAGGTGGTGTGGGGAGGCACAGGCCTTGACCCCAGCAAGGTTTAAAATTCTTGCCAGCAGGTCTTTTGAGGGAAGCGACCGAAGGGGCCTGGCTTCCCTCTCCCCCCTAAGGGGGTTTGCCCTACCGAGCCGCTTGCACGAGGGGCGGTCGGCAATGGGCTGCCTGCTGGCTTTCTTGGCAGTCCCCTTAGAAAGCAAAGGAGGGACTGCCGCTGGAGATAGGGAGGTGCCCGAAAGCACCTCCAGAGAAGGGGGTGAGGGGGAGTCCCCTACACCCGTAGGCGTAGGAGAGGAGTAAGCCTCCTCTCCGGTTAAAGAATTATGGAGGGTCCCTTGCGCAAGCACAAGGGGGGGGACCTCCATTTTCTCGGTGGAGCTGCCCGAGGGCGGCTCCGTCGATTTTCTTGGGGAAGTTGGGGGTTGGGTTTTTTGTTGTTTTTTTTCATTCATGGGCATGGTGACCCTCTTTTGATTACGGGACGCAATAGCTCATCACCTCTCGCAGTTGCCCGCACTGCGAGAGGTGCTTACAAGCCCGGCAGAGCCAGGCGCCGCCATTCGGGACCACCCCTCCCGCCTGGTGGCCTGGCAGTCCTTCGGCATGGCGGCTCCACCTTGGACACGGCGTAAAAAATATAGGTTGTGAAAAGGAGAGGAAAAGGGATGTGAGGAAGATGTGGGTGGGGATGAAGCAGGTTGTTAAAAAAACCCCCATCCCGAACCGGAGCTGAGGGGTTAGGGAACAATGTCCCCTCCCCCCTCAGCCCCGATCCGGGGTGGTTGGCTTGAGAAGAAGGTCAGCATTCTACCCTGTGAAATTAGAGGCTGACCAGAGAAAGTTGTGGGAGAGGTTGTATGAAAAGGCGACGAGGTAGGGGAGAAATCGGGCTATCTGAAGGAAGGAAGAGAGGCTAAGCTGGGGCCGGACGGAGTGCTGGATCCCGTCAGCACGGCGGCCAGGATGGCAAATCGCCGCGCCCCTTACGGGGGAAAGCTTGCTTACAAATGCTAAGTTTTGGGATGTGCAGCTTGGGTATACATATACTTGTGATCAGTCGTTTTCGATCATGATGTCAATAAATCGAAGCATCGATACAAAATAACAGATGAACATCTTGACGCGGTGTTGAAAATTGCAATATCTCAATTGGAAGCAAACGTGGGTAAATTGGTGGAACAACAATGGCTTCAAAAGGGTGGATTTGCGGCAAAGGAAAATACGTTTTAAAATGAAATTCGAACAATGAATGAGTTTATAAATATAAGATAATAAGAGAATTGCTAGTTTTTATTTTCCTATTCGGCCCATGTTAAATCATGGAAAAGGAATTTGGCCCGCCACCCATTTTGAGTTGTGCACCACTGCTTTAAACAAATTGGTATACACGAGTGTTGGTTTAATAAATATTAATTGGACGTTGAATAGAAAGTTAAATATGATGTTAAATAAAATAGGATAACAATACGATATTAAATTGAATGTAAACAGTAGTGTTAATAATAGTGAAATAAATAATAGGGGATCACAATGATATATAAATTATGATGTACGATAATATTATGTTAGCTATCACAATGAGATATCAAATAGGTAGTTATCACAATGAAATATTAAATATGATGTATAATAATAGTTTATCAATCACAATGATAGTATTAAATTAGGGTCTGAAATGAATCAAAAATATATGTAATTAAAGTACTCACACTTGAGATGAATTTAGAAATATGAATAGTTAAACACCTTTTAATTAAACGAAGCTTTTTAGAGGGCGACGCGTGCGAGAGTGGAAAATTTTCGGTTACACATTTTTTGAGTCTTAGCAGTTACATTATTGGAACTTATTTCGAGAGAGTTTAACATACAGAAACGTAGATCGGTCGGGTCATTATTTTTTTTATTTAAGATTTTAAATAATAATGAACATCCACTCCATCCTGCTCTGCCTGAGCCTTTTGAATCAACATGATTCACATGTCACTCGAATAACATTATTAATAGGAACAGCAAAGCGTTTTCTATTGTTAGATGTAATACAACTCAATTTACTCGCCGTTTCATTCCTAATATCTATAAGGAATGGAATGAGCTGCCAGAAGAATGTGTATCAGCATCTGATATTACGTCGTTTAAATCTAAAGTAAAAAAAAATTCTTGTTTAATCAATGACTTTGTTTTAAAATATTTTTAATTTGGTTTTACTTTGTTTTAACATATTTTCTTTTAATATGGTTTCTTTTTTTTTCCTCTTTTTTTCTTGCAGTATGTTTCCCTATGGGACCACCCTTGGTTGTGTAGGCTTGTCCTTTCCATTGGAAACTTCTGTATTTGTATAATATATATATATATATATATATATATATATATATATATATATATATATATATATATATATATATATATATATATATATATATATATATATATATATATATATATATATATATATATATATGAATGCAATATCCCGCAGGAAAAAATGAAAAGGTGTTTCCAAGTACTTTCGAACTTTATTAAGTTCCTTATCAAGGATAACTACAAGAAATAATATTATATTAGAGGTATATATACGAAAGAAAAGTATGAAAGACCACCTCAAAAACAAGAAATCACCAATGAGGAAGACGGAAGGAAGAAGGTAAAGAAACATATTAACCTTTCCCCTTCCGTCTTCCTCATTGGTGATTTCTTGTTTTTGAGGTGGTCTTTCATACTTTTCTTTCGTATATATACCTCTAATATAATATTATTTCTTGTAGTTATCCTTGATAAGGAACTTAATAAAGTTCGAAAGTACTTGGAAACACCTTTTCATTTTTTCCTGCGGAATATTGCATTCATTTGCTACCCTCACGTGATACTTTGTGAGTTTTTCATTTCATATATATATATATATATATATATATATATATATATATATATATATATATATATATATATATATATATATATTGATTTTACTTATCACTCCGCTTACGTTCGATTTACATTCAGATAAAAATTACTTTGAATGATAAATAATTTTAATTACTTTGAGTAATACAGAAATCATTATATACACGTACATAAATTTGTATATTTTTTGGAGTAATGCAGATTAATTTTAATCAGGCAGTGCTATAAATCCTAATATATTTGGCGCCTGCCCAACTAAAATTTCGGTGAGGAGAGGGTCGAAAAGGTCAGGTTGTGCGCCTTTCGCCCTTATAGGGTCCTCTAAATGATTTAAAAAACTAATGGAACAATTATCTCCCATCTCCAGAGTGTTAAGGAGCTCCCTCAAATCATCAACCAGTGACTACCCAAATTCCTTTCGGAAAGCGTCCCTCAATTCTTCACAAGTTTAACGGGATGGTTTGTGAGAATTTATTGAATACTAAGTTGAATTATATTGAGCCTAGATAACTAAGGGCACCAGCTAAGATCCTAAATATCTTAACAATGAAAGAATTTGAAGAAAGATGCTTGAATGAAAAATAGGATATGAACTCAAGGTTACAAAAATAAGTTTATTTACAAATCTAAAGGACATATTTTAATAGGAATAGAGTGCTTGGTGAGAACTTAATTGATTAAATTAATAAATGGGAGAGTTTAGGTTAGGATGGCGTTAATTTACAAAATTAAGGAGTCTTTGTACGACGCTTTTCAGTTTTGGCGAAACCATGAATTACTGAATATACGACAACTAGAATTTAAGGAAATGGCAGCAAAGTAAAACAAAGAAATATTACATTCGATTATGACTGTTTGTTATTACAATAATTATAAATTTTGTCGATTGATAAATAATAAATTAGGTGTAAATATATTTTAAATTATTGGGAATTGATGGTTAATAATGATCGTTATTAATTGGAACTGATGGTTACCGTGATCAATGGGTCTGTAAATGAAAGACGCCATAATTAATTTGAGTTTCATACAAAGGGCGGCAAGAAGCCTAGAAAACAGACTGAAATTTTTTTTAACTGATCTTTCTAAATGAGCACAGGAATCAAATGAGAAAGAAACGTGGGTGCAAGCGCGCTTGGGAAAAATGAAAATGTTGCCAGCCGAATTTTAGCGGTGAATACCCTATATATACATATATTGTTTTGTGTAGGGGGAATTTTTATAAACATGTAGTGGTGGAGAACCCTACACAAGCTCCAACTTTCTCCCCAGTATATAAGATAACCCTAAATTTTATGAGTATACTATGGGAACTCTTAGAATTATTACAGCGAATAGCTCTTCCTCTCTTATGGATTGAAGGCGGAGGGTTATGTCACAAAGGTTAAGCCAAACGACTGGGCTTGTTGCATTTTAAAAAAAAAATTTAGGAGTCTATCTGGCGACTACCCACTTGGACACAAGTCGCCGCACTCACGACAGCCTAGCACTAGGCTACTTTAAAATAGGAATATGCAAAACATCTACAACAATAAGAATAAAAAATGGAAAATGACAACAAGGAGGAAACAAGCTGCGGCCTGCCCCCAAAAGTCTATAAGTCCAGCAGTCAAGGTGCACGAACCCTTCCCGAGTACAAGGGACAAGCGGTAGTGAGCCCGCCCATCCCGTTACCAGGACAGGTAACGTACGTGGAGATCGCCCAGACTGGGACATTCAACAAGAATGAGCCGAACAGTGTGGAAAATAACGCAGTTTTCACAGCAGAGCGCTGGCGAGCGCTTCCTTTAAATGGCGGTGCATCCCGTGGGTGTGTCCAATTTGGAGACGACAGAAAGCAACTTGAAAACTTCACGGCATTGGAGGATAAGTCCATGGGAACAGTCTCGGCGGAATGGCACACAACTTTAAGTTCCCTTCGACAATCTCCCATCTTATTTGACAAGCAATCAGAAGAGCTGCCCGTAAATCCTGCTATGTAATCGGTGTGAGGAAGAGTAAAACGCTGGTCTAGTCGCCGAGTCATCGCGGACTCTTTGGCACGCTTTTCCCCACAATTCCTACATATCCAGGAACCCAACAGAAGATAATCTCGACATCTGCCCGGCTTGGCAAAACCGTGGCGTCACGGATATCACGAACCAGGGGATGCGGAGATTCTAATTGCCCGAGAGCACTCAGTGCGCTTTGTGAGTTGCTATAGATCACAATCCGGTCTCCGAACCGGGCACGTCGCGTAATCTACCATACAAAGTGGTGCATTGCCAACAGCTCGGCCGTAAAGACAGACGCAGCGCGTGGCAGAGCTCTGCTAAGTTCAAAAAGAGGGGATACGGCGTAGAAGCCGACCCACTATTGAGACTTGGAGCCATCCGTATACAGTGGGACGGTTCCAGCGTGACACGAGGTGTGCTCCAAAAAGGTCTAACGCAATACGCCCGGCACTGTAGAAGCTTCGGGAGCATTGGCGTGGCTACAAATAACCAAAGGTGTTACCCTCCAGGGTGGCGTCCTGGGCAGAACCACGTGCACCACAGGACCGAGAGTGATACCTAGCTCAGCGCCCCGAGCGCTGAACGTCACGGAACGGAGAATATGCATGGCGCGGCTACAAGAGACTCTAAAGTTGCGAATATGAGCCTCCCAGGTGAGGCGTCGGTCAAATACAAGACCAAGGAAACGGTGCGATTCAACCACTTCCAAGAGTACCCCATTAAGAAACAAATATGGGTCAAGGTGGAGCCGTGGATGGCGGCCGAAGTGCACCACCTTAGTCTTGGCCAAGGAAAACCGAAACCTGTGCGCTTCGGTATACCGAGAGACGCAGTTCAATGTCTGTTTGAGTCGACGCTCCAGAGTTGGTATCTGGGCCGCGCCAAAAGAGATCGAAAGGACGTCCACGTAGAGCGTAGTGAGAACATCTTCCAGCAGCACCGAGGTAATGCCGTTGATGCTCAGGGCAAAGAATGTGACAGTGAGGACACTTTCCTGTGGGACACCCTCTTCCTGCTCCATTGTGCCGGAGAGCCCAACCACCCGCCACACGTACGCGGATTCGACGACCTCGCAAAAATTCAGATATAAATATTGGCACGCGTCCCCTCACCCCCCACCATATGGAGAGTCTCAATGATACCGTATCGCTATACGGTATCATAAGCCTTTTCCAGATCGAAAAACACCGTGGGGTAGTGCTGTCTACGAAGGAAGGGCTCGCAGACGGCATTCTCAAATAGGAGCAGAGAACCGACGTGAAGTGGAACTTGCGGAAGCCACACTGTGCAGAATACAGATTGTCTACGCTGTCCAGAAAAAAGGCTAATCTAACATTTACCAATTTCTCCATCAACTTGCACACTCAAGACGTTAGAGAGATTGGGCGGAAACCGGCCGGAGTAGACTGATCTCTCTCCGGTTTGCTTTTTCCTTGCGCCGGCACGAGCCTCCAGGCCGGATAAACCGGCCTCAGCAAGGTCCTTCTCCGAGATGGAGAAGGTCCTGGCGGTCGCAGGGGCACCAGCGGGAGGAGGAGATTCCTCCACTCCTTGTACTTCCTTGATGACCCGAGCCGTTTGAGGAGGACCTTGCATAGGAGCAGACTGAAGTTCGGTGCTTGGCACCGAGCCCGGATATGCCCCCATGAAGGCTGTACCGTCTGTGCTTGGGTTGACTCAAGCACCATGTCTATCTTGGGAGGGGGGGGGCTCCAGTTGGCCATCCCCCCAGGACATCACAGGTCTCATTGGCAGTGGTGTCACGAGTCGAGTCTGGGGAGGCCCAGGCCTTGACCCCCGCTAGGTTTAATATTAGATCCAGCAGGTCTTTTGAGGGAATCCACCGATGAGGCCTGGCTTCCTTCTCCCCCCTAAGGGGGTTTGACCTACTGAGCAGCTTCAATGGGGTGCAGTTGGCTATGGGCTGCCTGCCTGCTTTCTTGGCAGTCTCCTTGGAAAGTAAAGGGGGGACTGCCGCTGGAAAGAGGGAGGTTCTCGAAGGCACCTCCAGACAAAGGGTGAGGGGGAGTCCCCTACACGCGTAGGCAAAGGAGAGGAGTAATCCTCCTCTCTGGTTAAAGAGATTTGGAGGGTTCCCTGCGAGAGCACGGGAAGGGGGGGGGAAGGGAGCTCCATTTTTTTCTGTGGAGCTGCACGAAAGCGGCTCCGTTGATCGTGAGGGGGAAAGGGAAAGATGTTTTTTTTGTTGGATTTTCATTATCGGGCATGGGGACCCTATTCTTTCGGCGAGAAGCAAACGTTAATCATCCCTCGCAGTGGCCCGCTCCGCGAGGGGTGCTTATGGGGCTGGCAGAGCTAGGTGCCACAATTTAAGGCTACCCCTCCAGCCTGGTGACCTGGCAGCCCTTCAACATGGTGGCTCAACCTTAGGAACGGCGCAAAAAAATAGATAGTGAAGTGAGAAGGAAAAGGGATGTGAGGAAGGCATGGTTGGGGATGAAGCAGCTTATTAAAAACCCAACATCCCAAAGCGGAGCTCACGAGTTAGGTAACATTGTCCCCTTTCCCCTCAGCCCCGATCTGGGATAGTTGGCTGAACAGAAGGTCAGCATCTACCCTGAGAAAATAGAGGCCGACCAGAGAAAGTTTGAGGAGAGGTTGTATGAAAAGCTATGAAGTAGGGAAGAAACACAGGATGTCTGAAAGGAGAAGAGGCTAAACTGGGCCGGACGGGGCGCTGAGTTCCGTCAGCACGGTGGCCAAGAAAACAAATCACAACGCCCCATACCTGAACAAGAGAAAGGGCTTCGGTAACCGTGCCATGATGCGGCGGAAGTTCCCCGCATATAAGTTGGCTGGCGGTTGAATGCACGCGTAAATAACAGTATACCTCCTGTCCAGGTGCAGCTCCACAGCTACTGGCTGAAAGGAAGTATTTAAACCAAAGAGAAGAACGGAGACATCATGCCGGGTGTAAAGGGCTCATCCTCCTGCTCGCCCCCACCCAGCGGTGGTGGGGTAGCAAAACCCTTATACGCCAAGAGGTTGGGTAGGGGGCACGCACCCAGCATGTTCTCTTGCAAAAAGATAGCTAACGGGAAACTGGAGGAGACAAGCGACTGTGGCTCCCCCCAGTTGGCTCGGAGTCGGTGGAAATTCCATTGAAGGAATATGCCCTCCAGGCCTAGCTCGGAGGAGATGCGGGGACACTCTTCAAAGTGAAGCCCCTCACGGAAATGTCCGTACGTTTCCCGTAGGTAGAACTTCGGGCGATTTGGGCGGACAATGCGCTCTCGTCTTCGATGACCTATCGGGGGGGGGGGGGGGGGGCATAGGTTGGCGTGATAACCAATAAATGGATAAATCCAAAATTTAATACAATATTGATTATTGAATATATATAGCGTTATTTTATAATACAATAGTAAAAATATTTGAATATTGTTTCTTAGTTTCTTACCTGGTGAGGCTCTCCTTCATCTCATCATAGGTTTTGAGGATCCTCCTCACAGTTCGGACCTACATATTTCTTCTGCCTCCAAGGCACGCGCGGCTCGCCCTTGTGCTAAACTGGAACCAAAAACTGAACTGAAATTATCGATTATCGCTAGTTTGGAACCAAAAGTATCGGCGATACCGATTAATCGATAACGCGGAAAAATATCGGATAACCCGATATCGTTATCGCGATAACGCCCACCTATGGTTGAGGTCACCATGCGAGTCTTTTCCTCCATCCTCTCGAAACTTTAGGCAGGAGGGCCGGCTTCGGAGGGTGGTGCCCCTCTTTTAGAGGCCCACCGTCTCCGAACCACCCAGCCTACCACCGGTTGTGGGCATATGAGACGAAGCTCCTTTCGGGGGGCAGCTTTAGGAACCCCGGAAGATAGCGTAGCGACCAACTTCATGGCTGTTGCCTCATATGAATCTAACTACTGCTGGAGGCGCGCGGCCGTTTCGCCCGACGGAAAACGGTCACGCTGTGCGAGGAGGGGAGGGGCTGGTTTTAGGCAGGGCTGGGTGTGAACGCTTTGTGCCGCCAGCTTTACCAGGGGAGCGCCCGGGGTTGGTAGAACCCACAGAAAAGTAACGAATGGGCGCGGAAACGACCGTGCTAGTACTCCTCAAGGGGCCAGGAACAGAATGTGGCTTTCTTACCATTGAAGAATAGGACGTCCCAGTCAGCACCGAGCGCGACAGGACCAACTCCTTAGCCTCGCGAAATGAGAGATGATCCTGGGTCTGAACGGCCAGGATTTCCTTCTCAAGGGTGTAGATAGAGGTGAGTAGGAAAGGGGGCAAAGAAAAAATAATAGCGTATGCGAGTTGCGAACAGCTTCCCGCGTCGCTGGACCACTGTTAGCCAGCGGCGAATCCACTCGGCCACCCTGAGTCTCAAAAAAAAAATACTCATTCAAACGAAGCTTTTAAGCCGCTTGCCTGCACTTCTCGTACGCTATACAACCCCCCTCCTAGAAGCGGAGCGTATTTTGAAGAAATGAAGAGAGCCCGTTTGGAAATATTATCCAAGGGCTAACGCTCCCCCTCCCGGGTCTGGGCACCATTGTAGATAGAGGGGAGTAGGCAAAGGGGCAAAGAAAAAATAATAGCGTAGGCGAGTTGCGAACAGCCTCCCGCGTCGCTGGAGCACTGTTAGCCAGCGGCGAATCCACTCGACCATCCTGAGTCTCAAAAAAAAGACTCATTCAAACGAAGCTTTTAAGCCACTCGCCTGCACTTCTCGTAGGCTATAAGGGGATAAGCACCATATTGCTTTGAAGAGCGGTGTGCGGCTCTCCGCAATGTAGACTTGCAAAGTCGGGGAAGTCCGACTTTGCAACTCTACATGACCGAAGCGGTGGCAGCATCTCCGCGGTAGTATCACGAATGCCTTCACGCACTAGCGATACAAACCACCACGCAGCACCAAATCAAGGAGCTCGTCACAGTCGAAGCCCGTCCCTGTTTTCTCACCACACGCTCGACTTTGATCGCTCCATGGTCGGCCAGCTCTAGTGATGTCCTCTATGGAGTAGTCCAAGAGTTCCCTCTCATAAACTACTCCTTTCACGAAGTTCATGGTAGAGTGCGGCGTCACACTCACAGGCGTGCCATCAAGTGTTCGAAGGGCACTAATCATGGCCGCTTCGGAGGGATTCGACAAAAGGCTCCCTTCCGAGAAACGGGTCACCTTCGGCTCTCTACTAATCACACTAGCTAAAGCTCACCTCTGATGGATCATGTTGCCCTTAGCTAACATGCTTCCATCAGTGGAGCGACTAACTAGGAAGCGTTTGAAGCCAGCGGGGTCAAAAATGCCGGGTAGTCTCTGAATGATGGACCCCGTTGTAATCGAGGCTCCGCTCCGCGCACTAGCACTTTTGTTCTTAGTCAGGGGCTCCGCACCCGGGGGGGCAGAGGGGCCGGATGTGCCGATCCTGGCTTGGTGCTTACCGAAATGGCAGCAGGCAGACCCATCCGTCCCCGCAGCCCCCGCGGATGGAGAGGAGTCCCGAGTCCTTTCAGTCTTGTTCTTCTTTTTAGGAGATGAGGGCGGGGAATGAACCGGCTTCTCCCCTGCATTGGTAGGAGCCTCCAGGCCGGATGCACCGGCCTCAGCAAGGTTTTTCTCCGCGATGGATAAGGTCCTGGTGATCGCAGGGGCACCATCCGGAGGAGGAGATCCCTCCACTCCCTGTGAGGCCTCGGGGAGCCGAGCCGTCTGAGTAGGAGCTTGGATAGGGGCGGGCACCGAGCCCGTATTCGACCCCATGGAAGATCCTACCGTCTGGGGCTGGGTCACATTAGGGACCATGTCCATCTCAGAGGGGGGGATGGGCTACATGTGCCCCAGCCCCACCGAGACATGATATAACCCATTCGAGGTTCCTTTTTCACCTTCTAATGCCGGCGAATAGGCATCCGTCGAGGAAGAAAGACTCACCCCCCTGAAAACTACTCAGGTAGGCTAGCAGGACAATAGGGGGCACGGGCCGACGGACCCTTCCATCCCTTGCTCCACTAAGAGGGTTGGCCCTATCGTGCCACTCCCAACTATGGGCCACCTGCCTGCTTTCCTGCGAGTCCCCTGGAAAGTATAGCGGGATCTGCCCATGAAAAGTGGAAAGGGGGGGGGGGAGTCCCCTTCACCCGTAGGCATAGGAGAGGAGTAAGCCTCCTCTCCGCTAGAAGTAGTTTGGAGGGTCCCCTGCGAAAGCACAGGGAGGGAGAAGAGACCTCCTTTTCCGCCATGGAGCTGCCCGAAAGCGGCTCCAATGATGCTAGAAGGGAAGTATTTGATTGTAAAGACCCATCATTGGGCATGGTAACCCTACAACTATCACAGGACGCAAACGCTCATCACTCCATGGAATTTTCTGCTCTGGCGGCAAAACCAGCTGCCGCCATTTGAGGAAACTCATCCCGCCTAGTGGCCTGTCAGCCTATAGGTATAGCAGCTCCACCTTAGGCTCGGCGTAAAATCGATAGACAGTGCAAGGAGAAAGAAAGGGGATGTGTGTGGGGATGAAGCAGGTTGTTAAAAAATCGCCACCCAAAACCGGAGCTCAGGGGTGAGGAGACGTTGTCCCCTCCCCCCTCAGACTCGATCTGTGTGGGTTGGGTGAGAGGAAACTGGTCGACGCCTACCCTGTGAAATTAGAGGCGGACCAGAGAAAGTTGTGGGAGAGGTTGTATGGAAAGTGAGGAAGTAATGTGTGAGAAGAGGCTAAGCTGGGGCCAGACGGGGCGCTGAGTCCTGTCAGCACAACGACCAAGAAAGCAAATCGCCGTGCCCCTTACGGGGACGAGCTGAGGAAAAGCGAGTAGAACCAGATTCAAGGAAAATTTGTTAATCCAATTACTGGGCCTCCCGAATGGAGACATAAGAGATAGGGAGAATTGGTAGAGAAAGGCAGAAACTAGATGTTAGCGAGAACGAGGAGGCTTAGCAGGGGCACTTCTGCACGGGATCATATCGGGAGACGGCGCAGTTAGCTCACGATCCCGAGAGGCCATGGAAAACCCGTATTTAATTGCGTACCTATCGACCATTTAGAGGTGCATCGTGGGGACTGCATGGTAAACCCGTGTACTTAATCTTGTACCTATCGACTTTTAGAGGTGTATCTTAGGGAATGCACTTCTGCCTCAAACTTAAAGTTCGGATAATTTTGCAAAAAACGCTGAATGCTCTCCAGAGCAGTTCAAGCATTTGGGGTTTGCTAGAGAGGGAGAGGTGCATGCAGCCAGTTTAACGAGACTTTATGAGCAAGGAGCCGTACATCAAACCTTGCTATTGAAGTATTCGCAAACAAGTTTCTATTGGTTTAATGGCAAAGTGTGTCATTAGAAGAATGGTCTCAGGAGCAGAAAACTGGGATAAAGGCTGTATTAGAGAATAAGTGTGGATGTTGAGCGCAAGTTTGTTTCCGGATAGTTGGTGGGGTTTGGGAGGGGCGGGAGGGGGTATGATTGGTTGCGCGATGGTAGGGGTTGAGTAGTCCATGTTCAGAGACTGATCTTTACCATTGCAGAGAAGCCAATCTTTTCGGGGTTTTTTTTCAAGAAATGAATGCTACTTATTATTTCATTCAAAATTCATATTTGTTTATAATTTCAACAAATATGTATCAAATTAAGGTTATTTCTCTTATACTGACTCATAATTCATCTCTCCTTCTACAGGTTATGGCTATCATGGGCCCACAATTCTCGATCAGTGATCTATTACTGTAATATTTTCTTACTATAATATAATTATTAATATTATATAAAAATAGAGATATCTATTTTTTTCTGTTATTTTAATGCTTGAGGCATTAGAATAATGGTCTTAGGAGCAGAAAACGGGGATAAAGGCTGTATTCGAGAATAGGTATGGATGTTGAGCGCAAGTGTGTTTCCGGATAGTTGGTGGGGTTTGGGAGGTTGGGGTGTATGATTGGTTGCGCGATAGTAAGGGTTGAGTAGTCCATGTTCATAGACTGATCTTTTACCATTGCAGAGCAGCCATTCTTTTTTGTTTAGCCCTATACTATTGGAATATTCAATAACTGAAAACCACGATAAAGTTACACTCTTACAGCAGCACTCGCCTCGCAAGGGCATTTGCCTGGGACAATGGAGACCAACTTTCTGAGACAAGGAATTTCGTAACCCGAGATATACAAAGCTCCAGACATGACAGGGACTGAACTCGGTGAGGCTTGGCGTTGGTGAAGCCCCCGGCGAGAACATAAGCAACCACAAACTCATAATGACAGGTGAAAAGAGAAGCAGAAGGACAGAAGGATGAAAGGAGAGGAAAGGGCATAATAAAAATCCTCTTGGTCACATGCACGCCAGCCCCTCGCCGTCGATATTGTGGCATCCCGTCCGAGGCAAACCCAAGAAAGACGAGGGGATGGAAAATATACATTATCGGCAGTGGCAGGGTTCGAACTGCTCTTTCGTGTTGCAGAGATGCAATGGATTAAGTGCTTTATCCATTCGACCATCCTCAAGTCTAAAAGACTATTCGATTGATACCCAATACACATTAAAAAGACCAGGTAGAGATAACTGCAATAACATTATCTACAAATGCTGACAAAAGAGTTTTGGAAGCTTTGAATACACCTTTCCAGCTCTTGGGTTAATGTTTGCTGTATTAGTGCCCATCATCCCTAATCTTGCTGTTGTTGCTGATCGTCAAGTACGGGGTTTTCCCAACGAGCCCTCAAGGAGTGTATAGTGTGATGTGTGTGTGTGTGTGTGTGTGTGTGTGTGTGTGTGTGTGTGTGTGTGTGTGCAGTGCAGCCTTCATTATGTGTTTAACTGTGGTGTGTGTTGTTGCATTCTGTACAGGAATCTGCAATGGTCAGTCTTTTCTGATAGGTAAAGAGCGATGGATGAGGTTCACACCACAACATGGAGGGAAGATTCAGAGGGGTGGCTGTCAGGGGGGCCGAGAATGCAGCAGGGTGTTGTGAAAGTGACTGGAATTTCGGAAGCTGGTTTGGGTGGACGAGTTGACAGTCTATTCCTAATATTGTATGAATTACTAGTTTTAATGTTTTCTTTTGAGAGTGGGAGTTCTGCCATGTAGTGCATTGGTTGCTTTGGGTTTGTGGAGGCTGCGGATAGTAGTTGTGCGGATCTCGTGTCAAGGTGATCCTTGACCTTGAAGACTAGTCTCAGTGTAGTTAGTCTGTGGGTGTAGTAGCTGTAGTTTGTAGGCCTGTATTGAGGATCTTTGCGAAGGGTCAGGGATACAAGCAGGGCTTCCCTAGTCCATTACTGAACGTATGAAATGTTTCTAACCTTTGGTTGTAGTTTCTTGGTTTAGTCCGAATAGTGTGTGTGCGAGTCTTGTTGTACCTTTACTTTTTATATTTGTGACATGATGATTGAATGCCATTGATGTATTGTGTTACGCCAAGTATTTTGAGTGTGTGAGTATTGTTTATTGTTAGCCAAGGTGTGAATGGGATTACTCATGTATTACGGAAGAAGCGGGTAACTGTGAATTTGGTTGGCGCTATTCTGAGTCTTTATGTGGTGAACCACCAGGTGTACGGTATGCGTATTGAGTTAGGTTTGTTTCGGTGCGTCAATGTCGTCTGCGTATGAAGGTGTATCTGAAGTGAGTGGGGTGTAATGTGTCAGGCATGATGAGGTTAATGAGTATAGGGGACACCGTTTGTGAAGTTTTTGATGCTTGATATCTGGTCAGTAAATGTCATACAGGCGTGTTTACTCGTCAAATAGTTGACTAACCATCTTTATTTTTGTTGTATATTTTGTTAGTGATGGGAATGACATTGAAAGCTTGGCTGCTGTCTAGCGTTAAAAGAAGTGTCCTGTGTGCTTGTGCTAGGTCGATGCATTATAGATTCCTTGTAGTCTGTAAGAGGTGGTCGTTGAGTGTAGTGATCTGAAACTATGTGCAGGTGCTCAGGAAATGTGTGGGGTGATCTGGTTTGCTTGCCGTTTGTTCGAGGGCATGGTGTTTGTTGTAGTGATTGTGTAGTGTTGCTGCTCGGCAGTGTGATACTGTTTAGTTTTCTGGTGTTTGTTCAATGGTCAAGTTTTGCAGTGTAGTTTTATGTTCTAGTATTTTGTTATTTGCGCGTTTGAGTTGGTATTCGTTGAGAAATGTGTGAGCTATCGGTGGTAAACCCAAGAGTGGAGTTCGGTGGTAAACCCAAGAGTGGAGTTCAGTGGTAAAACACAAAATTATTTATCACACACGATTGAAAGAGAGGGAATACTTTATTTATGGGCTTAATGATATTACTTTGTAATGATGACTTAAAACAATATGAAATTATTATAATTTTACTTTGAAATATGGTACAAAAAGGTATGAGGACGAGACTTGATATTTCAATTATGGAAAATTTGAAATGAAAAATTTAAAGGAACAGGTCGAGGAATACTAACAATTGACGTTGCGAGGATAAGCTTTAAAATTCATCGACAGATAACTCTGAAGCCCTCAAGCTACAATAGCATCATTATGTAGGTATTAACCCTCTTATATGGTCCCACGAATGTCGTGAAGAGGAATTGAATTCAACATTGAATCTTGCATCCCTAAACCATAAAGAATTATTAGTTTTATTCAAGACGCAGAAGACCGTGCCTCTTCCTTCTCAATTTCATTCACGATCATGACATTAGTTTCTTCATCGGAGTCGTATCGGGCACCAGTGTCCTCTGGAACCTCCTTCGCTTCGAGGTTTCCTGGTGCTTTTTGCCACTTGGGCTCTTGGGGTCCGTGGTACTGTGTCTGGTAGGCCACACAAACTTCCCCGTAGAGCTTATGCACCAAGTTGCTCATGTGAGTAACATCCTTTATGATAACCGGTTTGGAGTCCAGGGATTGCTGAAATGAGCGCCGAGTAGGGTGACGTTCCCAAGGAGCGATGTGGAGCTGAAGAGGGGGTTTAGTGAGTATTTCAAAAGCCGGTTGGAGCTCGAAGCAGTTCTTGAAAAGCGATACTTTGGCGAACACGTAAAGACCGAGTCTCGCTCGTGACATTGCGACAACCAATCGACGAACGTCACGGATGTGCCCCACAGCTTTTGTCCGAACCAACGACAGGAGAATAAAATCATTTTGTTGGCCCTGATATTTGTCCACGGTCGAGATTTTGTGCGGCCTCCCAAATAATGGGTTATGAGCGCACCTTTGCTCAATGACATCCTTCAACAGCTCCTTCTGTCCATTGTAAGTTGTTAGCAATGAAATTGATTGAGCTGAATAACCCAGCAAACGCATGTACATATACAAGTGGACCACATACTCCGCTTCAGCCAGGTTTTGGTAGAAGTATTTTCGAGGTTCAGTCTCGCCACGTCCTTCCAGCTCATCCACGTTGATTAATTGATGAGTATAATAGAACCCTGCATTTGCGACCTTGAATTCTGGCCACCTTGTGACATGAGGCAAATTTCCCAGATTTTTGTACCTCCAGTTGTACAAAGAGCAAATCGAGGGTCTCGCTCGACCTTGTGCATCCAGGTCGATCGTCGGAACTCCGAGACGAACAAATCTTGTGAATAAACTTTGTTCCATGTTGCTGAACTTCTGAAATGCCATGTTTTTGATGACGGGAGGAAGTTGATGATGATCACCTATCATTACCCAGCGCTTCAGCCTATTTCTCCCATCTTCAGGATTTTGCAAAAGCATCGGTATGAACGTCTCAATTTCCAAGATTTGTGCACTTTCTTCCATCAAAATGTTATCGAACTGGAACCCTAAGTCAACCAGCTCGTGACGTTTTAGGGCCGCGTGGGTACACGTCATTGCAATAATTTTGGCTTCTTTCACGAGCAAATATCTGGTACGGTCTAGACCACTCCGGAGCATTTCGAAAGCTCTGAATTCTTTTAACTGAATAAAAATGTTCTTCAGATAGCGGAAACATCCTTCGGCTATTTCCATATCTTCCTCGTAGCTGTCTTCTTTAAAGAGGGGCTGAGGAGCGTTGCTAAAGAATACATGAAAGGGAAAATAATCCGAGATACTCGCTACGCTCACTGCCCTATCTGATGAAACCTGTACCCTGCTAAGGAACTTTTCCCACCGTGCGAGCACATGTTGCAAGAAAAAGTAGCCGGCTGTCTCGCATGATGCACCCATCTCTCCAGCGACTCCGAGGGAATTTTTCAATCGTGTCACTTCCTCCAGCAACTCTAATCTTTTATTGAGGACGTAATTAACGCGCCCGTAGCGACTGAAGTCCTTTTCGGTCTCGAGAGCTTCCTCACCGTGACCCAAACGAAGCAAATGACGCTCATCGACGTCCAGAGCCATTATCTTCTCGAAGAGCTGGTTAAGAGCCTGGTTGGAATGCGTGACGATCAGCGTATGCTCCTGAGGATTATTGTGATAAATGTTTGATATTATTTGTACTGCAACGTCAGTTTTGCCAGTGCCAGGAGGGCCTACGACCATAGTGAGACCAGGTTGCATCCCAGATTTAATCGCCTCGATCTGAGTTGGCGTAAAACGGACAGTATTTCGGCGGGGGACCGTATAAGGATAGGGTCCTCTGCTCGGAATAACGTACGCTTCAACACTTATGGTTTGCACTTTCTTTGGGGCGTCAGAATCATTTTCTCGTTTTTCTGTGGTAAGGTCGTCGAAGATAAGTTTGAAAGGGGGTTCTAACTTCTCCTGTTGGTTAAACTTTACAAGGGTATTGGGGAAACTTTCTTTGACATGATTCAGGTCTAGAAACGTGTCATTGAAGTCGAGGGTGGTGAGGACATTTCCTATCTGTGAGTAATGGGCCGCGCCCGGATCACCATATCCTAAAATGATATCCAACAACCAATCCGGGACGACACACTTTGTATTCATCAAATCTCGAATAGTTTCCAACACAGCTTTGAAATTATTTTCCTTCGGTTTTCTTCTCATAATAACATTAAAATATTCGTAAACATCTTCTGTGGAAGAGTTTTTCACGTTGTCCATATCTATTTTGTATTGATTACAATCGAGCCAGACTCGAAAGGTACGCGTTTCGCCTTTAAGAAAAGGCTTTGGTTCAGGACCCTCTTCAATGACCCGTCCATTTTCATCAAGCATACCTTCGATTTCGCAGCCACGAACCGCATTGATTCCGAATTCATCTGGAAAATATCCGTTCAAATTGGGAGATATTTTGGGTTTCTTGATGGATAATAGAAAGCAGACGTCGTGTTTTCTAAGTGCTTCCCACTCTTGTTTAATTTCTCTCCGCACACTCAGACTAAAGGTAACATCAGCTCGAACTCGAGAAGGCTTATCTTCGCCCACATTCGGCTTTGCCACTTCACAAATGGCAAAATTAGCAATGGGGTGAGCCATGCGGGCCCATCCTCTGAACAGCAGTGTCCCATCTTCAGCTTCCCATGGGTTAAGCCGACTTATGACATCTTCAATATCTTGACGAATCTCGTAAGTTGATTCTAAACGAAACAAATCAAAGTTTCTCAGAAGATAATCATGTAATGTCAAGAATTGGAGATTTAGTTTGGGAAGAGCTAAACAAGCATCACCAGAGAAATATTCGGAAGGAACAATATTGTCATTCCATATAACTTCTTCAGTTGGATATAAGGGCATCCTATTAATTGCTTCAAGCTGAGATGGTCTTCTTTGGTATTTATATATGAACAGTTCCATCATAAACTTTCTATCAACTTTACCTTCATCATCTTTTGGCAAAAGATGTAACAACTTACTCAAATGCAAAATTTCCTCATCATTCAGTTCAGCTAAATAGTAGGAAAGTTTTTCTTTTGTATCAATAGAAGCAACACTGAAGAAACTGAACTCATAAAGATGGTGGAAATGCTTGAATATCATCATCTGAATCTCTTGTACTTTGTTATAATGACCTTTCATCACTTCCAAGTCTGACATCGCTTGTCCAGTATTGTCATTGATTTCAAACTGTGCATACACATCAAGAATGTAAAGTAGCTGAGAAAATAGCTTTCCTTCTTCTCTTTCAACAAGAAGTGAAACCTTGCATTTGATAATGAGATTCAAGCTGTTTATAAGTGTATTGAAAAATCGTCTAGTTGGTAGCTGTGATTCCAAATCAATCATTAGCTCGAGGAATCTTTCACAATATTTCACCAAGCTTTCATTCAATTCTCCCGTTTTATCAATGCCATTCAATCTTTCCAGGAAAAGAAGAATCAAATCATAGAGGAATCTTGTATCAAAATCAAAGTTTTCAAGTTGTTGGCCTTCAAGCTTCTTACGATGTCTGGATGTCCTTTTCAGAGCTTTTGCCCAATTGGGGAATGCTTTAAAAACATTTTGAAGTTGGCCCTCTGAAAGACATTCTAGTATATTATAAGATACTGTGTGGCTGATTTCATTGCGGATTAAGTCACACTCAATACTGTTGTACAAATGGTTTAAAAATATAATCATCATCATTTGTTCTTTAATAGAGAAGATGCCAGTATTATCTAAGCAGCCTTTCATTAGTTGCCTTAGAAATGTAACAAATGGCTTTGGATAAGTTTCAAATGAGATCCAGGCAGGCACCCGTTCTCGGAACTTCTCATTGATGAGAACTACAACTGACATAAGATGGGCAGATGAAGCATTTTCTGAGTAATTTGGCCAAACATAATTTTCTAAATACTGACTGAGTTCAAGAACAATGATACGTCGTGTAGAAAAGTCCATGCATTTAATCTCTGTTTCATATATATCTTCAATAATCTTAGGATCATATGGTTGATGGTTATCTTTAGTTTCTGGAGACCAGTACTCTTGAGCTAAAAATGTCACTCGATCTGAGCTGATTTGGTCAACAGTCAGAGCTTTCATGTTTGAATTTTAATCAAACAATTTTGATTGTTGCAAAAATTACGATCACAGCAGCTGGAAAAAATAAGCAAATATTATATTATTTTTTTCCAACTAAAATTTCCCCAAATAAAAATGATTAGGAAAATATTCTGAGCAGTGCTTTAGTTCAAACTTAAAAAAAAGAAAGAAAGTTTTTCACACTATAAATATTATTTGCTTGTTTATAATAAAAAGTGAAATATGACTAAGAACAAATTTTGAGATTTTGGCAAACTTGGAGAAAATTAAATATAGAGAATGGTAAGAGTTCTGTGCTTGTATAGATTATTTTTTTTAATAGTACTAACCTAGTGACTACTTCCAAGGGCTGTAATTACTTAGTAGCCTAATAATAGGCTAAATTCAAAACAAAACAAATTAATTAAACAAAAAACAAGTCAACATTAGATAAAGAAAGCAAAAGCAAGAAGAAGAAGGAAGCACACCACACACCAGCGGAGGAGCATACGACCAACATAAAAGAGAGTTAAATAAAACGGAGGAGGCCAGCCTACTTCAAGAAGTTAGTGTGCCCACAAGTCTGAAAGCACAATCCATGCCAAGTACAAGGAACAAGCGGGAAAGACCCCGCTCATCCCAGTACCGGGAAAGGTAAAGTGCGCGAAGATCACTCAGACTGGAGCATGGGAGTGCTACATCAAATGGCGGTTCGTTCCGCGAGTGTGCTCAATTCGAAGACGAGAGAAAGAGACTTGAAGACACTGGGCCATTGGCGGGGAGGGGGGGTAGATCCAAGGAAAGAGTCGTGGCATAATGGCACACAACTTTAAGGTCCCTTCGGTTGTTTCCCATCTTCTTTGCCGGGCAGCCTGGAGGGATAATCAGATTCTTGCCTTGTAGTCAGTGTGAGGAAGAAAGAAACAGTGGTCTGGTCGCCCAGTCCCCGTGGACTCTTTGGCTCTGTCATTCCCAGAAAACCCACATGTCCAGGAAGCCAGCAGAAGATAAACACGACATCCACTGGCTCGCAAGGAACCCTGGGATCACAGATACCGAGGAAGCGGGTAAGGACAGTCCAATGCCTCGAGAACACTCAAGGCGCTTTGAGTCGCTAAAGATCACAATCCGATCTCAGAACAGGACACGACGCATTATCTCCAATACAGTTAAGATCGGCTGTGGATGCAGTGAGAGCCGTTGGCGACTGAGGGAGGCGCCGAACTCACGTGTACAGGCGTATAATGCACTTTAAAAGGCGCACTAAGCAGCATCTCCCCAGAATCGACAAGTAGGCTCTCATTAGGGGACGTGCGGAAGGCACCGGTCGCGAAAACGGAGACAGTTGTGGTGGATCGAGTCCATGTTCCGAAATACACGCTCAGCTGCGGATGCATAAAACTAACATTCCTAGTCAAACCTCTAACGAACAAAGGATCACTAGAAAAATAGGGCAGTAGCCCTATCAGCATCCCAAGTGCTTAACGTCACGGAACGAAGAATGTCCATGTTGCGGGTACAAGAGACCCTAAGTTTGCGAATGTTAGCCTCCGGTGTGAGGCATCGGTCGAAAACAAGTCCAAGGAAACAGGACGAAATGATCACTTCCAGGGAAACCCCATTTAGGAACAAGTCCAGGTTGGGGCGGAACAGAAGTGCACCACCTTAGTCTTGGCCAAGGAAAACAGATAGGTGCGGTTCAATGCCTGTTGGAGTCGACATCTGGGATGCACCAAAAGAGATCGATGGGTGGTTCATGCAGAGCATAGCAAGAACATCTTCCGGCAGCACTGAAGTATTACCGTAGATACGCATGACAAAGAGTTTGACACTAAGGACACTTCCATATGGCACATCCTCTTCCTGCTCCAGTGGGCCGGAGAGGGCTACAATCACCCCTATGCGGAATCGACGATCTTGCAGAAAATCAGAAATCAAGATTGGGAGGCATCCCCACTCCTCCATCATGTGGAGAGTCTCCATGATATTGTATCGCCATGCAGTATCATAGGCATTCTCCAGATCGAAATACACTGTAGCATAGTACGCTCTACGAAGGATGGCACTGTGCACAAGACAGGTGACCTTCACTGTCCAGGAAAAAGGCTAATCTAACATTTAAGAAGTTCTCTATCAACTTGCTCATACAGGACGTTAGAAAATTGGGCAGAAATGGGGCGGGGTAGAGTGATCTCTCCCCAGTTTGTGAAAAGTGAGCAAAGTAGACATTTACCCTGAGTCTGGGAGGAAACCCTCTGTCCAGATCCTGTTGAAGAAATCTAGTAGAAAGGCCATGACTCGCTCACCTAGGTGTCAGAACATAGCATATGGGACATCGTCCAGACCGGGTACAGTGTCCACGCATGAAACGAGAGTGGAACGTAACTCACTCAATGTAAACCTGTCGTTGAGGTGTTCTCCGCCTCTGGAGGTAAAGTCCAGTTGGTGGCTTTAGCGACATCACAACATGCAATGAGTGCTGGCAGTGCAGCATCTCGGCTAGGGAATGCAGAGAAAGCTGTCGCAAATAACTCCACCATGGACGCAGAGTCTCAGATTGCTACCTCATTCCCTTTGAAAAGGGATGGAGATCTTGAAAGAAATTACCCCAAATCTTTTTGACTCGCTTCCACACCACTGAAAGAGGGGTCTTCCCATTAGATGAAGACAAGTATGCCCGCCAAGAAGAGCAGCGGGTGTGCTTCGAAACATACCGGAACCTAGCCCTAACTCAATGAAATTCACCGACAGTGAAATAGTTTGGGGGGGAGTGCTTATAGCGCATGTACGAATAACGCATCTGTCTGAGGGCCATCTCACGCTAGACTGACCACCACTGAAGGGGTTAACATACAAAACGGCCTAACGTTTTAGGAATCTTAGTTAGGCCCACAACGATGAGGGTGCTGGAGAAGACCTTAACAGCCTCATCCATCGACTTAAACACCTTCACTGGGAAAGAGAAACTAGTAATTTTTTTAAATGCGGACCAATGGGCCCGATCCAAGCACCCCACAAAATTATATTTGAATGGGAAAGTGATCACTAGCATGGAAGTCATTGACCACCTCCCACTAAAAATCAAGCTGTGCATCCAGAGACAGGTATATGTCAAGACAGGAAAATGAAGCAGTTCTTGGACAGTGTTGGGTAAACTCATTTATATTTGCGACACCTATCTCCAGCTCATCGATCAGGTCAATAGGGACCTTACCCCTGGAATTGACCATCTAGTTCCCGCCAGAAGCGGTGTCTACTGTTCAAAATTTTGAGCAGAAGAAAGGGTCTCAGCAACCGTGCAACGACACGGTGGAAATCCCCTGCATTGAAATCAGCTGATAGTTGAATATATGCAGAAATAACAGCCTCCTATCCGGGTGTAACTGCACTGCTACTACCTGTAAGGAGGCATTTATAGCTAATAGAAGAAAGGAAACATCATGCCAGGTGTAAATCACGTATACTCCTGCTTGGTATCCATCAAGTGGTGGGGGGGGTTGCAAAACCCTTATACACTGTGAGGGTTGTCAGGGGGTACACGCCTAGCATGGTCTCCTGCAGAAAGCTAACAGGAAATGGGAGGAGACGAGCATCTGGGGCGCTTCCCTGTTGGCTCTGAGTCCATAGAAATGCCATTGATGGCATATGTCCTCCATGTATAACTCGAAAATGTGGGGCCCTCTTCAAAGAGAGCACCATCAAGTGAATGGCTGTTCATTTCCCACAGGCAGAAGTCCAGGCGCTATTGGACAAACAAGGCACTCAAGGCGCTGTTGGACAAACAAGGTGTTCAAGGTCCAGTCGCCTTCTGGGGGTTATTGGGTGAGGTTTAGTTCGTTATGTGACTTTTCCTCCCTCTTCCTCGAAACATTTGGTGGGCGGGGTAGATTCAAAGTGGAAGGATCCCTCCTTTGGAAGATACATCATCTCAGAGCCACCCAGTTCAGCCTTGGGTTGAGGCATACTCGTAGGAGCCAAAGATCCTTTGGTGCTGTCCTATTTTCAGGGGGCAGCTTTAGGAACTCCAGAAGACGACCTTACAACAACCTTCTGGGGTGTTGCCTTCTGTGAGTAACACCTTGGTGGAGGTACGCAGCCATTTCACCTAAAGGCGAGACTTTTATGCTAGGGGCTGGGGGGGGGATGCTGGTTAATATTGAGGTATAAGGACTTATCATGTACAACCTTGGAGAAACTTACACAGATTTCGGGTAAGCCCAACATTGCATATCTACAGGAGTGATTCATATGGCCAAAGTGGTGGCAGTAGTAGCACCTCCGCAGCAGTGGGACAAATGCCTTTACATGGTAGCGGTACCAACCGGCATGCACCAATTTGGGAGGCCTGTCATGATCAAATGTGACAAATTGTGTAGGGGTGGGTTTTGAGCCCCCCGTCCGCCCTGTTTTCTCATCGTAAACTCAACCTTAATTGCTCCTTGGTCAGCCAGCCCTTCGGTGATGTCTTCCTAGGAGTAATCCGAGTTTGCTTGCATAAACCACTCCTTTCACAAAATTCATAATAGTGTGAAGTCATACTTACAGGCGAGCCATTGAGTGTCCGAAGTGCACTAATAATGGCCACCTCAGAAAGGTCTGTGCATTCGGTAGAAGGCTCCTATGCGAGAAATGGTTCACTTTAGGCTCTCTACCAGTCAATCTAGCTAAACCCCTCCATGTGGCCTTTTGACCCACTTGCTGCCATCAGTGGAATGGAAAACAAAAAATCATTTGAAGCCAGTGGACTGAGAAATGCCAGGTAATCTCTGAATGAGGGCCACTGACATAATTGAAGCTCCATTCACAGCACTTGTGACTTTGTTGGTCTGGTCCTTACTAACGGAGAAAGCACAGGAGGGGAAGGGGACACCTCTAACAAAGAGGTGGAGCTGCCCAGAGGCACCTCCAAAGATTGCACAGGGAAGATCCCTTTGCTGCATTCAGGAGGTAGGAGTGGAGCCCCTCTACCTGTCAGAGTGGTGCTATCTTTTTGCTCCTCATCTGTATCAACACCAAGGTCAGGCAAGGATTGAGAGAGAGGGATGTAGCCTGAAATAGTGACAAAGAACTGTTGAAAATTTTGGAAAGCCTGCCAACACATGGCAACTTCCTAAACTGGTGACAACCGAATAAAAAAGAAAAAGGGGTGTGTGTGGTGGTTATATCCCATGCCCAGCTACTCCTGGGTTTTTGGACTTTTCAGGGGTTCACCCTGGGCAGCCAGAGAGGCAGGGTTACAGGCCAGATATCTTTAGTAGGATGGAATAGTCCTTGACAGGGAGAGCCAGGATCTGAAGATCTGTCGTGGCAGATCCAAGACTTTTAGTTGGCTGGCTGCCAACAAGGCAGCCAAGCCCCCCCCCCACCCCACCACAAGCAGTATAGCATTATTCACCCGAGAATGGCCACAGGGAGATAGATGGTTAGCCCATTACACACGGGGAGTGGTTATTGGTCCCCTCAAGGCTCAGTCTCTTACAACACGTGGGAGTTGTTTATGGAGGTTCCAAAGCCTCTCTTCTGACAAAACATGTGGTAGCAAGTCAGGTCTTAAAGCCTAGACAGATGGTTAAGGGGATAATTGTAGAGAAAAGGGGATGATGAGACAGAGGGAGGAGAAAGTGCACCAAGTGTCCCTTATTTGCACTCTGTCTGGGTGAGAGCATTTCCTCCTGGTACCAAGTGCAGGTGGACAAAAGGTCGAGGGATATGGTCGTAGAGCAACAAAAAATAAATAATAAAAGTAGTGTTGAGAGGGAGCGAAAGGGAAAGTGCACTAAAAACTCCCCCAGGCCCCATCAGAATTCAAGTCAACCGAGTGACAGGGCTTCCCTAATTTGTACACAGACTAGGAGGATGTGTGGCTCCTCCAGGTATCAGGGTCCCACCTCCCTGACCCTGTGGGGTTAAGTGAAGACATATGTTAGCCAACAAGAGTCTTATGTGCTTCATAATGATTTTTTAAAAAAATTTAGGAGCCTATCTGGCGACTACTGACTTGGGCACAAGTCGCTGCACTCACGACAGCCTAGCACTAAGCTACTTTAAAATAGGAATTGAACAACAACAACGAAAAAACGAAAATGGCAACAAGGAGGAAGCAAGTGCCGGCGTCGGGGGGAGGTCCGCCTCCCCCACGGCGCAGGAACGTGCGACCTACAAAGAAAACAAAAAAAACCTAGTTAAATAAACGGGAGAAGGCCTCCCCCCCAAAGTCTATAAGTCCACCAGTCAATGTGCACAGTAGGGCGCTGGCAAGCGTTCCATCAAATGGCGGTGCGTCCCGCGAGTGAGTCCAATTCGACGACGACAGAAAGCAACCTGAAGCCTTCGCGGCATTGGGGGGGTAGGTCCATGGGAACAGTCGCGGCGTTTAAGTTCCCTTCGACCGTCTCCCATCTTCTTTGCAAAGCAGCGCGAAGAGCTGCCCGTATTCCTGCCATGTAGTCGGTGTGAGGAAGAGCGAAACGCTGGTCCGGTCGCCGAGTCCTCGCGGATTCTTTGGGGTGCTCATTCCCCGCAATTCCTACATGTCCAGGAACCCAGCAGAAGATAATCTCGACAATAGCCCGGCTTTCCAAAACCGTGGCGTAACGGATATCGCGAACCAGGGGATGCGGACATTCCAATGCCCCAAGAACACTCAGGGGGCTTTGTGAGTCGCTATAGACCACAATCCGGTCTCCGAACCGGGCATGTCGCGTAATCTCCCGTACCGAGTGGTGTATTGCCACCAGCTCGGCCGTGAAGACAGACGCAACGCCTGGCAGGCCCCGCTAACTTCAAACAGAGAGAATACGGCGTGGACCCGACCCCCTCTAGGGGCTTGGAGCCATCCGTATACACTGGCACGGTCCCAGCGTGACACGAGGTGTGCTCCAAAAAGGTCGAACGCAATACTCCCGGCGCTGTACAAGCTTTGGGAGCAGAGGCGTGGCGACAAATAGCCAAAGGTGATACCCTCTGGGGTGGCGTCCTGGGCAGAACCAGGGGCGCCACCGGCCTGAGCTATACCTAGCTCTCGAAAGAGTTTCCTAGCCCTAAATCCAAAGGGCGTTGTGTATGACTGGCGTCTCTCGGCGGCATAGGCACCGTCGAAATCAGCAGCGGATTCATTGAGAGCTATTGGCGACTGAGGGAGCTGCCTGGCTCGCGCGTACAGGCGAATAATGCAATGTGCACGGTGTAGAGCGAGTGGCATCTCCCCAGCATCGACTAGTAGGCTCTCAATGGGGGAAGTGCGGAAGGCACCGGTCGCCAGGCGAAGGCCGGTGTGGTGGATCGAATCCACCTTCCTCAATACACGCTAAGCTGCGGATGGATAAAACTCGCATGCGTAGTCGAGCTTCGAACGAACAAAGGATCAATAAAAAAGTAAGGCAGTAGTCCTATCAGCACCTCAAGCGCTAAGGCTGCGAATATGAGCCTCCCAGGTGAGGTGAGGTGTCGGTCAAATACAAGACCAAGGAAACGGTGCGATTCAACCACTTCCAGGCGCACCCCATTAAGAAACAAGTCTGGGTCAGGGTGGAGCCGAGGATGGCGGCAGAAGTGCACCACCTTAGTCTTGGCCAAGGAAAACCATAACCTGTGCGCTTCCGCATAGCGAGAGACGCCGTTCAATGCCTGTTGGAGTCCACGCTCCAGAGTTGGCATCTGGGCCGCGCCAAAAGAGATCGAAAGGTCGTCCATGTAGAGCATAGCGAGAACATCTTCCTGCAACACCGAGGTGATGCTCGGGGCAAAAAGTGTGACATTGAGGACACTTACCTGCAGGACACCCTCTTCCTGCTCCATTGGGCCGGAGAGGGCTCCTCTCACCCGTACGCGGAATCGACGACCTCGCAAAAATTCAGATATAAACATTGGGAGAGAGTCTCCATGATACCGTATCGCCACGCGGTATCATAGGTCTTCTCCAGATCAAAAAACACCACGGCGTAGTGCTGTCTACGAAGGCCTCGCAGATGGCATTTTCCAGTCGAAGCAGAGCATCCGACGTCGGCTGGAACTTGTGGAAGCCGCACTGTGCAGATGACAGATGGCCTTCGCTGTCCAGAAAAAAGGCTAATCTAACAACTTCATAATGAAATGCAACTTGGCACTCACCTGGTAAAATTCACACAAGGTGAATGTGAGCAGACAACACTTGTACAGAGCTTAAAGGTATATTGATACTCTTCAGATTGGGCTGATCACCACAGAAGCAGTCGACATGCAAACCAGCCAGATGCTTGAGGAATAAAAGCCAAGCCTCTAGCGATGAGGGTGCCTGATAACTTGATGGCTTAAACTTGAGACAAAGAAATCATTCATTTCCTAAAAGATGAACCCCTATTCTTGATCCATACACTACCGAGGTGCTTTCAAGTGGCAGCAGCCCATCAAAATAGATTTGAATCAGAAAGTGATAATTTCCATAGAGCTCATTGATCATCTCATACCCAAAGTGTGCTTGTATATGGGGGACAGGGGGATAGATCAAGCAAGGAAAATGAAGCAGGTGAGGAGAAATGTGCATACTCTTGGACCAGGTTATCTCAGGGTGGGATGTGTGTGTGAAGAGAACTGGGTTATCACACTTTTCTTCCTTCACCCTGAGTGGGTCCAGGGTGGGATGGACCAGGTCCTTTGCTGTAATGATGAAGGACCTGACACAGAAGGATTTTTCTCTTCTTTAATGCGCCCATCTGGTGACTGCCCCAGTAAGAAGCGAAGATCTCTACCATTTAGGTTGGCATCACCCCCCCCCCCATGGGAGGGGGGGGGGAGACCACTTGAGATCAGACTTGGAGATTTAACCTGCCAAGTTACAATCTTCCCCAAAAGGATCCTGCCATCTGGGCATCACAACCTCCACACTACAGGTTTTCTGGTTCCAGATGATGACTTCTTTTGCCCATCTCCTGGAGGTATCTTGGACCCTCTCCTACAGTCAAAAGTATGCCATCAATCCCTCCCTCCCCAAGTGGAACAAGGATAATTTGGAGGCAGTGCTTCCTCTTATAGCTTCAAAGTACTTCCATTACTTTTGGCCATCAGACAGCTAAAAAGACAAAAAGGTGTGCATGGAAAGATACTATGGCCTCCCAATGGCTTGGAAAGTATGAGAAAAGTCCCCATATGAGCATAATCATTCAGACTATGGGTATTTACACATACAGGGCCTCAGATCCAAGCTAGGGTCTACCTCATCAACCCAAATAAATTTGTCTTTGAATTTTGTCCCATTAAGAATGGGGCCAGCATAGTCAGCCCCTAATGCGTATTGGAAGCAGTGAAGAAAGTTGACAGCCTACCTACTACTCTGTCCACCTCATACATTCTGCAGCCCTTGCAGTAGATAGTGATGTTGCCATGAATCCCACCAGTGGACTGGGTTCAAATACAAGGTTGGAAGTGTACCTACCCACATTTCTAAATACCAAGAAATGTTGGGAGATGTAGAGTAGGGTACAGGCAATAAGGATGAATAGGGATAGGCGGATCTACTAATAACTAGAGGGGGGAGGGGGGCTATTACCTAATCTCACAGGTTCTGGGGCAGGAAGGGTGTGCCTGTCTACCAGTTTTCAAGGGAAGCATTCTACATGGGATACCCCTCTTGTGGGGCAGAGGTGGGAGGTGCCATTGACATGGTAAAGAAGACAGTCTTAGTCAAAAGGGTGAGCTGGACAAAGAGTTGGGGTCGGGAGGGCAACAGCTCTGCCCATTTAAACCATAATAAATCTGTTATTGATATCCATTATATAATGGGGTGCAACTATATATAAAGGTTAAGAACCACTTATAAATAATGCTTGTATTCCAATTACTTAGTTAATTTTACCTGCACAAAAAGGTGTAGTCTTCTATGGACCTGCTTTCAAATGTTTTGCTCACTGTATCAAAAGAAAGAGAAAATTAACAATATACATAAAATAAATCCCCCTATCAATCGTACTACATAGGTGAGTATATGCCAGGTGTGATACATTCATTATCCACCATGTATATATTTCTGATTTAGGAGCTTTCCTTACTATTTTTCATTTAATTTTAACTAAGTGCCCTTATATGCTGTAGCCCTATTCAAGAATCAACTTTTCTAATTTTCATAACTTTCTATTCATTTCTGAAAAAGCCAAAAAAACAACTATTTTGACCCATGATGTTGGGAAGAATTGCTGAAAGAGATTTAAATTTTCTGCCTTGAAATCTGCCAAAAGCACCAGTTCTGGGGTCCCTTGAATCATGTTTTGCACCATAACTTTTTATCTAAATAGGATATAGCAAATAATTAGGTATCAAGTGAAGAGCATAAAATTAATAAATAATAATCTATAATTTTTCAGGATATAACAGAAACTCAATCAGAATCTAGAAAACTATCTACAAGTTACAACTTCACAATGACATTAAGCATGGAGCTGAGGGAGCTCTGTGGGTGCACAATTGATGTCTTAGAACCTTCATGTACTATCCACAGACAGGTGCCAACTAGGCCATCTACTAGATCTCAGCTTTTATCAATGGTTCCCAAATTTCCACCAACAGACATGTTCCAGTATTTCCTTAATTTTCAAAATTTGCCAGGAAATGCAGGGAGGCCCATGAAAGCTTGCATATAAAAGTGTTGAATCTATCATCCCATTCTAGAAAATTGCTAGGATCAAGGCAATGACCAACTACAATGCAATGAAGCTCTTGATGAAACTACATGAGAAACATCATACTATAGTGAAAAGCAAAGGAAGAGCAAGTAACCCTGAAGGGAAAAAGAGGAGTATTTATGCTGGAATTAGACAGTGTTTGATATAAGAACTCCAGATGCAATCCAAGAAATACATTACACCATACTGTTATCCAGAGAGAAGAAAGATAAGATATCAGGTTCTATGAACACCAAAAGACTGAGAGGAAAGTCATAAGTATGTCTGGTCATGATAAGATTTCTGAGACATCCATGAAGCAAGCAACAAGGAATGAAAGACTGCCACATAGGCAAGAACAAGGCAAAATTAATTATTTTGAATATCACAAAAAAGTTAAGTTTTACTGCAATGCAATATTTAGCATGTACTTAACAATTACTGTCTTAACATGTACTATTTTACAGCTGCAGCAGAACAAGACACTGTGACTTTGACATTTGCAAGGAAGGTCAAGGAATGCAATGTCATTACATTACAGCTGAGTCTTGGTTTATCAGACAGTTATTGCCATGATTTCTGTTACCTTGTAAACTGGAGGGGCTGATCTGGATAACTTCATCATCTCAACCTCAACAACACATCTCAATACAATATAGTTCAGATATAATATCAGCCAGTCACATATCTAAGTTTTGTGAAAGCATCCCACTATATGCTGCCTTACAGTGGGATGAAAAGTTGCCGAAAGATGTTTGGGGCAGTGAATCTGGAAGTATCTCAGAGACTTTAACTGTGCTAGTGTCTGGTCCAACTTCATACACTAAAGGAAAGTAATTTGGAGTACCTGCCATTGACAAATCTTCTGACACAGCTCAGCTGAGGCTTCAATGGATTTACTGGTGAAATAGGAATTTATGGATAATGTAGCTGCCCTTGTTTTGACACTGCATCCAGTACTCAGGCTGGGAGGATGGGCAGTGCTTCCACCAGGTACCAAGTGAAACAGGCTAGACAGGGTACCCCCCTGTACCTGTAGGGAAGTTGAAGTACAAGAAAACTGACTTAGAACTTGCTGATGCAGTACTTAAGAGGAAAACTACAAATAGTACTTGATGCAGTAAGTCGTGTCATTTGCCATATTCAGCAGTATATTGTGAGACATATTGGAGCATGAACTGCTGCAGAGTTACATAACCACTGAGAAGTAAAAATGCTTCAAGACAGCAAAGCCCACATTCAAGTTACTGCTAAGAGTGCCCTGGTTGATCTCATTGGCCCAGAATCACATTTTGTGCTGGACAAACTGAACATTGGATCCAAGTAGCCTCTGGAACCTGTCATGTCTTGGCCATTGAATGAGCCATATAGAAAAGCATTGGACTATGTTAAGAATCTGAGAGCAGTGAGTGATTTTGCTAAAATGTCATAACAGATGCCAAGAAAAAGAACTCTCCTTCAAGCTGTGAAGTTCAACAGATGCTGCTTTGACAGCTTCAATAAATAAACTCTCAACAACTAACTGTGCAAATGCTAATATTAAAAGTAATCATCTAATGCTTCCATTTCTTGATCATTCAGTCTGGTGAAAAAATGTTAATCTCAAATTTGTGTCAGTAAAACAAATTTTGTGATATTTCTGAAATCTTTATATGTACCAATGTGCCATTTCTTGTTCAAAGACTCATAATTGTATAAGTTATAAAGATGATTAAAAACACTTTAATTGATGTCTATTTTGTTGCTCTATCTTGTTTAGATAAAAACTTACTAGTGAAAAACTTGATTTAAGGAATCCTGAAACTGGTGCTTTTGGCCAGTTTCAAGGCAGAAAACCTAAAGCTGCATGAGGCAATGCTTCTCAGCATGCAAGGTCAAAATAGATGTGATTTTCAGATTTTTCAGGTCAAAAAGCATGGGAAACTGTACATAAATCTATGAAAATGAGAAAAAATTCTTTGAGCAGGCCTAATGTATTGTCCTTAAAGCCTACATTTCTTCCTTAACCCTGTATGCCCAGAATTAATTTCTAAAAATGAAAAACATGTTAATTACACTTATCATTTCTATTAAGTGGTAAATAGTTAGTTGTAAGTTGCGCGCAAATCTGATGCAACCCTTGCGTGAACTTAAATAGAACATGTGTTGTACTTTGCCACACTGGCTTGCTAGACTCCAAGATGGTAATTTCTCTAGTTAGAAGCCTTTATTTTCTATGTGACAAATTTGTCACATACCGGCATAAAGGATATTTAAATACTGAGAACTATAACAAACTATCTCTTTTAAGTTGTGGAGTTCAACAGACACCACTGACAGCTTCAAGAAAACTCTTCAAATACTTACTGTGTATATGTTATTATGAAATTAATCATCATGTAATGCCTTCACGTCTTGATTGATTCGACTTGTGACAAAATGTTAATCTCTACTCCCCTAAAATATAAATAGATTAGATTAATTAATGACAAATATATTCCAATTCATTTAAGAAGAAATATGCTGAATTTTGCTTGGCTTCATGATCATAATGAATGCAAATAAATGGTAGATAATAGCACATATTGATCTAATTAGAAACATGAGGCAGTCTATTACTGAGGCTTACATAGCAAATAAATGGTGAAAAAATTAAGATACCTTTAAAATATCTAAGTTATAGCAAGAAGTCTTCATGGAAACCATCTCTCCAAACATTGGTAAAATCTATTTATATTTAAACTTTAGTAAATTGTCATTTCTAAGTAGGAGGTAATAACTGGAAAAATAAAAACAATTGTTATAATAAGATAAAATAATATTGTTAAAATAATCTGCTAGATTTTGGGGGAAGATATACCATAATACCAAAATGTCATGGAATATTTATCTTGGTTAAATTAATAGATTATAGTTTCAACATAGACCATCATTCAAATCTAAACCTTTCTTAAGTTCATTGCTATTTATATAATTATTATATAGTAAAGACTAGCAAAAACCGTTAGATCTCAACTTCATTCAATCATCTCATTATGTATATTTATAGGAAATAATAAGACAAATTCCATGTAAATAAGCTTTGTGATTTATTATGATGGGTGATAAATAGGCATTTATTGAAGTTTAACTGAAAGGGTAAATATTTAACATCCATTTCAATTGTTGAGTTTGTGTGATGTGATGAATGTATGAGGTTATATGCAAGAGCGATTCTTCCCATTTTTCTTCATGATTTTTTGCCATTTTATTTTTGTCTTTGCGTGTGTATGAAGAAAGTGAGTGAGAGGGTTAATAGGGGGAGGTTAGATAGGAAATCAAGAAATAAGAGTGACAATATTGCCATGACAGACTTCTAAATTGATCCAGACATCCTCACCACCAGACATAATTGCAGCTGAAAAGAGAAAAATAAAATAAAGAAAGTAAGCAATTTTTGGCATGACAACTTGGCAGAGAAATGTCATTCATAACATTCTTTTATGCAAATAATATTCCAATTCTATGTACAGAGTCAAGGATTTTATTGAAATTATTGAAACTCTAAAACCAGGCTACACTCCACCTTTATCAACATCTGTCTTGTGCATTTGTAAATATAATCCATGAACAAATAGAAAATTTCATGAAGATGTAGTTGACTGAAGAATCTGGATGTATAGCACTATATGGATAGATGGTATTTTAATAAAAAAAATAAGCCATTTTTGGCAACTTTTATACACACATAACAAAACTTCTTAGTTACAGCAAGAGATTCAGGCCTAGAGAAGACAGATGAATATGTCTTAAAATGTATTGTGGAAGCCGTAAAGAAAAGTATAACATAAATCTAAGTTTTTATGTTTATAGTCTAATGCTATATAAAGAAAATCTGAATAATATTTCAAGACATTAGAACTGATAACCAAGATGGGTAATGTGATTTTCATTAATTCTACTAAAATAAAATTGGATTGGAATATTTTTTATTTTTATGTATCGGTTCTTGCTTTATGTACTGATAATAAACAAATGATGTAACTGAGAGGGAAAATGAAAAGCTTAGTAGAATTCTTTCATATGGTTGATCAGCATATTATATATATGAACAGGCAATCAGAGCCAAAACATTAATTATTCAAAAATATTTTAGAAATCCCTATCAACCATGTTAGGAATTATCAGCTCTTGAATTTTTAAAAATACTGTACTGCATTATTTATAAAATTAGTAATATAATTTTAAAAACTTTGAAATATACAAGAATGAATAGTTATTTTTCAATTAATACATTGAATGAATGCAGAATGTAATAATTACTATATATCTAGTCAGCCATCACATCTAAAAAAAATAAATATGAGCCATTGTACAGTAGTTAAATAAGTTATATGATGTAGATAATGAGGAAAGAGGAATGATTCCACAAATTCTTAATGACACAGGATGGACTTCACAAACAAGGATATGTTAAGGACATTCCCTACTGATTATTACAAATATTTAGAGTTTGCTAATGATGATAAGTTTGATAACATAAGTACACTTTTGAACAATATCACTTTATCATGAAACAATATTTTAAAAAACAACCGACTGAAGTGTCTACATCACTTGACAAGGTGACTGAAACCCAATATCATTTCTTATTATTTTAGTGTTATTGATAATTATCATAATCATGCCTTATTACTACAATAAACTTACTTATCATTAGGTACAGAATGATTTATTTTCATCCAATCTTCCTACAGCAGTAAAAGTGTGGGTGACACATGCAGGAGACATTTGGAGAGAAACGATAAACTCACTAAAACTGTTCAGCAATTTCTTTTGTTTGATGACTGATCAAATCTTCTTTTGATCCAACATTCACCACTGATCCTATGAGATGGTTATCAAAACTCCACCCTTAAACATGTGAGTAGGGAATGCTTCAGGTTTCTGTAACTTGAAAAGAAGCAATCCAGGAACAGTCAGGAAAATGGAGATCAAGCCATTGTGTGCAGTATGCGCAAAAATGAAATAATTTTTTATATTGCTCCAACGATCCAGCATCATGGTGATGGTTAAATTGTCTTTGCTCAACTCTGTTGTCATGGGATATGTGAGAAAGTTTTAAATTGGATAGTTGAATGGCTGAAAGAGAGGAAATAGAGTGGTACTGAATGGAGTGAGGTCACAGTGGAGGGGCATTATCAGTGGCGTATCTCAGGGATCAGTTTAGGCCCATTATTATTCATAGTTTATAGAAATAATCTTGGGGAGGCTGTAAATATCAAAGTGTCAATTTTTGCTGATAACTCTAAGGTGGTAGCTGTAGTCAAAAAGTTGAGGGTAGCTTTAAGTTGATTAAAAAATGCACTTCTGTCCCTTATACTGATGAGACCATTAACGAAGGAATTACACACTAACACCTATCTTCCTTTGCCTATGACAGTAACATTAGCATAGACATCAACACCCAAGAAAACATAAGCCAAGTACAGGAATTTAAAAAAAAAAATTTAGGAGCCTATCTGGCTGCTGCCCAATTGGGCATAAGTCGCCGCAATCGCAACAGCCTAGCAATAGGCCACTTTAAAATAAGAATATGAAAACACAACAACGATAAAAAGGGAAGATGGCAACAATCAGGAAGCAAGATCTGGCATGGGGGGGAGATCATCCTCCCCTGGCACAAGAGCGTGTGACCAACAGAGAAAACAACAATAACAAAAAAAAACAAACCTAGTTAAATAAAGGGGAGAAGGCCAGTCTCCCCCAAAAGTCATAAAGTCCACCAGTCAATGTGCACGAACTTGTCCCAAGTACAAGGGACAGGCGGTAGCAACCCCACCCATCCCGGGACAGGTAACGTGCGTGGAGATCACCCAAAATGGGACATTCAACAAGAATGTGCCAAACAGTCTGGGGGACAATGCAGTCTTCACAGTAGGGCGCTGGGGAGTGCTCCATCAAATGGCAGTGTGTCCCGCGAGTATGCCCAATTCGGAAATGACAGGAAGCAACCTGAAGCCTTAGCGGCATTGGAGGGTAGGTCGTGGGAACAGTCATGGCGCAATGGCACGCAACTTTAAGTTCCCTTCGACCATCTACCATCTTCTTTGCCAAGCAGCCTGAAGAGCTGCCTGTATGAGAAAGAGCGAAATACTGGTCCGGTCGCAGAGTCCTCGCGGACTATTTGGCGCGCTCATTCCCCGCAATTCCTACACGTCCAGGAACCCAGCAGAAGATAATCTTGACAATAGCTGTGCAGCTGCACAGCTACTCCCTGAAAGGAGGTATCTAAAGCAAAGAGAAGAACGGAGACATACTGGGTGTAAATTGCATATCCTCCAGCCCAGCCCCCATCCCATGGTGGTGGGGTCGCAAAATCCTTATACCCTGGCAGGGTGGGCAGGGGGTATGCGCCCAGCATGGTATCAGGCACAAAGATAGCTAAGGCAGAATGGGAGGAGACGAGACTCCGCAGCTCCTCCCAGTTGGCCCGGAGTCCGCGGAAATTCCATTGAAGGAATATGCCCTCCAGGCCTAGCTTGGAGGAGACGCGGGGGCCCTCTTTGAACAGAAGACCCTCACAGTAATGTCTGTACGCTTCCCGGAGGCAGAACTCCAGGCGCTGTTGCCTCTGAGGGCTTATTGGGGGAGATTGGGCTTGCCATGCAAGTCTTTTCCTCCCTCCACCTCGAAACCTTAGGTGGGCAAGGGTGGGTTTGGGGGTCCTCTTTTCAAGGATCTACCTTCTCCGAGCCACCCAGCCTACCAGTGAGCGTGGGTGAAGGAGCCTAAGCTCCTTTGTTGTTGTCCTCTTTTTGGGCGGTAGATTTAGGAACCCTGGAAGATGGCCTGGCAACCAATTTCCGGGGTGTTGCTTCCTGTGAGTCTAATGACTTGTGGAGGGATGTGGTCATTTCGCCTTATGGTAAACGGTCATGCTGGGGAGCCTTGGTTTTAGCCGGGGCTGGGTGTGGACCCTTTGTGCCGCCAGCTCATATAGGATGGATCTAGATGAACCAAAGAGTTGCTGGTGGAGGTCTTCCTTTGATGCAGCTCTGATATGCGATTTCCACAGGGAGGTGCGTGTGGCTGGAGAGAGGGCAAGTGTTCTTGATACTGGTCTGGAATGAGTGTGGTTTGATACCTGAGTGGGCTGGTATCGAGAGATCTGTAAACATGACTGGCGCTGCAGTTGAGGGGTATCGGTGTGGAGTGAGCCATCTGTGTATATTGCTAGGTAATCTTTGTAGGTAACATTTTTCAGAATGTTAATGATTGACTTTATTATAGGAGGTGGGTCATGTTTTGTCCATTGGCAGGTGAGGGAGACCAATATCACTAAGGATAGTAATATCCAGGGAGGAATGGGAGGGGTTGCTGGGAGTGGTGATTGCTGTGGGTAAGGGAAGGAGAAATGTGCAAAGGTTTGTGCTGCACGTATCAAGAAAGGGCGATGGAAGGTGGTTGGCCATGGTTAGAATGATGCATAGGAGACTAGGATTGTGGCTAGAGGGTGGTCTCGTGGGAGGTGTATTAACTGATAGAGCAATTTTCCTAGTAAATAGTTTCTCCTGTATTCTAGGGGCAGGATGCCACTTTCTGCATGAAGGGCTAAAGTTGGGGAAAAGCTAAAAGCTCCTAAAGCAATTCTGATTGACCTATGTTGGATTGGGTTTAGTTTAGAAAGTAGAGATTTGTTTGCAGCACTGTATACTGTTGAGCCATGGCCCAGTTTACTTTGTATATATACAGTATAAAATTGGAGAAGTGTTTCCTGAGATGCACCCCACTTCAATCCAGTAATACGACGCATCAGGACAAGATGATTGAAACAGTTTTCTTGTAGATAGTTGATGTGGATGTTCCAGCTTAGGGTTGGGCCATCCAGCCATAGTCTGAGGAATTTGTAAAAGAGGACCTGCTCAATAGGTGTCCCTGAGATGCATAAGGGAGGAAGGGGTCCTATACATCAATGGGTGAACAACATTGATTTACATTTTGAAGTCTTCAGGTGTAGTTTCCAGCTTTTAACCTATGCAGTGAATTCATTGACTGCCCCTTGAAGTCTGTGGTGGACCAGCTGAGGCATTTTGGCAGTACAGGGGATGGAGACATCATCTGCATATACTAGTGGTGTTGTATGGGGGATTATCAGCAAGTCATATATATTTATATATTGTGAAGAGGAGGGGGCTTAGTGAGAGCCTTGGGAAACTCCACAGCTGACCTTTTGGGGGGAAGCTTGAGTTGACCCTATCAGCACTGTATAGTCAGTTAGAGGGAAGGTCATGAATCCAAGAGAGAGGGGCTCCACAAATTCCCAAAGATGATAATTTATAGAGCAAAGCCTCATGATTCACTGTGCCAAATGTATTTGTCAGGTCAAAGAAAACAACCTCCATCACTACCCGTTCCCTGAAGGCGGTTTGTACCAAGTGTTCAAGATGTGTAGGAGCATCTATCGTGCTGTGGCCTAATCAGAAGCCATATTGGTTTGGATAGAAACAATGGTGGGATTCTAACCATCAGGCTAGGCATTTTTGACCATTTTTTCCATTAGCTTGCTGGTACATGAGAGGAGGCTAATAGGTTTATAAGAAGATGGTTCTGAGGGGACTTTTCCTTTCTTAAGAATTGGAAGAATAAGTGCAAATTTCAAAGGGAGGAAAACTGGCCTCGTGTCCAGCTGTCACTCAAAAGTTCTAGTAAGAAGTTTAAATAGGTTTCTGGCAGGTGACTTAGGAAGTCAGGGGGGATCATGTCAAGCCCGGGGCCTTGCCTTTCATCATGGAGGTAAGTGTATCAAGCAATTTCTTTGTGTTGAAAGGGGGATGCAAGTGGGTTGTCTGCAGTATCAAACATCGAGTCTCTAAGAAGATTAGCTTGGTATCTGGTTATGAGAGGTTGCTGTTCAATGCTGTATAAATGGCTGTATTCTGTGGCAAAAGTTTCAGCCCTGTCCAGTTCATTCCTCAGTGGTGAGCCACCTATGCAAAGAGGATGAGTGGGGCAGGGGGAAATCATGTGTCTGAAGAAGGTCCATGCTTTGGTGGAAAGTGTCAAAAAGGAAAGAGAGCTACAGAATTTATGCCAGGATTCTCTTTTGGAACAGAGTATGATTCTTCGGCAGTTGGCTCCTGTTTGCGAAATTTAATTTTATTTCTTTGAGAGGGCTGATGCCTCCATCTTGCAAAAGCCAGTCATCTGAGATGGATAGCTGATGCACACTCTTCTGTCCACCATGGAAAACGGGGATGGCCATTAAAGTGGCTGATAGTACAGAGGAATGCCTTTTCCCTGGCTGAGTGAAGGGATTTTGTGAACCAGTTGGCTTTTTCTGGTGGTGAGGCTAGATTTTTGGTGGGTTGCTGAAGTGTGGATTGGAATTTGGTCTATCTATCTTTGTTTAGCTTCCACCTAGAGTGGATTGAGCCAAATGTTAGTGAACTTGCATGTGACCTAAAAATGCCTGAGGTCATATCTCCTGAACCATTGGTCAGATTGACCTTAAAATTTCAGAAATGGGTTTAGGTCCACAAAACTTCCTATAAGCCAAATTTCAGCAAAATCTGAGAGATGAGGGTGTTAATTTGCAAATTTTCTGGTTGATTTGAGAGAGAATGCCCCCAAATCTAAGTAAATTATATAATTGTTTAGTAACAATCAATAAAATCTAATAAATTTGTTAAACACGATCTATCTCTTCTAAACCCATGCTGGGTATCATTTATTAACCTAACCTACTACTCTCTAGATGGTCAGAAATTCCCTTCTTAACTATCTTCTCAAGAATTTTACAAACTATAGAAGTTATTCGGGTCCTCTTTACTTCCCTTTTTAAAAATTGGCACTACATTCGCTAATTTCCAATCATTAGGCATTTCTCCAAACTCTAGTGATCTAGTATATATCTTCTCAAGAGCTTCTGCAATACTATCTACACCTTCTTTGAGTAACCTAGAATGAATGTTGTCTAGGCCAGATGCCTTACTAGTATTTAACTCCAATATAAGCCCTTTATTAAGTTATTTAAACAACTCAAGCACCTTTCTATTACTACAAATCCCCAAATAATGGAGAGAACAGGCAAAAATGGAAGACATACACCACCCACCCAGTACAGGAGAGTGCTAGGTGGACAGGTAAATGAACAAGGAGCAGCTAAGTACCTTTCAACTGTGGAACAAAGGTTTAGTAGAACCAGTCATCAGGCAACACAATCTTATGTGAGTACATCCAAACCTTCACTTGCCAAAACTGACTTTGACAAGAATGCTGTTCTCTCTCATGGTGCCAATCCTCCGGGTGGGAAACAGAAGCAAGTTATTTACAAATGTGTAGTGTGCAAATCAGAGGTGCCTGATGGATGCAAATCTATTAACTGTGATATGTACCAGCAGTGGGAAAGCATTAGCTGTTGTGGAATCTCTATGGAGCAGTATAAATTTTTGATGTCAATGGAAAATTTCCCTTGGATGTGCCAAACATGTAGACCTACTGTATCTACCTTCAAGTCCATGTCTGACAGGTTAATTAAGGTTTCTAGTGAGCAACAAAAAACAAGCCAAAGCATTGGAAAGTTTGCATACTTCAATTCAGGCTATGATCCATCAAGAACTAGCTCAAATTGTACCACCCTTGGAAAGACATATAACATCTGAAGTCAATAAACAAATCAGTCAAATTGAGAATACAGTTGTTAAAAAGATTCAAACTCAACAAAATGCTTCTAACCTCTCATCGGAGAATATTAGACAACTAGTAAAGGAGAGTATTGTTGAGAAAAGAGAGATAGAAAAAAGGAAGCTGAATCTTGTTTTTCAGACTACCTGAAAGTAGAAAGCAGGAGCCAAATCAGAGAGACAACGATGACATGGTACTCCTCAATAGAATCCTTATTGAGTCAGGAATTGACCAAGGCACCAATGTAACTAAAGCATACAGAGTTGGTAAGAGAACTAGGACACCAGGAGGTAATCAAACAAGACCCTTGTGTATTACTTGTACTGATTCTCAAAGCAAGCAAGAAATCCTGAAAAATTCTTCAAAATTAAGGACTATGAATGAGGAATGGCCGCATCAGAATATAGCCATAGCCCCCAATCTAACCTGTGCACAAAGAGAGGCACGTCGCAGTTTGAAGCAAGAGCTTGATACTCGGAGAGCAGCTGGAGAAACAGACCTAATGATGTGGAGGGGTAGAATTATAAAATTGACCTCTAGGCCCATTGGTTACCGACAGGGGCCACATCAATCAAATCCCCAGGTGGCAGAAATAGCTTGTACCACAAATTTAAATCCCCAACCTATAAGCAACACACTGAATAAACCAAGTGAATCCCTAATAACCAGAAATCAGGCAGCCTCATCTGAGGGAGCCATTGCCCTGCCCTTCCATGGAGGGGCTGTATCTCATCCATTTCTCATGGATGGAAGGGGAGAACATTGAGCGTAGCACTGAAATTGTAAATAATGTTTGTACTAACTTGTCTACACCCAATGTAGAGTTGAACATAAATTCTACTAGTTTAATGTACACTAACTCTGATACTTTAACGAATAAGGTTCCTGATTTAATTGCCTATGCCAACACAAACTCTCCTGACATTATAGCAATTACTGAAGTTCTCCCCAAACATTCAGTGTATCCGGTACTGGATTGTGAATTACAAATTCCTGACTACCAGGAGCCCTTCACAAATTTTAATAGTCCAAAATGTTATTGTGGTATTGCTGTTTATGTGAAGGAAGGCATCACTGCAACAACTCATGATTCACCATTGCCCTGCCCATCCATGGAGGGGCTGTGTCTCATCCATTTCTCAGGGATGGAAGGGAAAAACATTGAGCGTAGCACCGAAATTGTAAATAATGTTTGTACTAACTTGTCTGCACCCAATGTACAGTTGAACATGAATTCTACTAGTTTAATGTACCCTAACTCTGATATTTTAACCAATAAGGTTCCTGATTTGATTGCCTATGCCAAAACAAACTCTCCTGACATTATAGCAATTACTGAAGTTCTCCTAAAATATTCAGTGTATCCGGTACTGGATTGTGAATTACAAATTCCTGACTACCAGGAGCCCTTCACAAATTTTAATAGTCCAAAATGTTACTGTGGTATTGCTGTTTATGTGAAGGAAGGCATCACTGCAACAACTGATGATTTACTTAACCAGCAAACTTTTTCAGAAGCTCTATGGATTGGTATAAAATTACGAGGCCATGATACTGCCCTGAGTGGATGTGTATACTGTAGCCCTAACACATTGGCGGAAAATTCCAACCTACTTCCTCGATTATTCTGAAAAGCAAGTCAATCAGGTTATTCCTATGTTATTGTATCAGGAGACCTAAACATGAAGGACACCAATTGGGAGACCTTGCAGTCTTCCAATAATTTAGAGGAGGCCATTTTATCTAGTATCCAGGATCTATAATAGTTCCAACAAGTCACCCCTGCACTGAAGAGAAGACAAATACAAGGTAAAACAAAATACTGCTACTGCATCAATTCATCAGGCTAAGAAAAGTTTTGAAAAAAGTTAGCTCTCAACATCAAACATGACGTGAAAAGCTTCTGGAAATATGTGAGAAATAAAACTAAAACCAAATCTACTATGGGAGAGCTAAAAATGCCAAATGGACAGGTCGCAGTTACAGATGAGCTGATATCAAATGTATTAAATAACCACTACCAAAAAGGTTTTACCAGAGAAGACACAAGCTACATTCTCCTGCCACAGCAAAAGTGTTGTGTCTCCACTGGAACAGGTCTTATTCACTAAGGAGGATGTCTGCAAGAAGCTCTCTACTCTTAAAATCTAAAGTGTTGGTGGACCAGATGATCTGCCAGCCCGCCTTCTGAAAGAGGTTCAACAACAAATAGCAGAACCACTCTGAAAGTTGCTTCAAAGATCATTGAACAAAGGCGAGGTCCCAAATGACTGGAAACAGGCAAACATTACACCAATATATAAGAAGGGAGACATGAAATAAGGGTTGGCAAAAAACCCAGGTTTTATTCTTGGTTTTTTCAAAAAACAAACACTACAAGCATTAGAATAACATATAAAAAATATCTATCTCTATCTTTATAATATTAATAATTAATTAGTTTAATAATTCTAGGTCAAGGGAAGTAGTGATAAATTCTATTAATATAGACAGAAGAAATTAAAGGGCTTATAATGTGTGAGGGGAGATATGATTGAGCTTTTTAAAATCTTTTCTGGGATGGATAAATTGGATTTCAGCAAGTTATTTGAGTTAGAAGGTAGTAATAGAACTAGAGGCCACCACTTAAAGATTAAAAAAACAGAGGTGCAGACTGGATGTTAGAAAATATTTTTTCACTAACAGAGTGGTGAATTATTGGAATGGTTTGCCACCTGAGACTGTAGACAGCCCAAACTTGAATGTTTTCAAGCGCAGATTGGATGATTATATGGGGATGGAGGGTTAATTTCTTACTTTCGGTATGTGGATATGTTTCTTGACTCATTCCTGTAGATGCAGTTTCTTTTTATTGTATATTTTGGGGAACTTTGATTTTGTTTTTGAGACTTCTATGGAGGCTTTAAATTATATATTGTAGATGCATGGTTGGACATTGCTATGGATTGTTAAATTGTATATTGTAGGGCATGATCTGACAAAATCCTATGGATGCTTTATGTGGGTGGATTTGATAGATACGGATGCCCTTTTGATAGGCCCTGGTGGCTTTTGTCATCCGTGAAATTATGTTAACAGATTACTGATCGAGAATTTTGGGTACCCATGATAGACATAACCTGTAGAAGGAGAGGTGAATTAAGAGTCAGTGTCAGAAAAATAATCTTAATTTAATAAATATTTGTTGAAATTATAAACATAAATATGAATTATGAATAAGTAGCATTGATTTCTTAAAAAAAAGTATAATTTTGATAAAACACCCAAAACCTGGGTTTTTTCAAATCTCTGTTTTTTTTAAAAAACCAAATGCTACAAGCATTAGTAGAATAGCATAGAAAAGGAAAAGCTATCTCTATTTTTCTAATAATAATTATATTAAGGTAAGAACAGATCACTGATCAAGAATTTTGGGTACCCATGATAGCCATAATCTGTAGGAGAGATGAATTATGAGTCAGTATCAGATAAATAATCTTAATTTGATACATATTTGTTGAAATTATAAACATAAATATGCATTTTTAATAAAATAATTATAAGTAGCATTCATTTATTGAAAAAAAAGTGTAATTTTGAAAAACAAAACAAAAACTTGATTATATTCTAGGTTTTTTAAAAAAACAAATGGTACAAGCATTAGTAGAATAGCATAGAAAAAGAATAGCTATCTCTACTTTTATAATAATACTTAATTAGTTTAATACTTATATTATAACATAACATAATTTCACAGATGACAAAAGCAACAAGGGCCTATCAAAGGTCATCCGCCTCCGTCAAAACCCACCCACAAAAAGCACCATCGCCAGGGGAAGACAAAATCAAAGTCCCCCACAATATAATATAACAGATGACAAAAGCCACAAGGGCCCATCATAGGTCATCCAAGTCAAACCGCCTCTTTTTTAAGGCACCCAAACTCCCAAGAAAACTACATCCAGAGGATTGGGTCCAGAAACAAGGGTATCACCAATCAAGGCTTGTCAAGAACTAAATCATCCAGCTATAGATATATACAAACGATATTAATATGTACAAAACTTAGGAACCATCACAACCTTCCCTCCCCATAAACTCATCCAACCTACTCTTAAATACATTTAAACTTGGACTACCTACTACCTTCTGCAGCAATTTGTTCCAGAAGTCTACCACTCTATTGGTGAACAAATATTTTCATAAATCCAACCTACACCCTTGCTTTTTAATTTTCAAGTGGTGACCTCTAGTCCGATTATAATCATCTAACTCAAAAAACTTGCTAACATCCAATTTATCTATCACAGAAATTTTTTTAAAGAGCTCAAACATATCCCTGTCACACCTCCTTTCGAACGAGAACATATTTAATACCCTCAGTCTATCTATATATTCAAGGTGCCTCAGGGAAGGAATAATCTTTGTTGCCCTCCGTTGCACTGACTTGAGAAGGTTAATATCGTGTCTAAAATGTGGGGACCATGCCTGTATACAGGATGTGGCCTAACATAAAAGTTATAGATTTTAAGAATAACCTCCTTACTTTTGTAACCGACATTTCTCTTAATGAAACACAGCACTCTATTTGCCCTATTTCTTGCTTCAATACACTGTTTAGAAAACCTTAATGACTTATCTATTACTACTCCTAGATCTTTCTCATCCTCTACTGAGCTCAGCCAATGCCCATCCATTTCATAGTTAAATTCTCTATTATCTTTTCCCATGTTAATAACTTTGCACTTATCAAGGTTGAAAGTCATTTGCCACTTATGTGCACAGGATAACAATTAATTTAAATCCCCCTGCACTTTAAAATTATCATCCATATCTTTAACTGCAGCTGCTAATTTGGTATCATCCGCAAAAATTGACACTTTATTATTAACTGCCTCCCCAAGATCGTTTATATAGATGACAAATAATAATGGACCGAGAACTGATCCCTGAGGAACTCCACTGATAACATCCCTCCACTCTGACTTTACACCATTTAGCACTACCCTTTGCTTCCTGTCTTTCAGCCATTCAGCTATCCAATTTGAAACACCCCCAAATATCCCAATCATTTTTAATTTATGAACTAGTCTCCTATGTGGTACCTTATCAAATGCTTTACTAAAATCCAAGTAAATTACATCTACATTCTCTCCCTTCTACTTGATTTGTTACGAACTCCAGAAAGTCTAGTAAATTAGTCAAACATGATCTACCTGATCTAAACCCATGCTGAGCATCGCTGATTAACCCCTTCCTCTCTAGATGTTGGCAAATGCCTTTTTTAACTATTTTCTCAAGAATTTTACAGACTACAGGAGTTAGTCTAACCCGTCTAAAGTTATTTGGATCCTCTTTACTACCCTTCTTGAAAATGAGGACTACATTCGCTCTCTTCCAATCATCGGGTATTTCTCCATATTCCAGTAACCTAGTATACAACTTCTCCAGAGCTATTGAGATACTTTCTACCCCTTCTTTAAGTATCCTAGAATGAATACTATCAGGGCCGGAGGCCTTGGTAGCATCTAACTCACCTATTAGTCCTTTTATCTTCCTCCAATCCACACTAATGGTAGTAAACACGGTAAATATGTAGATTAGCGGCCTGGGCATATATTATGTGTAAATATTATCGTTCACTCGTGTTGGAATATTCATGCGCGTTTGAGTCCTTTTTGAATTATTATTCTATAAAAAATTAGGATTATATACAGGGGGCTGTGCCCCCGACCCCCCCAATTTAATGAAACTCAGGATCATCGTAGTGTAGTCCCCCTATTGTGTTTACCCCCACAAGAGCCGTCAACTTAAATGTACTCCAAAAACGTAAAACATTTTGGAACACGGATGAAATAGTACATCCCATCGTTGGCACCAATAATCTACATATTTACCGTAAACACCTCTTTCCCTGACCCATGAGTTTCTCCTTTGTAAATACTGATGCAAAATGACCATTTAGTATCTCAACTATTTCCTCATCAGTTTCTGTCACAACCCCTTCATATTTGATAGGTCCTATTTTAACTCTGCCAGACTTGTTATTAATTTTATAGTAACTAAAGAACTTTCTAGGTTCTTTGTTGCTATCCTGAGCTAATTTAATTTCTGAAACCCTTTTGTTCTTCTTTATAATCTTATTATGGACCTTTGGTCGATTAAACATAAGAACATAAGAAAAGGAGACTACAAAAGACCATTCATGGCCTACACTTGGCAGCTCCTGTTCCAATCAACACACAAAAGATTTCTTACCAGAGAAAAGTCATCAACATTGTCACCCTTTAAGGAGTTCGTCAGATCTAATCTACAATATACATAAAATGCATCCAGAGGATTATGTCCATTCATGCAACCGCAAAATATAATCTCCCCACTCCTTAGAAAAATATATACATATGTACATAAAAAAAAGTCAGTCCCATCTAGCAGCTTCATCCATATATTTATCTAATCTATTCTTAAAACTACCCAGAGAGGAGGCTTCTATCACATGTCTAGTGAGCCTATTCCATTCATCTACCACACGATTTGTAAACCAATTCCTCCCAATCTCCTTCCTAAACCTATACTTATCAAGCTTAAACCCATTGCTATGTGTCCTGTGATGTTCACTAAGTATAAGAACCTTACCCAGATCCCCTTTATTATATCCTTTTACCCATTTGAAGACTTCAATCAATTCCCCTCTGACTCTTCTCCTTTCCAATGTATGTAGATTTAGTTTTCTGAGCCTTTCACCATAAGGTAAGTTCCTTAGCCCACCAATCATCTTTGTCATCCTTCTCTGCACAGACTCAAGCAAATCAATATCCTTCCTATAATATGGTGACCAAAATTGTACTGCATAATCTAGATGAGGCCTAACTAGCGCCAGATACAGTTTTAGAATGACTTCAGCACTCTTATTGCTTACACTCCTCCTAATGAATCCCAAGGTATGCATTTCCGGGTAAAACGAGTGTTAGATCTGAAAAGTACATATATAACTAGAGAGAAAAAACACATTTTTCCATTACTGTGCACATTTGTGTTAAAACGAATCTTTACCGAGAATTTAGTAATGAAATGGAGGCGCATTGACTGATTTCAGTTAAGATGAAGACTTGGGTGTGGTGGTAGATATTTCAGGGGTTTTTTTCACTTTTCAAAGCCAAAAATAGAGCAAATACGGCGCTAGGATACATTAAGAGGAATGTTAGCTACAAAAGTAAACAGGTTATCCTTAAACTCTACAACTCATATGTCAGGCCATATTTAGAGTACTGTATACAAGCATGGTCACCGTATTTTAGACATGATATCAACCTGCCTGTGTCAGTACAAAGGAACAAAAATAATACGTTAGGTAATTGTGTAGACGATGGCCGGATCCTAGGCCTAGCTTTTTGGGGACTATTTTGGGCTACTTTTCGTTGCTACTTTTTTAGAGATGAAATCGAAGAATTTTATGGCGATTTTCGTTTTTATACTGGGGGGCCCCAGACCCCCCCTAAAGGATTGAAACTCAGGGTCATCGCAGTGTTATCCCCGCGGCGAGCCGACGCTCAAAATAATTGCATCCGGCCATCGTCTACACAATTACCATACGCTATCTGAAGCAGCTTGAATATGGAGAAAAAAATATAAAGGTAGCGATCGAACGTGTTCTCAGCGAGCTCTCTATTCAGTCACCTATTTTTGTTGTTTTTTCGGTGCAATATATTGTGCGAACATAACATTGATTGTCTTCAAATTCATTTTGTTCTGGAATAGGCCTTGGGCCTGTGCATCCAGGTCTGATATTCTGGTTTCTATTGTGGTGTTTGTAGATTTTTGGAGTGGGTTTTATGAGAATAAGGGTTTGTATCTGATGGATGGACTCCATCTGAGCTGAGATGGGGTTGAGGTTTTGTGGCAGGAATTAGATAGTGTTATTAGGTCTTTAGAGGCGGGAAACTAGGTTTATATAGTGGTCAGGGAAATTTAATGGCTCAAAGTGAGGCCGGGAAAGGAAGCAAACAGATTTGTAGAAGGTAGGCAGGCTAATGGAAGTGCTTTAGGGTTAAATTACTTGAGTAGTGATAGTGGTCAGGGAAATACAAGAGTATAAATTAAATGGGAGAAATTTAGGGAGGACCGATTGTGAGAGGGACTTGGGTATTTTGGTAAGTTCAGACCTTCGTCCTAGAAAGCAATGCCTAAATGCTAAGAATAAAGCTAATAGGATATTGGGATTCATTAGGAGGAGTGTAAGCAATAAGAGTGCTGAAGTCATTCTAAAACTGTATCTGGCGCTAGTTAGGCCTCATCTAGACTATGCAGTACAATTTTGGTCACCATATTATAGGAAGGATATTGATTTGCTTGAGTCTGTGCAGAGAAGGATGACAAAGATGATTGGTGGGCTAAGGAACTTACCTTATGGTGAAAGGCTCAGAAAACTAAATCTACATACATTGAAAAGGAGAAGAGTCAGAGGGGAATTGATTGAAGTCTTCAAATGGGTAAAAGGATATAATAAAGGGGATCTGGGTAAGGTTCTTATACTTAGTGAACATGACAGGACAGGTAGCAATGGGTTTAAGCTTGATAAGTATAGGTTTAGGAAGGAGATTGGGAGGAATTGGTTTACAAATCGTGTGGTAGATGAATGGAATAGGCTCACTAGACATGTGATAGAAGCCTCCTCTCTGGGTAGTTTTAAGAATAGATTAGATAAATATATGAATGAAGCTGCTAGATGGGACTGACTTTTTTATGTACATATGTATATATTTTTCTAAGGAGTGGGGAGATTATTTTGCGGTTGCATGAATGGACATAATCCTCTGGATGCATTTTATGTATATTGTAGATTAGATCTGACGAACTCCTGTAAAGGGTGACAATGTTGATGACAGATCCTTGCGGAACTCCACTGCTAACACACCCCCACTCAGATTTAACTCCATCTATACTAACTCTTTGCTGTCTGTCACCAAGCCATGACTGAATCCACCTAAATATACTGCCATCGATCCTGTGTGCTTTAACTTTGCTCAGAAGCCGTAAGTGTGGCACTCGATCAAAAGCCTTACTAAAGTCCAAGTATAAAATATCATAGTTTTCATCATTATCTGCTGCTTCATACACCTTACTATAAAAAGACAGCAAATTAGTCAGACAGGATTTACCCTTACTAAAGCCATGCTGTGATTCTTTTATCAACTTATGCTTATCCAAGTGATCCCTAATATTCCTTGCTATAATAGATTCCATCATTTTCCCTACCACTGATGTCAAACTTACTGGTCTGTAATTAGACATATTTGTTTTATCCCCTTTCTTAAATATAGGTATCACATTGGCTTTCTTCCATGCCACTCTCCAATGATTTTCTAAAGATGCATGCTAGAGGCTCACTTAACACATCCTTACATGCTTTCAAAATTCTAGGAAAGAGCTCATCAGGACTGGGTGCTTTACTACTTTTGATTTTATCAATTTCCTTTGTCACTATCTCCTTTGTGATCAAGATATCCTTTAATTTCTCTTCATCATTACCCCGAAAGATCATTGACACCTCGGGTATATTTAGAGTATCCTCCTGTGTAAATACTGAGAGAAAAAAGTCATTTAGCATTCCAGCCATTGAGTCCCTATCACTCACTAATTCTCCATTGGAATCTATAAGTGGGCCTATTTTATCTCTAACCTTAGTTTTGTATAATTGCTAAAAACTTTTAGGATCTTCCTTTGCCCTATTTGCCACTTTAATTTCATAATTTCTCCTTGCTACTCTAACTAACTTTTTAACATCTCTTGCTAGTTCATTATATCTCTGCCTTAAGTGATCCTCTCCATTTTTTATTTTCCTATAAATGCCCTTTTTAATGCCAATCTAATGCTTAATTTTATCTGTCATCCATCTTGGGTCATTATTTTTAGTCCTAATCTCCTTATATGGAATGTTAATCGTCTGACCTGTAATTAATTGCTCAATTATTCTTTCATACTCCTCTTCAATTGTAATCTCTTCCTCCTGGTGAGGCCGCCGTGCTGACGGGATCCAGCGCCCCGTCCGGCCCTAGCTTAGCCTCTCTTCCTTCCTTCAGATAGCCTGTATTCCTATCCTACCTCGTTGCTTTTCATACAACCTCTCCCACAACTTTCTCTGGTCAGCCTCTAATTTCACAGGGTAGAAGCTGACCTTCTTCTCAGCCAATCGTCCCGGATCGGGGCTAAGGGGGGAGGGGACAATGTCCCCTAACCCCTGAGCTCCGGTCTGGGGTGGTTGGCTTTTAACAACCTGCTTCATCCCCACCCATACCTTCCTCACATCCCTTTCCTCTCGTCTTCAAAATCTATCCGTTTTACGCCGTGTTCAAGGTGGAGCCGCCATGCCGAAGGACTGCCAGGCCACCAGGCGGGAGGGGTGGTCCCAATGGCGGCGCCTGGCTCTGCCGGGCCTGTAAGCACCTCTTGCAGTGCGGGCTACTGCAAGAGGTGGTGAGCGATTGCGTCCCGTAAAACAAAGAGGGTCACCATGCCCAATGATGAAACAAAAAAACATCTCCCCTTAATTCCCCCTATAATAACAATGGAGCCACCCTCGTGCAGCTCCACAGAAAAGATGGAGGTCCCCCCTCCCTGTGCTTGCGCAGGGGACCCTCCATACCTCTTTAACCGGAGAGGAGGCTTACTCCTCTCCTACGCCTACGGGTGTAGGGGACTCCCCCTCACCCCCTTCTCTGGAGGTGCTTTCGGGCACCTCCCTATCTCCAGCGGCAGTCCCTCCTATGCTTTCTAAGGGGACTGCCAAGAAAGCCAGCAGGCAGCCCATTGCCGACCGCCCCTCGTACAAGCGGCTCGGTAGGGCAAACCCCCTTAGGGGGGAGAGGGAAGCCAGGCCCCTTCGGTCGCTTCCCTCAAAAGACCTGCTGGCAAAAATATTAAACCTTGCCGGGGTCAAGGCCTGTGCCTCCCCACTAAAGACTCATGACGCTGCCAAGGGGACCTGCGATGTCCTGGGAGGGGATGGCCAACTGGAGGCCCCTCCTGTGATAGACATGGTCCTTGAGGAAAACCAGCCTCAGACGGTAGGGCCTTCCATGGGGGGGAATCTGGGCTTGGCGCCAAGCACCGAACCCGAATCCGCCCCTATGCAAGGTCCTCATCAAACGGCTGTGGATTCTCAGGCAGGACAAGGAGGGGAGGGATCTCCTCCGGATGAATCCCCTGCGCCCACCGGGACCTTCTCCATTTCAGAGAAGGACCTGGCTGAGGCCGGTCCATCTGGCCTGGGGGCTTCTACCGGCGGGGGTGAGAAGCGGGTTCATTCCCCGCCCTCCTCTCCTAAAAAGAAGAAAAAGACGAAAAAGACTCGGGGCTCCTCTCCATCCGCGGGGGCTGCAGGGACGGATGGGTCTGCTGCCACTTTGGTAGGCGACCAAGCCAAGATCGGCAAATCCGGCCCCTCGACCCCCTCGTGTGCGGAGCTCCTGACCAAGACTAAGACGAAGAATGCACAGGGCGGAGCCTCGATAACATCGGGGCCCCTCATTCAGAGGTTACCTGGCGTTTTCGAGCCCACTGGCTTCAAACGCTTCCTCGTTATTCGCTCCACTGATGGCACCATGTTGTCTAAGGGCAACATGATCCATCAGAGGAGAGAATTAGCTAGTGCAATTGGTAGAGAGCGAAGGTGACCCGTTTCTCGGACGGCAGCCTTCTGGCGAATGCGGCGAATCCCGCCGAGGCGGCCAAGATAAGTGCTCTTCGGACACTTCATGGCACCCCGGTGAGTGTGACGCCGCACTCTACCATGAACTTTGTGAAAGGAGTAGTTTATGCGAGGGAACTCGTTGACTACTCCATTGAGGACATCACCCTAGAGCTGGCCGACCATGGGGCGGTCAAGGTCGAACGTGTGATGAGAAAACAGGGAGGGGCTTCGAGACCCACCCCTACACTCTTCGTCACGTTCGACTGTGACAAGCTCCCTGAGTCGGTGCGTGCCGGTTGGTCCTGCTACCGCGTGAAGGCATTCGTGCCACTGCCGCGGCGGTGCTATTACTGTCACCGCTTCGGCCATACGAATCGCTCATGTAGACGTGCAAAGTCGGGGTCACCCGAAGTCTGTGTAAATTGCTCCAAGGTCGCACACGATAAGTCCAAATCGTGTGTGGCCAAGTGTGTCAATTGCGGAGAGCCGCACCCTGCTTCTTCGAAGCAATGTGGTGCATATCTCCTGGAGAAAGAAATCCTGGCCGTTCAGGCCCAGGATAGACTCATTCCGCGAGGCTAAGGACTTGGTCCTGGTGCGCCCAGCTCTGCCTGGGACGTCATATGCCTCAGTAGTTCGAAAGGCACCCTCTGCTCCTGGCCCATCCAGGCCAACGAGCACGGTTGTTTCCGCACCCATTCGGAGCCCTTCTGCGGGCTCTACTACACCCGGGCGCTCCCCTGGTAGAGCTGGCGGCAAAAAGGGTTCACACCCAGCCCCGGCTAAAACCAGGGCTCTCCCCTCTTCCCCCAGCGTGACCGTTTCCTGTAAGGCGAAACGGCTACGCGCCTCCACCGAGTCGTTAGACTCACAGGAGGCAACACCCCTGAAGATGGTCGCTAGGCCATCTTCGGGGGTTCCTAAAGCTGTCCCCCGAAAGGAGGACAGCAACAAAGGAGCCTTGGCTCCTTCGCCCACGCCACGAGGTGGAGCGAGTGGCTCGGAGACGGTGGTTCCTCGAAAAGAGGGCCCCCCGCCTCCGAAGCCGCAGCGCCCGCCTAAGGTTTCGAGGCGGAGGGAGGAAAAGACTTGCATGGCGAGGTCAACCTCCCCCAATAAGTCCTCGAAGGCGACAGCTCTTTGTCCCGCCAACAGCGCCCGGGGTTCTGCCCCCGGGAAGCGTACGGCCATTCCCGTGAGGGTCTTCAATTCGAGGAGGGCCCCCGCGTCTCCTCCGAGCTAGGCCTGGAGGGCATATTCCTTCAATGGAATTGCCGTGGACTCCGGGCCAACTGGGAGGAGCTGCGGAGGCTCGCCTCGTCCCGTTCCCCGTTAGCTATTTTTTTGCAGGAGACCATGCTAGGCGCGTGCCCACTGCCTGCCCTCCCGGGGTATAAGGGTCTTGCAACCCCACCACCGCGGGACGGCCGAGCTGGGGGATGCACGGTTTACACCCGGCATGATGTCTCCGTTCTTCCTTTCTCTTTAGATACCTCCTTACAGGCAGTGGCTGTGCAGCTGCACCTGGATAGGAGGTTTACTATCATTTCTGCGTACATTCCACCGTCAGCTGACTTCGACGCGGGGGACTTCCGCCGCGTCGTGGCACGGTTGCCGAGGCCCTATCTCTTGCTTGGAGATCTGAACGGCAGGCATCCTCTCTGGGGAGATTACACCATAAATCCCAGGGGACAAGTCCTTGCCGATCTGATCGAAGAGCTTGAGATGGGTGTCCTAAACGTGGATGAGTTTACGCATCACTGTCCGAGAACCGCTTCATTTTCTTGCCTTGACCTATCTTTGTGCTCTTCAGATGCACAGCTTGATTTTGATTGGGGGGTGGTCGATGACCTCCATGGTAGTGATCACTTTCCCATTCAAATATCATTTTCAGGGCAACTGCCGCCTGAGAGACCACCTCGGTGGTGCTTGGCACGGGCGCGGTGGCCTGCATTTCAGGAAATGACTGAATTCTCTATCTCAGTCGAGGAGTTTAGGTCGGTAGATGAGGCCGTTGAGTTCTTCTCCGGCAACCTTATCGCCGTGGGCCTGACTACTATTCCTAGGACGTCTGGCTGTTTTGCACGCCGACCACTCCCATGGTGGTCGGCCGAGTGTGAGACGGCCCTCAAACAGAAGCGTTATGCCTACATGCGCTATAAGCGCCGCCCGAACGATTTCACTGTCGCTGAATTTCGTCGGGCTAGGGCTAGGTTCCGGTATATTTCGAAGCACGCCCGCCGCTCTTCTTGGCGGGCATACGTGTCTTCACTTAACGGGAAGACCCCTCTAGCACAGGTGTGGAAGCGAGTCAAAAGGATTCGGGGCAAGTTCTCGCAGGACCCCCCTCCCGTTCTCCAGGAGAATGGGACCGCAATCTCAGACCCCGCATCCGTGGCGGAATCCTTAGCGACCGCTTTCTCTGCATTCTCTAGCCGTGATGCTGCTCCGCCAGCATTCAATGCACGTCGTGATGTCGCGGAAGGCCGCTGGCTGGACTTTACCTCCAGAGGCGGAGAACCCTTCAACGACAAGTTTACTGTGAGTGAGTTGCGTTCCGCTCTCGCTTCGTGCGCGGACACCGCCCATGGTCCGGACGATGTCCCGTACGCCATGCTTCGACACCTGGGTGAGCGAGGCATGGCCTTTCTGTTAGATCTGTTCAACAGGATCTGGGTGGAAGGTCTTCTCCCAGACTCCTGGCGAATCGCTACTGTGCTCGCCTTTCGCAAGCCGGGGAGAGATCACTCTACTCCGACCGGTTTCCGCCCAATCTCTCTAACCTCTTGCGTGTGCAAGTTGATGGAGAAATTGGTAAATGTTAGATTAGCCTATTTCCTGGACAGCGGAGGCCTTCTGTCTTCTGCACAGTGCGGCTTCCGTAAGTTTCACTCCACGTCGGATGCTCTGTCCGACTGGAAAATGCCGTCTGCGAGGCTTTCCTTCGTAGACAGCACTACGCCACGGTGTTTTTTGATCTGGAGAAGGCCTATGATACCGCATGGCGATACAGTATCATGGAGACTCTCCACACGATGGGGGCGAGGGGACGCCTCCCAATGTTTATATCTGAATTTTTGCGAGATCATCGATTCCGCGTACGGGTGGGGGGAGCCCTCTCTGCCCCAAAGGAGCAGGAAGAGGGTGTCCCGCAGGGAAGTGTCCTCAGTGTCACACTCTTTGCCCTGAGCATCAACGGCATCACCTCGGTGCTGCCAGAAGATGTTCTCGCTACGCTCTACGTGGACGACCTTTCAATCTCTTTTGGCGCGGCCCAGATGCCAACTCTGGAGCGTCGACTCCAACAGGCATTGAACCGCGTCTCTCGCTATGCCGAAGCGCACAGGTTTCGGTTTTCTTTGGCCAAGACTAAGGTGGTGCACTTCTGCCGCCATCCACGGCTTCACCCTGACCCAGATTTGTTTCTTAATGGGGAACGCCTGGATGTGGTTGAGTCGCACCGTTTCCTTGGTCTTGTATTCGACCGACGCCTCACCTGGGAGGCTCATATTCGCAGCCTTAGGGTCTCTTGTACCCGCGCCATGGACATTCTCCGTTCCGTGACGTTCAGCGCTTGGGGCGCTGATAGGGCTACCGCCTTACTTTTTTATCGATCCTTTGTTCGCTCGAAGCTCGACTACGGATGCGAGTTTTATGCATCCGCAGCCGAGCGTTTATTGCGGAAGGTGGATTCAATCCACCACACCGGCCTTCGCCTTGCGACCGGTGCCTTCCGCACTTCCCCCATTGAGAGCCTGTTGGTCGATGCTGGGGAGATGCCACTCGCTCTGCGCCGCGTGCAGTGCATCACTCGCCTGTATGCGCGAGCCCGGCGCCTCCCTCAGTCGCCAACAGCTCTCACTGCATCCGCAGCTGATCTCGATGGTGCCTATGCCGCCGAGAGACGCCAGTCATACCCTAAGCCCTTTGGGTTTAGGGCCAGGAAACTCCTTCGAGAGGTAGATATAGCTCTCGGGCCGGTGGTGCCCCTGGTTCTGCCCAGGACGCCACCCTGGAGGGTACCACATTTGGCTATTTGTCGCCACGCCTCTGCTCCCAAAGCTTGTATTGCGTTCGACCTTTTTTGAGCACACATCGTGTCACGCTGGTACCATGCCAGTGTATACGGATGGCTCCAAGTCCCAAGAGGGGGTCGGCTTCCACGCCGTATCCCCTCTGTTTGAAGTCAGCGGGGCTCTACCAGGCGCTGCGTCTGTCTTCACGGCCGAGCTGGTGGCAATACACCACTCGGTACGGGAGATTACGCGACGTGCCCGGTTCGGAGACCGGATTGTGATCTATAGCGACTCACAAAGCGCCCTGAGTGCTCTCGGGGCATTGGAATCTCCGCATCCCCTGGTTCGCGATATCCGTGATGCCACGGTTTTGGCGAGCCGGGCAGATGTCGAGATTATCTTCTGCTGGGTTCCTGGACATGTAGGAATTGCGGGGAATGAGCGCGCCAAAGAGTCTGCGAGGACTCTGCGACCGGACCAGCGTTTCGCTCTTCCTCACACCGACTACATGGCAGGAATACGGGCAGCTCTTCGGACTGCTTGGCAAAGAAGATGGAAGACGGTCGAGGGAAACTTAAAGTTGCGTGCCATTGCGCCGCGACTGTTCCCATGGACCTATCCCCCAATGCCGCGGCGGCTTCAGGTTGCTTTCTGTCGTCTCCGAATCGGACACACTCGTGTGACGCATCGCTATCTGATGGAGCGCTCGCCTGCGCCCTATTGCAACGACTGCATCGTCCCCCAGACTGTTCGGCACATTCTTGTCGAATGTCCCAGTCTGGGTGATCTTCGCGCACGATACCTGTCCCAGTACCGGGATGGGCGGGGTCGCTACCGCCTGTCCCTTGTGCTCGGGACAGATTCGTGCACACTGACTTGTTGACTTCTTGGGGGAGGCCGGCCTTCTCCCTATTATTTAAGCAAGGTTTGTTTGTTCTGTTTTTTTTTTGTTTTTTTTTTTTTCTTTAGTTGCACGCTCCTGCGCCGGGGGGACCTCTCCCCGACGCACCAGCTTGCTTCCTTTCCCCCTTTTGGGTTTTTTTTTTTTTCTCTCCCTTTAATTTCATTTTAAAGTAGCCTAGAACTAGGCCAGTTTTAATACGGCGACTAATGCCCAAGTAGGCAGTCGCCAGATGAGCTCTTGAAAAAAAAAAAAAAAAAAAAATCCTCCTGGTGATTATTGTCTCCACTAACGATATCATTGAATCTATTCCTGAATTGATTTCATTGCCTGGTTTCTGTACAACTGCCTCCAGGTAAGTCCTTAGCCCATTATAATTTGCTCTTCTAAAGTCAGGAATTTTAACATTGTTCATGCTACTATCAATACCATTCCATTTCATCCGTGAAATTATGTTATGTTAACCAAGTGATCATCATTTAAAAGACCTAGATCTAATATATTGGCCCTGCTTGTTGGCTTATTAATGAATTGAGTAAAAAAATGATTTTCAAACATTCTATAAACTTACCACTTGCTCTATCCCTTCCTATCATATTTTCTAGTCCACAGAATTTAAATTCAAGTCACCAAGAATAACTGTATCTACTTCACATCCTATACTTATTTCCCCGATCATTAACTCATCAATACCATCAGTCTGTCCAAGTGGTCTATAAAAGAGGCCGTTTGACTCCGATGACCTATGATGGGCCCTTGTAGCTTTTGTCATGTTATATTATATTGTGGGGGACTTTGATTTTGTCTTTCCCTGGCAATGGTGCCTTTTGTTTTTGATCCGCTTGTGTGGCTGGTTTAAATTGTATATTGTGGGTGCGTGATCTGACACAATCCTATGGATTGTTTATAAAGTAGTTGCATGATCAGATATAGTCCTATGTGGGTGGGTTTTGACAGATGCAGATGACCTTTGATAGGCCCTTGTGGCTTTTGTCATCCATGAAATTATGTTATGTTTTAACACTCCAAAGTGTATTATTCTATTTTTACCTACTCTAATAACTATCCACATTGACTCAACTTCTCCTGGCTTTATAGAATTATTTGAAGCAATGGTATTTCTGATATAAGTAAATAACCAACCCACCACCAATCCTATCTCTCCTTTGATTAATGTACATATTATAACCTTGCAATTCAAATTCACTCACATTGTCATTAAATTTATTTTCATTAACTCATGATTCTATTATGCATACTATATCTATTGGGTTGAGGAAAAAGTTCTTGCGGTTTTATCAAATTTATTCATTACCATTAACAATTGTAGAAAAACAATTTTCAATTGATAATATGCAATTTAATCAATAATGTATTCTCCGTTGTTATTTACGACTTCTTCCCAATGTTCAACTAGTTTTTCAATGCCTCTGCAATAAAAATCTCTGGATTTTGACTCAAAGAATTTGTCTAACCAGGTTCTTAATTCCACATCAGTATTGAACAAAATGCTGCGCAAATTGTTGGAGAGGTATCGGAACAGATGGAAATCTGATGGAGCCAAATCTGGCGAATATGGAGGATACGGCAGGATTTCCCAATTAAGCGTTTGGATGGCGTCTTTGTCATATTCGGAATGTTGAAGTTTGTTGCTTTCGCTCAATGCATGCGGAACCCATGCACCAAGTTTTTGAACTTTCCCAATCGAATGAAGGTGATTCACTATAGTTTTCTGATCATACGCCATTTGTACAGCCAATTCTCTAGTCAATTGATGAGGATTTTCATGAAGAAGGTTGTTCAATCGGTCTTCATCCAACTTAATGGGGTGACCAGAATGTTCTTCATCATTAAGATTGAAATAACCGTTTTTGATATGTGAAAACCACCATTGAGCTCTCCTTTCTGATCAAGCATTTTCTCCATACACCACAAATACGCGACGAGCTTTGGCTGCATTTTCATTGTTCCCGCCTCGATTGAAAATGAATAACAAGTATCAAAAATGCGCCTATCTTTCAACTCGACATTCCATTTTGAGGGTGCAGAACAAAAATTAAATTAACACAACTTTTAAATAACCTGCAATGACTTATTACTCAAACTTCAAGATGTAACCTAAGCAAAAACCTAATAGTCTTCGCTGTTAAGAGATGTAGCCTAACCCTTGCAAATTTTGCTCTCATTATATATTATTGTTTCTTAATATGTGCATAAATCACATCAACAAAACTTGAATCAACACAACATTAAAAAAAAACTGCAAGAACTTATTCATCAACCTAATATATCTTCATCAATAATATAACTAAAACTCATTTTTCTTATTTCTAAGCCTACAAGCATTTATATAAGGACAATTCAGCCTCTCCTATCCCTGAGTTAAATATGTTTTCTGTTAAGCGTAGGTTTCTTTGGGGTGATATGATTCATACCTATAGGATGTTTACTGAGTGTGAGCAGGATACTTTTCAAGAGTTTTTTTGAATTGTCAGGTATAAATTTAACAAGGGGTCATGAGAAGAAGTTATTAAAAAAAAGAGGTCTAGGTTGAATATTCGTAAGTAATTTTTTAGCCAAAGAGTGGTAAACTTTGGGAATGATTTGCCTGCAGAGGTGGTTAACAGTGACTGACACACTTGGAATTTTTAAGGATAGGTTGGATAGATACATGGATAGTTTGGAAATTATTTGACCATGGACTGTTTGGTCTGCATAATTTATTGTCACTTATAAATATTGCTCAGTACTGACTTGGACTCGATGGTCTATAAATTGTGTATAGTTGGGTTTGTAAATTTGTAAATATTTGACATCAGGCTTTGGATGAAATAGTGTTAACTGGGATATGTATATAAACTTAAGGTACACCTTGATAGGCCCCATTGGCTTTTAGTGGTCCTTCCTTTTCTTATGTTCTTATGAAGTACCTCTTTTAGTCTGTATATCTTCCATATCTCTGTATTGGTTTCCTTTTCCTGCCTTACCCTGTACTAATTTAGGTTTTGATAAGCCATGATGGTGGTGCCTTTTTGGGCAGTTCGGACGCAATCTTGTAGATGAAGTTTGTGGGTTCTGGTTTACTCAGATGACCTCTGTTAGACTTGTGGGGTTTTTCATCCATTGAATTATGTTATGACAACTGGACCACATTCTTGCCATTGGCAACTAAGCAAAGCATATTCTTGCTGGTAATCAATTGAACCATTCTGGTCATTCCTAATGGCAGAATTTGTCATGTAAACTGTATTATCTTAGGAAGCTTAATTATGCATGAGAAATAACAAATCAACCTTAACAAAATAAGAGGATATAAATATAGTACACAATGCATAATATAAAGTATATAATACATTCTATACATAAAATCCACCATAATACTACTATGTAATTTCATTATTATTTTTATAATTTAAGCCATAAATTATTTTTCTATTTAAACAATTAGGTTAATAATATTTCAGAAGAGATGAATCCATTAAATAGCAAAGAGGAAGCACAATCCTCACATACTAGTACTCATCAAAAACCATGCCGAACATGTATGGACTTTAGATCATGGATGAAAATGAATGCTGCTGAAGAAAATTTGGTAAGGAATTTGAAGATTATTTAATTGTTAAATTTCTCTACATTTCTAGAATATTTTTTTTATAAACCCATTACAAAATTCTTGTCTGGTTACATATGGGAATCTTTACTGGCACTTTTTAAGAGTCTTGGATACTTAATATGTAATATTTTATTTCTCCTTAAGCCTTGTTATACTCTGACCTTTTTGATGTACATTGGTTTTTGGAGGGCTGTTAATACTGAGCAGGGAGAACTTTATGGAATAGTCATATTTAATAGTGTTATGTACCAAATAGCTCTTTCATTTACTTGGATATATAGCTTTCATAGACTTCCTCTTACAATTATGAGAGAGTAATTCATATTCCAGCTCTCTAATGCCAGAAAAAGTTTATATGTCAATTCACCTTCTGAGGGTTTGATAAAGGTCCTGGGTCTCCCTGCATACACTCTGTCTTTAAGGTAGCCCCAGAGAAAGAAATCTAGGGGGCTAAGGTCTGGGCTGTGAGGTGCCCACTCAAAATCAGTCTTGAGACTGATCACATGGCCACCAAAGTTCTCTTTCAGCCAATCTCAGGACAGGTTTGAGGTGTGAGAGCTTGCTCCATCTTGCTGGAACCAGAACTTCCCTATAAGCGACGGGAACAGGTTCAGCAGCTCCTTCTTGAAGGTTTTGAGGACCTTGACATACCACTCCTTGGTGACCGTCACTTTCACACCAGATTCCTTGAAGAAGAATGGTCTGATGATGCCTCTGGCTGAGATTGCAGTCCATACCGTGCACTTAGGTTAGTGTTGGGGCTTGGTGGCTACCTCATTTGGTCTGGAGCTCCCCCAGAAGACATTTGTCTTTGAGTTTACCTTTCCTTCAAGATGGAAGTGAGCTTCATCTGAGGTCCAAAGGAGGTTAAGGAACGTTGGGGTCTCCTGAATCTTCTCCAGTATCTTGACTGCCATAGCCTTTCTCTGCTCCTTGTCTGAGGCTGTAAGGGTCTGCTTCGTCTGTATTCTATATGGGTAGGTCTTTACATCCATTACTAGCACTCTCCTGCAAGTCTCACAGGATATACCGAGGAACTGACTTCGCTTGCGCACAGAGCATTTTGGACTCTGCTCAACTGACTCTCACGCTCTCGACCAGCTCAGATGTACGCTTCCTGGGGCATCCTGAATGGCTTGGATGGTTGTCACTGGCTGCATTGAAATTCTCCACTGTCCCATAGTTCTCAAAGTAGTGCACCCAGTCCTGAATTCTGCTCTTGGAGGGGGCTTTTTCACATCCGAACTGATGCACGAAAGTGTCCTGCACTTTCTTGAATGAGCCTGTCTTGTAATAATGTTTGACACAGTATATTCTTTGCTGGAGCTCCCATTGAGATCTAGTTGTGTTCACAGGCGTTGCTTCTGTTATGTCTTGCAAAGTAAGGGTTATTAGTGATTAAATGAAGGATATATCGCAAAAAGTGTGTGCAGGCCTGTTTTTTGGGGGGTTGACCCTGTATATATATATATATGTATATATGCAAACAGGGTGTGATGGGTAATCTGTCACATAATTTCAATATAAAATATAATAACACTTCATTTATACAGATATATTTACCAAAGTTACATGTTAAAGACTTGAAGGTTATATTATTTATTTTATTCATTTAAATTGCCATTGGCCTCCATGTAGGGGAACCTGCTGCAAGCCTTCTTGATGGTCTCAATGTTTAACTGTGTGAAGACTGGTCATCCTGGACCAAGTTCCTCCATGGTGGTGTATGGGGACATTTTGGTCTCTCTCTCTTTCTCAACCATGCCCCACACATAATAGTCCAGGGGGTTGCAGTCGGAGAAGTTAGAAGGCCAGATAATCAATGATGTGGTCAAATAAATTTCCTGCTTGTGTGGCATGGTGTAGAATTGGGACAACAACAACTCCCCCAGGGACTTATGTGGCCCTCTAGGAAGATAAATGTGGGCATATCATGGCCTCACTACTGACCTCCCCCAAACACCATGATATGGACCTAGAACTTGTTCTTTGTAACACTCTATACATCTTTGGGTGACAGAGCAAACCAGCATTTTTTTTGTTGTTGAAGGGATGGTTCAGTTTGCTCACAAGCTTCACAACATGGTTTTCAGCTTCTGTGATAGAAGCTGACCCTTTCTCATTTTCTATGAGTAGTAATGGATATCCTCATATACTAACTGCCTGATGATGAGACTCTGACTCTCCATTGTCTCTGGCTATGGACCACATTGACTTACAAGGTTCATTATCTATGATGGCCTGGATCTTTGCAAAAGATTTAGTGGTTCTTTTTGTATTAGTATGCTTAGAGTGAGGTTTTTGAGCCTCTGTACCCTCGTATCACAACCTGACTGACCCAACTCTTTTCTGATCCTCTGCACCATCCTCAGATTGATAACCAAGCACTTGGAGATCTTTGCATTTGAGTTTCCAGCATGAATCTTGAGCAGCACATCTTGTCTTTTCCAAATTTTGGGAGGATTGAATTTAGCTATGGTATTGCTTCCTTCATAGATGATGCACAACTGAGTACTATGATAAGAAGAAGAAAGAATCAACCAAGACAACACTCGTGTGTGTAATTCAGAGTTGCCTATTTGCCACTAATCTGCACACCTAATGGACTTAATAATCAAACTATAGGTGTCTATGTATATATATATATATATATATATATATATATATATATATATATATATATATATATATCAGACTTCATAACCTTAGATGTTGCACTCAATGCACTTCACTCAAACCATAACAAACAAAAGCAAAGCACAACCTAGTTGCTGATCTCATAGAAAAAAAAAAGATCCTTAAAAATCCTCCATAACCCTGTTTTTCTCCCACAGAAAAGTCCCACATGCACCCAACTTTTGCAATTAACGACATTCATATCCCACTCAACAAAACTCCACAATACTTAGCCTCACTTGTGACACATATGACCTCGCAACATGTTACTGAAACCTGCAATAAGGCATCATATAAGCTGAATGCACTGCAGGCACTCACTGGCTCCAACTTTAGACAACAGAAATGCTCAGCATGCTATACAAGCAATTCATCCATTCCACATTTAACTAATTTCACAGCCTGGCATCTAATAGTTTGTTTGTTTTTTGTTTTTTTCTCACCACAATCATCGAAAGCTAAGTTGCTCTTCTTTTTTTTCTTATTGCTACTTAAGTTCTTTCTTTGTTTGAATAAGTGATGGAGTTTGGGGATGAAAGTGAGCATGAGTGTCGGAATGTATGCATTGGTTGTGGTGTATTAAGTGAGGGGTATACATGTGTTGTATGTGGGCTACGTGAATGCATTGTAGATTTAGAGGGGATGAGAAGGCAGGATATGTAGGCTGGAGGGGTTAGTTGCTGAGCTCAGGAGGGAACTTAGTGTTAGGCCTAGATTTGGGAATAGGTTAGGTGGCGAGGTAGGCCAGTTAGATGTTTCAGGTGAAGGTAGAGGGCCGGTGGAGGAGGTAGGATATGATAGTTCTAGTGATAGTGAAGTTAGCCCCCTTAGATTAGTTAGAAATAGGCCTAGTGAGGATGGGGGACAGTGGAGAGTGGTTAGGAAACATGAAGCTAGGGAGGCTTCTCCTGTTCTTTGTGAGAATAGGGTTGCCTCTGTTGAGGTTGTTAGCCAGGGGGAGAATAGGTGTGTGAGTCAGAGGGACACAGAACCTATTAGCTTGACTAATAGATTCAGTGCCCTAAGAGAGGAAGTAACTGGAAGTGATATGACTGATGGAGGTGGGGGTGGAATTCGAGTGACTGGTAGTTTGAATGAGAATAGGAGTGGGGATGGAGTTAGGTCTGTGGGGGTTAGGAATAGGAGTCTGACTGAAGTGCTTGTGATGGGTGATTCGCGAGTTAGATATTTAGATAGGAAGTTGAATGCAAGTAGATTGAATGGTTTGAGGGTGTGTTTGCCGGGTGCTGGAGTGGGAGATCTGTCTGATAGGTATGAGGAGCTGGTGTCTGGCTGTGCAAGGGATGCGGTTTTGATTACACATGTAGGAGTGAATGATGTGAAGAAAGTGGGTGCATGTGAGTTACGTGAGAGGTACAAGAGGTTGATTGAAAAGGTGAAAGGTGTTGTGACAGGTGTGCTTCCAAGAATGGATGTTGGGGTAGAATGGATGTCTTGTGCAATTGGGCTGAATGATTATGTGAGGAGGACGTGTGAGATGGAAGGTGTCATGTTTGTGGATGTGTGGGATAGGTTTGTTGGAATGAAAGAAATGTATGCGATGGATGGACTGCCTTTGAGTAGGAGGGGGGTAGATGTGTTGTGGGAGGAGTATGATCGTGTTATTAGGTCTTTGCGGGCGGGAAACTAGATACTAATAGTGGTCAGGAAATTATGAGAGGACATTATAGTACTGAAAGTAGAATGGACTTGGCAGATAACAGAAATAGGTTCCAAGGCGATAGAGGTGAGGTCATTCAAGTTTCAAGAGGTGCCTCAGGGATAGGGGGGTTAAATTGTTTCTATACAAATGCTCGTAGTCTTAGAAACAAGAAGGATGAGCTATTTAGTTATATTAGCAATGAGGATATAGATATATTATGCCTTACTGAATCATGGGTTAATGAAATAGAATTTAGTGACACTATAAGTGAATTTGATTTACAGGGCTATAATATGTACATTAGTCAAAGGACAGGTAGGATTGGTGGAGGAATAATTATCTATATAAAAAACAACATTGTTTCAAGTTTAAATACTTCAATAAAGCAGGATGGAGTTGAGTCACTTTGGATAGATATTAGGTTCAGTAAAAATAGAATGGTGCATTTGGGAGCTTTTTACAGGCCACCTGGGCAGACTGATGATATGGATGAACTAATGATAACGGAAATAAGTAAGGGATGTGAAACAGATGGTTATTATTGGGGACTTCAACTTAAACTCTGTGGACTGGGAAAATATGATAGGTAGGAATTGAACAAGTGGCAGATTCATAGAATGCTTTGAGGATAATTTTTTGAATCAATTTGTTAATGAGCCATCGAGGGGGGACAATATATTAGATTTAGTACTTTCTAACAGTGATCATTTAGTTCAAGAATTGACTGTTGGGGAAGCATTGGGAAATAGTGACCATCAGATAGTTCATTTTAACTTGGGAATTGAGAAGGGTAAAATAACTGAGAATGCTGAAAAAGTTCCAAATTTTCATAAGGGAGATTATGTAAAACTTTGAAGCTTGCTAAATTTGGTAGACTGGGATATAGAATTCAGAGGTAAAAATGCTTATGGGATGTGGGATACTTTCAAGCATATAATAAATGTAGTCCAAGAACAATGTATCCCAATGAAGGCCATTAGGAACAAAAGTAGGAAACCATTATGGTGGAATCAGGAGATAGCTAGAAAAATTTCAGAGAAGAAAAGGGCATATAAAAAATTACAGGTAGAAAATAATATTCAAAATTTAAGTGATTATAGAATGGCTAGGAATGAGTTAAATAAGATTATAAAGAAGAACAAAAGGGTGTCAGAAATTAAATTAGCTCAGGATAGCAACAAAGATCCTAGAAAGTTTTTTAGTTACTATAAAATTAATAACAAGTCTGGCAGAGTTAAAATAGGACCTATCAAATATGAAGGGGTTGTGAGAGAAACTGATGAGGAAATAGTTGAGGTACTAAATGGTCATTTTGCATCAGTATTTACAAAGGAGAAACTAAATAGTCCTATGTATAGTACTCATGGGTCAGGAAAAGAGGTGTTTACTAACATTGGTGTGGATCGGAAGATGATAAAAGGACTAATAGGTGATTTAGATACTACCAAGGCCTCCGGCCCTGATAATATTCATTCTAGGATACTTAAAGAAGGGGTAGAAAGTATCTCAATAGCTCTGGACAAATTATATACTAGGTCATTGGAATATGGAGAAATACCCGATGATTGGAAGAGAGCGAATATAGTCCCCATTTTCAAGAAGGGTAGTAAAGAGGATCCAAATAACTTTAGACCGGTTAGCCTAACTCCTGTAGTCTGTGAAATTCTTGAGAAAATAGTTAAAAAAGGCATTTGCCAACATCTAGAGAGGGAGGGGTTAATCAGCGATGCTCAGCATGGGTTTAGATCAGGTAGATCATGTTTGACTAACTTACTAGACTTTCTGGAGTTTGTAACAGATCAAGTAGATAAGGGAGAGAATGTAGATATAATTTACTTAGATTTTAGTAAAGCATTTGATAAGGTACCACACAGGAGACTAGTTCATAAATTAAAAATGATTGGGATATGTGGGGGTGTTTCAAATTGGATAGCTGAGTGGCTGAAAGACAGGAAGCAAAGGGTAGTGCTAAATGGTGTAAAGTCAGAGTGGAGGGATGTTATCAGTGGGGTTCCTCAGGGATCAGTTCTCGGTCCATTATTATTTGTCATCTATATAAACAATCTTGGGGAGGCAGTTAATAATAAAGTGTCAATTTTTGCGGATACCAAATTAGCAGCTGTAGTTAAAGATATTGATGATAATTTTAAAGTGCAGGGGGATTTAAATAAATTGTTATCCTGGGCACATAAGTGGCAAATGACTTTCAACCTTGATAAGTGCAAAGTTATTAACATGGGAAAAGATAATAGAGAATTTAACTATGAAATGGATGGGCATTGGCTGAGCTCAGTAGAGGATGAGAAAGATCTAGGAGTAGTAATAGATAAGTCATTAAGGTTTTCTAAGCAGTGTATTGAAGCAAGAAATAGGGCAAATAGAGTGCTGGGTTTTATTAAGAGAAATGTCAGTTACAAAAGTAAGGAGGTTATTCTTAAACTCTATAACTCTTATGTTAGGCCACATCTAGAGTACTGTATACAGGCATGGTCCCCACATTTTAGACACGATATTAACCTTCTTGAGTCAGTGCAACAGAGGGCAACAAAGATTATTCCTTCCCTGAGGCACCTTGAATATGAAGATAGACTGAGGGTATTAAATATGTTCTCGTTCGAAAGGAGGTGTGTGAGAGGGGATATGATTGAGCTCTTTAAAAATTTTTCCGGGATAGATAAATTGGATGTTAGCATTTTTTTTTAGTTAGATGATGGAAATCGGACTAGAGGTCACCACTTGAAAATTAAAAAGCAAGGGTGTAGGTTGGATTTAAGAAAATATTTTTTCACCAATAGAGTGGTAGACTTCTGGAACAAATTGCTGCAGAGGGTAGTAGGTAATCCAAATCTAAATGTATTTAAGAGTAGGTTGGATGAGTTTATGGGAAGGGAAGGTTGTGATGGTTCCTAAGTTTTGTATATATTAATATTGTTTGTATATATCTATAGCTGCATGATTTAGTTCTTGACAAGCCTTGATTGGTGATACCCTTGTTTCTGGATGCAATCGTCTGGATGTAGTTTTCCTGGGAGTGTGGGTGCCTTAAAAAAGAAGCCATTTGACTCGGATGACCTATGATGAGCCCTTGTGGCTTTTTTCATCTGTTATATTACATTGTGGGGGACTTTGATTTTGTCTTTCCCTGGTGATGGTACTTTTTGTGGGTGGGTTTTGACGGAGGCGGATGACCTTTGATAGGCCCTTGTGGCTTTTGTCATCCGTGTAATTATGTTATATATGTTATGTTACTAGTTTTCCCCCAACTTGCACAAAACAAAGCCCTAAGCATAATCACTGGATGCACTCAATCCACCCCATTAAATCACCTGTGCGCAGAAACAAAAATACTCCATTGACACACTTAAATACACTCAATGTCTAGTTCTACACAAGAACAGACAATCCTTCCACCCATGTCATAGTCTCAGAACAAACCCACCACCATCCAGGAACAAGAATTCCTTACCCTCCTCGCATCAATCCTGCATTCTATTCCCTCCACACCTCCATACTCACTAGAGTATATAAACAACATATATATATATATATATGCTCAAATCATTGCATGCCACCTCTGAAACCTGCTCAAACAACTCTTACCTTGGACACACCTGCCAAAAATAGCCAGATAGGAGAAGCACCTCCCCAGACACCAAAATCACCTTCTCTAGGCTCTAGTCTAGCCACCACTCATCCCCACAATATTATAAGCACCTAACAAAGCAAGTCAATGCAGAGGTAAAGGATAGGTAAAAGAGAAGCTATTGATAAAAAAATAGTTTGCCAACTCTTATTTCTGTAAAATCTTATTTTAAAGTAATATCAATTTTATTCAAACATATTTGGTATAAGGTATTCAGTGACCTTTCTAGGCAAGTTCTTCCAAGTTTGTGTTATTTTCTAAGAATTTTTTGTGCAATCACAGTATTAAATTAAATCTTTTGTTTACTAAGACTATTATATCTTGTGGCAGTCAGTTATATAGCTCAAATAATGAATCATAATTTATATTGGTAAACATTTAGTATCTCAGACTTTAATAGTTGCCCATGTAGATACTGATCTTCCAGTGGAAATACCTAAATTGAGGTCACTCAGTCTTTCTTCATATGACCTATATCTAAGTTCATGAATTAATTTCATCACTCAGCACTGTACAGGTTCTAATATTTCAGTCTTTTGTGTGTGTGTGTTTAGCTGCCTCCTGTGCAGCCTTAAATGGCCCTAGAGGCCCCCAAAGACCTCAGAAATCAGGTCTCTTTGACTCCATACTTTTCTTGAAAGTGTGAGCTAAAAAATGGGGAGGAGGAAGTCTGTATCACCCAGTACACCAAACTTCACTGCTTTACAGCTTGGAAACTTACAAGTCTACAGTTGCTGTTTGTTTGTTTCTTTGCAGTTTAATTTAGAGTTATATGCAGTACTAGGTTAAAAGAACAAGTTTCTGTTTATTTCATGTCTGTGCTTTAGGGGCTAAAACCACCACCATTTGATGGGGTGCTGCCTTTTATCTTACTCTGACGAATGCATTGTTCCCAAGACTGTTTTACACATTGTTGTTGAATTTCCCAGGCTGGGTGATCTTTCACGCATGTTACCTGTCCCAGTACCGGGATGAGCGAGGTCACTACTTCATGTCCCTTGTACTCAGGCTAGATTTGTGGATAGAGACTTGTTGACTATCTGACATTTTGGAGGAGGCAGGTCTCTTTATGTTATTTTTGACACCCTTTGGTGTTGGTCGCATGTTTTTGCGACGGGAGAGGCACGCCTCCTTTCCATACTGGTGCGCGCTTCTTCCTTCTCCTTACCTTTGTTTTTCTATGTTTGCTTTAGTTTCTGTGAATTTTAAAGTAGCCTAGAACTAGGATGAAATATTAATTATGGAGACACCCTTGATGGCAATCACCAGATGAGCACTTTTAAAAAAACACTACTACTGCATCGCCTCCTGGTATCTCACAATACACACATGTAACTTGGAGTCTTGATTTGACCAGAGGCTTCATTGTTATCACCAGACAACCTCTTTTCTTTATCCTTCTTTCCCTTTTTCCTCTCTTTCGCTCAAAAAAATGGAGGTCACCACCCTGTGCTCTCACAGGGGACCCTCCAAATCCCTTTAACTGGAGTAGGAGGCTTACTCCTCTCCTTCACCTATGGATGTAGGGGATTCCTCCCTTGTCTGGAGGTGCCTTTGGGCGCCTCCCTCTTTCCAGCGGTAGTCCCTGCTTTACTTTCCAAGGGGACTGCCAGGAAATCCAGCAGGCAGCCCATTGAAGCCGCGCAGTAGGGTAACCCCCCTTGGTTCACTGATGGCAGCATATTGGCTACGGGCAACATGATCTATCAGAGGAGAGCTTTAGCTAGTGTGATTGGTAGAGAGCCGAAGGTGACCTGTTTCTCGGATGGGAGCCTTTTGGCGAATGCGTCAAATCCCTCTGATGCAGCCATGATTAGTGCCCTTTGGACACTTGATGGCACCCCTGTGAGTGTGACATTGCACTCTACCATGAACTTCATGAAAGGAGTAGTTTATGCGAGGGAACTCGTGGACTACTCCATAGAGGACATCACCTTAGCGCTGGCAGACCATGGGGCAGTCAAGGTCGAACGTGTGATGAGAAAACAGGAAGGGGCCCCGAGACCCACACCTACACTTTTTGTCACATTCGACTGTGACAAGCTCTCTGAGTCAGTGCATGTTGGTTGGTATCGCTAACGTGTGAAGGCATTTGTGCCACTGCCGCGGGTGGAGGTGCTATTACTGCCACCGCTTCAGCCATACTAATCGCTCTTATGGATGTGCAAAGTTGTGATTACCCAATACCTGTGCAAGTTGCTCCAAGGCCACACATGATAAGTCCAAATTGTGTGTGACCAGGTGTGTCAATTGTGCAGAGCCACACACCCCCTTCTTCGAAGCAATGTGGTGTGTATTTTCCTAAGAAGGCAATCCTGGCCTTTAAGGCCCAGGATCAGTTCTCATTTTGTGAGGCAAAGGACTTGGTCCTGGTGTGCGCGCCGCTACCTGGTACTACCCATGCCTAAATTTTGAAAAAGAGACCCACTGCTACTGGCCCTTCCAGGCCTATGAGTACGGTCGTTTCTGCGCCCATTCAGAACCCTTCTGTGGGTTCTACCCACCCCGGGCGCTCCCCTGGTCCACACCCAGCCCTGGCAAAAACTAGGGATCCCCCAAATTTCACCAGCGTCACCGTTTCCCGTAAGGCGAAACGGCCACTCGCCTCCACCGAGTCGTTAGATGCACATGAGGCAACACCCCTGAAGTTGGTCGCCAGGCCATCTTCCGGGGTTCTAAAAGCTGCCCTCTGAAAGGAGGACAGCAACAAAGGAGCTTCGGCTGAGTGGCTCAGAGACGGTGGATCCTCGAAAAGAAGCCTCCGACCGCCTAAGGTTTCGAGGCAGATGGAGGAAAAGACTCTCAAGGTGAGCCCAACCTCCCCCAATAAGTCCTTGAAGGCGACAGCGCCCAGAGTTCTGCCTCCGGGAAGCGTACGGCCATTCCAGTGAGAGTCTTATCTTCGAAGAGGGCCCACCCGTCTCCTCCAAGCTAGGCCTGGAGGGCACATTCCTTCAATGGAATTGGTGCGACTCCTGGCCAATAAGGAGGAGCTGCAGAGGCTAGTCTCGTCCCATTCCACGTTAGCTATCTTTTTGCAGGAGAACATGCTGTGCACATGCCCCTTGCCCACCCTCCTGGGGTATAAGGGTTTTGTGATTCCACCATCACAAGATAAGGGCCGAGTGGGAGGATGTGCGATTTACACCCGGCATGATGTCTCCGTTCTTCTCTTTGCTTTAGATACCTCCTTTCAGGCAGTAGCTGTGCAGTTGCACCTTGATAGGAGGTATACTCTTATTTCCGCGTACATTCCACCGTTAGCCGACGCCGATGCGGGGGACTTCTGCCACGTCGTGGCACAGTTGCCGAGGTCCTTTCTCTTGGTCGGAGTTATAAACAGTAGACACCCCCTCTATGGAGATGAGTCTATTAATCCCCGAGGTCAAGTCTTTGCCGACCTGATCGACGAGCTTGAGATGGGTGTCCTAAATGTGGATGAGTTTACGCATCACTGACCGAGAACCACTTCATTTTCCTACCTCAATCTATCTTTGTGCTCTCCAGATGCACAGCCTGATTTTGAATGTAGGGCGGTCGATAACCTCCACAGTAGTGATCACTTTCCCATTCAAATATCATTTTCTGGGCCACTACCGCCCGAGAGCCAGCCCCAGTGGTGCTTGGCACGGGGCAGTGTTCTGCATTTCAGGAAATGACTGAATTCTCTATCTCACTCAAGGAGTTTAGGTTGATATATGAGGCCGTTGAGTTCTCCCGCAACCCCATCGCGCGGGCTTAGCTACTATTCCTAGAAGTTCTGGCCATTTTGCACACCGACCACTCCCGTGATGGTCAGCCGATTGTGAGACGGCCTTCAAGCAGAAGCGCTATGCCTACATGTGCTATAAGCGCCGCCCGAACGATTTCCCCTTGGTGAATTTTGTTGGGCTAGGGCTAGGTTCTGGTATATTCTAAGCACGCCCGCCGCTCTTCTTGGCGGGCATATGTGTCTTCACTTAATGGGAAGACCCCTCTAGCAGAGGTGTGGAAGCGAGTCGAAAGGATTGGGGGCAAGTTCTAGCAGGACCCACTCGTTCTCCAGGAGAATGGGACCGCAATCTCGGACCCCGCGTCCGTGGCTCAATCCTTCGTGACCGCATTCTCTAGCCGGGATGCTGATCTGCCAGCATTCAATGCACGTCTTGATGTGGCGGAAGGCCGCCGGCTGGACTTTACCTCCAGAGGCGGAGAACCCTTCAATGACAGGTTTACTGTGAGTGAGTTGCTTTCCGCTCTTGCTTCGTGCGTGGACACTGCCCATAGTCCGGAGGATGTCCCGTACGCCATGCTTCGACACCTGGGTGAGCGAGGCATGGCCTTTCTGTTAGATTTGTTCAGCAGGATCTGGGTAGTGGGTCTCTTACCGGATTCCTGGCGAATCGTCACTGTACTCGCCTTTCGCAAACCGGGAGCAATCACTCCAGTGGAGGCCATCTGTCTTCTGTACAGTGCGCCGTCTGCGAGGTCTTCCTACCCCACGGTGTTTTTTGATCTGGAGAAGGCCTAGGATACTGCATAGCAATACAGTATCATGGAGACTCTCCACGCGATGGGGGTGAGGGGAGGCCTTCCAATGTTTATATCTGAATTTTTGCGAGATCGTCGATTCCGCGTACGGGTGAGGGGAGCCCTCTCCGGCCCACTGGAGCAAGAAGAGGTTGTCCCGCAGGAAAGTGTCCCTACTGTCAGAATCTTTGCCCTGAGCATCAAAGGCATCACCTCGGTGCTGCCGGAAGATGTTCTCGCTATGCTCTACGTGGACGACCTTTTGATCTCTTTTGGCGCAGCCTAGATGCCAACTCTGGAGCGTCGACTCCAACCGGCATTGGACCGCGTCTCTCGCTATGCCGAAGCGCATAGGTTTCGGGTTTTCCTTGGCCAAGACTAAGGTAGTGCACTTCTGCCGCCATCCACAGCTCCACCCTGACCCAGACTTGTTGTTTCTTAATGGGGTACGCCTGTAAGTTGCTGAATCGCACCGTTTCCTTGGTTTTGTATTTGACTGCCGCTTCACCTGAGAGGCTCATATTCGCAGCCTTAGGGTCTCTTGTACCCGCGCCATTTATATTCTCCGTTCCATGACGTTTAGCGCTTGCGGCGCGGATAGGGCTACTGCCTTACTTTTTTATCGATCCTTTGTTCGTTCGAAGCCTGATTACGGATGCGAGTTTTATGCATCCGCAGCTGAGCGTGTATTGCGGAAGGTGGACTCGCTCCACCACACCGTCTTCGCCTTGCGATCGGTGCCTTCCGCACTTCACCCATTGAGAGCCTACTAATCGATGCTGGGGAGATGCCACTCGCTCTACGCCGTGCACAGTGCATTATTCGCTTGTCCTCGCGAGCCCGGAGCCTTCCTCAGTCGCCAACAGCTCTCACTGCATCCGCAGTTGATTTCGACGGTGCCTATGCCGCCGAGAGACGCCAGTCATACCCTAAGCCCTTTGGGTTTAAGGCTAGGAAACTCCTTTGAGAGCTAGGTATAGCTCTCGGGCCTGTGTCGCCCCGGTTTCTGCCCAGGACGCTACCCTGGAAAGTACCACCTTTCGCTATTTTTCGCCTCGCCTCTGTCCCCAAAGCTTCTACAGGGCCTGGAGTATTGCGTTCGGCCTTTTTTGAGCACACTTCTTGTCACGCTGGAATCTTGCCAGTGTATAGAGATCGCTCCAAGTCCCCAGAGGAGGTCGGTTTCCACTCTGTTTAAAGTCAGCGGGGCTCTGCCAGGCACTGCGTCTGTCTTCACGGCCGAGCCTATTGCAATACACTACTCGGTACGGGAGAGTACTCGACGTGCCAGGTTCGGAGACCAGATTTTGATCTATAGCAACTCACAAAGCGCCCTGAGTGCTCTTGGGGCATTGGAATCTCCGCATCCCCTGCTTCCCGATATGCGTGGCCCGACGGTCTTGGCAAGGCGGGCGGATGTCGAGATTATCTTCTGCTGGGTTCCTGGACATGTAGGAATTGTTGGGAATGAGCGTGCCGACGTGGGCGCTAAAGAGTCGGCGAGGTCTCAGTGACCGGACCAGCGCTTCGTTCTTCCTCACACCAACTACATGACAGGTTCACAGGCTGCTTGGCAAAGAAGATGGGAGACAGTCAAAGGGAACTTAAAGTTGCGTGCCAGTGCGCCACGACTGTTCCCATGGACCTACCCTCCAATGCTGCAAGGGCTTCATATTGCTTCCTGTCATCTCCGAATTGAACACACTCGCAGGACGCACCGCCATTTGATGGAGCGCTCGCCACACCCTACTGTGAAAACTGCATTGTCTCCCAGAATGCCCGGCACATTCTTGTTGAATATCCCAGCCTGGGCGATCTCCGCGCACATTACTTGTCCTGGTACCTGGATGGCCAGGGTCGCTACCGCCTGTCTCTTGTATTCGAGACAAGGTTGTGCACATTGACTAGTTCTCTTATAGACATTTAGGGGAGGCCAGCCTTCTCCCCTTTATTTAACTTGTTTTTTTGTTATTTTAGTAGGTCACATGTTCCTGTGCCGGGGGCAGGCAGACCTTCCCCCGACGCTGGATTGCTTTTTTTTCTTTTTATTTGTTTTCTTTTTCATCTTATTTTAAAGATGCCTAATATTAGGCAGTGTTGAATACAGCGACTAATGCTCAAGTAGGTAGTTGCCAGATGAGCTCTTAACATTTTTTTTTAAATTATACAAATCACTTTACAATTTTTGAAGAGATTTCCCAATTGATTTTTACCTTTCTTTTTTATTTCTCTCTCATTTACCTAAATGAGAAAAATCAAGGATACTGTTTTTTACCATTGCTTTGACAGATTTTTTTTCATTTAAAGATGGACTTTTTTATTATTAGGAAAGATAGTGACTAACAATTGATGTTAGTGATCCTACCCAGTGATACAAATGAACACATAAGAATAGGAGGATGGGTAACCATTTTGGATTCATTAATTTTAAAAGTGTATTTTTGAAAATCAGTAACTTATAACTCCTGTGAATCAAGAGTTATTGTTTTAATTTTATATCTTTTACCTTAGGGTCATGTAAGGTTTTTTGGTGTATCAAGAGAAAGCCACATCTACTGAACATCATCACCATTGAGTTCCTGGTCAGTAAAGCTATTTCCAATGTAACCAGACATGATTTTATCTAGTTACCATAAATCACCCTGAAAATGGAACTAAATTTGTACATAATTATGCTTCTCTCTTTATACAAACTTATTCCAGGAGTATTTAGGGTATATGAACTTTAGTATTGGTATTTATCATTCTGCCCATTTTCACTATTCCCTTCTTTGTAGTTATCAAACTTTTCTTTCATGCTTGTCCTTCCTTGGCCATACCAACTGGCTCTGCTGAAAGTAAAATTATCATGAATCAGAAGATAAAAACCCACTGAAATTTGTATATGACTATTGCGGCAATAATTAATGAGAGATGATTCAATTATTGCTCCCTTTCTTTAGAGGGGTGTACTTAAATCCAAGGGTAACTGACTTTTAGGGAATTGTCCTATTTAGTTCTAACACTTGAATTTCCCCTTACCAGATTAACCTCCCCACCACCAAAAAATCCCACTTGAATAAGTCCTCTTGAATCACTTATTCTTGGCTCTGGATTTTATGGTTTCTGCAGTCTGCTTTACACAATATTAACACTAGTAGTTTTTACCCTCAAGGAGAGTCCCAAGATTAGAAGGATGCTTTACCTGGTAGTAGGTCTTTATAATCTTGAGTTTATCTCTGATCCTAAGGATTTCATTAGAGAATTCTGGGATAAAAGCGCTCTTTTGGGGGAAGAGGGTATTATTACTCATTAGGTGGGCAAGCAAATGTAATCTTGGCTTTAGTTGATGATGGATTGAGTGCGTTTTTAGAATATTTTATTCTCTCACTAGGATAAAGCTAAAGATACAAAGCCCTCAAATCACCCCTTTAATATTCCCCCCATTGAAGATGAGTATCAGGGTAGAGGGCATCAAAAACATGCAACTCAAAAAGCTGCAGCATCATTCTCAACTACTTCAGATAATGACACCCATCATCAAACTGGTAAGGCTCTGATTTTAATGTGTATTTGATATTTCCAACACTTAGTAAGCTTGATTAAAGGGGAAAAGTGAACCAAATGAGGAATGAATGTGTGAGTGAAAGATGGAAATAATTTGAGATGGTACAAGTATGTTGAAAAGAAGGCTCCAGAAAGGTTACTGAAAAAGGATGTATAATAATTTATGGAATGGCAAAAGGAGAGTAGGAGGGGCCCAAGAAAAAAAATATATACTCAATTACAGTGGTGGGCAGTCCGTCAGTGCGTCACTGACAAGACTCCCGTTTCGCTGGCGGACTGACGACTGACGGAAACTGAAACACTGACGAAATGAGCGCCGACGGAAGCGATTTTCGGCCGTCGCCCGAACCGTCACTAACCAGAAAAGCAAAGATGACCTTTGGCAAATAATGTTTCCGTCAGTCGTCAGGGAAACGAGAGTCCGTCAGTGACGGACTGACGGACCTTCCGTCATCGGTACTGACGGACTGCCCACCACTGCTCAATGAAAATAAGTTAGGAGGAGGTTGTCACTTGAGCAAGCAGGGAAATGAGTATTAAAAAAACCTACTTCGTATGTGTTTTACCATCCATATCTACTCATTTTGAAGCCTTATATTTCTCAGTGGAGACCTACCTGTGGCAGCTGCAGTGAAGTTGATCCAAAATGGGCCTCTATCTGGCTACTTACTACACACTATGTGGCTTAAATTTGCTGTAATTGGAAGCTCTCTTTCCAAAGCTAGGCTCTATTCTATGTGATTGGTATGCTTGCAGATTAATTGTAATGTTGTTTGGACAAGTAGCATTTTCCAGCCTTGTGTTTCTTCTCTTTTTTTATCCTGTGGTAATAACACATCAATGCTGTTATAGCAATAAGTATTTTAAAGCAAAGATGAAAGTTTAAAAGTTCAACCCATTTCTCAGAATTTGAGAAACTTTAGCTTGACTTTCTTTTGGTAGTGCGGAAATTAGTTGTTTTTATAATATAATTTATTTATTTTTTGCCTATGTTGTAGGTTTGGCCAAAGAGTATGGATGTCCAGCTGACTCTGTGTCCTTGGGAAAGGGTTCTTGGCGTCTTCTACATACCATATCTGCCTATTATCCAGAAAAGCCACCTGAAAACTTAAAAAATGATATGCACAAATTTATAGAGTTGTTTTCCAAATTTTATCCCTGTCCTCCATGCGCTGAAGATTTTAGGCAATGGTAAGTAATTTCCACATTTTATTTTATCTCCCTCTAAGGGGGTTCTTGCTCTTTTGAGTACATGTACTCTAGGAGCAAACTTGCTCATGGAAGCTTATTATATTTTCTCTCTCCACTATTTTATATTAATGAGCTTTGCTATTGTGGTGATTGTCATCAATAGCCTTTTTACTGCTCTATTTATCCAGTTGATACTGTAAATGAGTATTAGACAGTGTATGTGATGACTGATCGGTGTGTGTGAAGGGGGGAGGTTTGTGAGGGAGCTTGCTTGGGGCTTTATGCAAGGGGGTGAACCCTGGCTGGATGTGATGCTACAGCACCATATCTCTATGAAAGGTCAATTTAGCATGGACAAAATGATGAGTGTCTTTGTGCTTAATAGAGCATAAAGAGGTTTTTTAGTGACTATTAGAGGGATTTTATTAGCTGGGTGCACTTCAACTGGCGCATTGTGACCTTGTTTGCCGGTTCCCTAAATGTTCCTATTAGAAGCCAGTGCTCCATATTAAGCACTCTTTAGAGACAACCGGCAGTGAGGTAGCTTGTTACACTTGGTACCCAGATGAGCTGTACATCCTCCCAGCCTGAGTGCAAATTAGGGAAGCCTCCTCTCACTGGGTTGATGTGAACTCTCTGATGGGGCGCTTTCCCCTCTCAGTGCTACTTTACCTTTATTTTTTAAAATTTATTCTTTATTTACTGTTTTGCAACTATCCCCTCACACTACCGATTACCTGCACTTTGTACCAAGATAAACTGTTCTCACCTGGACAGTTTGTTCACTAGACAGGTTCATGAGTGGACTGCACACTATCCAGGGATCACCTAGTGCTGGGGTATAATAATAATAGGTGATCACCCACCTTACTCATCAGTGGACCCTCCTATCTCTACTTCTCTTTATTACATACCTGCCTACCCCTTTCCGAACTTGTTTTCTATCCACAGAGGTTCTGCTGCGTGGTGCACTTTCATCCTCATGACTCCTTAGTCGAGTGGTATTGTATTTCCTAAGCTCCCTAACTGTGCAAAGGCTGAAAGCCCACAAGCTAAGGCAAGTATTAGGCACTTGGTGTGTTGGGCCTTTGACACTACTTACCTTCCAGTACACTTACATATAAGGTGGCTCGCCTGCACCATCCTTTATGGTCAAAGCTTGAGGACAATTTTGCCTGAATGGTGGGCTGGATTATCAAGGCCCATCTTAACTCGAGCCTGTGGGGCGAGTAGGTTTAAGTGAAAATTATTGCAGTATGTAATTTTCTGATCTTATGAAGACTTTTCTCTTAACCACCCCATGCATTGGGAGGTCAAAGTATCTACTTTCCATGTATTTTCTTTCCTTTAAACTGTGAGTATGGCTACAACTGAAAGAAATAGTGGGCGACTGATGATGAATGGAGAGCTACATCCAAGCGCGGCTTCTTCCTCACTATGTGTCAGGGAAGACGAGGTAACACCAGACAGCACTTCGACTTGTGGAAGAGCTTCCCCCTCACCATGCCCATGTGGCAAAAGGGCTTCCTCTTTGCCATTTTTGGAACCAGCCAAGGGCAGCTCCACCTCAGAGAGGGAGGTGCCCCCACCCTCTTTTGCTTTATCAGAGGCACCTCCAACCCTCTTCAAATGGAAAGGTGGTTTACTCTTCTCCAAAATCTATGTGTGCGGTGGCTTCCCTCTCACCCCCTTCTTTGGAGTTGCCTTAGGGCACTCGATCTCTGTGCCAAATGCAGGCCTCCCATTTGCTATCACATGGGACTGCCAAGAGAGGACACATTCGGCCCAGAATCGACCGATCGGAATGGGAGCGTCTCAATAGGGCTAACGCCATAAGAGGACCAAAGGATAGCAGGGCCCGCTATGCCACGCCTCCTACTGTCCTACAGGTATGAGTTCCGAGCTTGCAGGGGGCCAGTGCACCTACCCTCCTCTCTTCACTGATGGGGGACTCAAAAGGACAGGAAGGACCCTCTCCCCCTACTGCTGCCCCTTTGATAACAAGCCCTTCTCCATTCCGGAAAAGGATCTTGCTAAGGCCTTTCTTTCTGGTCTAGGGCCTACTTCCGCGGGTGCATAGAAGCAGCTCGTAAAAAGAAAGGGAGCAAGAAGACAAAGTGGAGTAGGGGTTCATCTCCCTCCGCAGGGGCTCTGTGGCAGGATCGGTTGGCTGTCGCTTCGGCATGTCTGACCCTGAGGCGCCATTGGGCCGGGAGATCCAGACCAAGACCAAAGTCCCAAGTGGGCTCAGAAGAGGCTTGATTACGTCGGAGCGGGCTCGTTTTCGAACCCCCTGGATTCAAATCCTTTTTAGTTATCCGCTCCCTAATGGCAGCATCTTGGCCAAAGGCAACATTATCCATCAAAGGAGCGCATTAGCTACTTGATTGGTACAGAGCCGAAGGTAACCCGTTTCTCGTAAGGGAACCTTCTGGCGAATGCGTCAGGCCCCTCCAGGGTGGCCATGATTAGTGCCCTTCAAACATTCAATGGCTCGCAGTACTCTTCCATAAACTTCGTGAAAGGAGTGGTTTATGAGAGGGAAAGTCGTGGTCTACTCTTTAGAAGACATCACCTTATAGCTGGTCGACGACGGGGTGGTCAAGCTCGAATGTGTGATGAGAAATCAGGGAGGGGCCTCAAGACCCACCCCTACACTCTTCGTCACGTTAGGCCGTGACGAAGAGTAGGGGTGGGTCTTGAGGCTCCCTGAGTCTGTGCGTGCCAGTTGGTATCGCTACCGTGTGAAGGTATTCGTGCCACTGCCGTGGAGGGGCTACTACCACAGCCGCTTCGGCCATACGAATCGCTCCTGTAAACGTGCAAAGTCGGGTTTACCCGAATTATGTGTAAGTTGTTCCAAGGCCATGCATGACAAGTCCCTATTCTGCATGGCCAGGTGTGTCAATTGCAGAGAACTGCAATTGATCGCCGACCGCTTCCGTGGTCTTCAGCCGAGTCTGAGACGGCTCTCAAACAGAGGCGTTATGCCTAGATGCGGAATAAACGCCGTCTGAACAATTTCACTGTCAATGAATTTCGTCCAGCCAGAGCTAGGTTCCGGTATGTTTCGAACCACGCATATGTGTCAACTTAACGGGAAGATCCTAGTTATGGAAGTGTAGAAGAGAGTCGAAAGGATTTGGGGCAAGTTTTCTCAGGACCCCTCCTGATTTTCACTGAGAATGGGACCGCAATTTCGGACCCTGCGTCCGTGGCAGTCCTTCGCGACTGCTTCCTCCGCATTCTCGAGTCGGGATGCTTCTTCGCCAGAATCCAATGCGCATCATGAAGTCGCTGAAGGCCGCCAACTGGACTTTACCTCCAGAGGCGGATAACCTTTCAACGACAGGTTTAGATTAAGTGAGTTGCGTTCCGCTCTCGCTTCGTACGCGCACACCGCCCCTGGTCCGGACGATTTCCCGTACGCTATGCTTTAACAAATATGTGAGTGAGGCATAGCCTTTCTGGTAGATTTGTTTAACAGGATCTGGTTAGGGAATATGCTCCCAGACTCCTAGTCGAATGGGTACTGTGCTTGCTTTTCGCAAACCCGGGAGGGATCACTATCCAAGCTGCTTTCCTCCCAATCTCTCTAACCTCCTGCGTGTGCAAGTTGATGGAGAAATTGGCTAATGTTAGACTAGCCTTTTTGGGGGGACAGCGGTGGCCACCTGTCTTCTGCACAGTGCGGCTTACGCAAGTTCCACTCCACGTCGGATGCTCTGCTCCGACTGGAAAATGCCGTCTGCGAGGCCTTCCTTTCTTAGCCAGTACTACGCCACGGTGTTTTTCGATCTGGAGAAGGGCTAATGATAGCGAATGGCGATACAGAATCATGGAGACTCTCCACACGATGGGGGCGAGGGGATGCCTGCCACTCTTTATTTCTTAGGTTTTGCCAGATCGTCGAGTCAGCGTTGTGGTAGGGGGAGCCCTCTCTGGCCCAATGGAGCAGGAAGGAGGTGTCCTGCAGGGAATTGTCCTCAATGTCTCTCTTTGCCCTAAGCATCAACGGCATCACCTCGGTGCTGCCTGAAGATGTTCTTGGTCTTCTCTACGTGTTCGACCTTTCAATCTCTTTTGGTGTTGCTTTGATGTCAACTCTGGAGCCTCGACTCCAACACGCATTGAAATGTATCTCTTGCTCTGCCGAAACGCACAGGTTTAAGTTTTCCTTGGCCAAGACGGTAAATGTTGTTAAATGAGCGGCTAACCCAACGCAGTTTTCAGTTATATATTGTTAATCAACAACCTTAAATTATCTTGAGACAAGCTCCTAACCTTGGGCAAATGCTACTTCAATCTTCATGCTATAATGTTCTACATAAATCTTTGCAGTTATAGCGTCCACTATGACTGCTGCCTGAACGAAGCGTCAATTAAAAGGGAAGATAATATAGTTCCAAGCTGTAGTAACTAGTTTTTCTCGTCCCAAGTCCTTCATGATCCAGTCTGACCCAAGAAAAAAGCGCTATAAATTTAAAAAATAAACAATAACTGTTGTTTTTAGAAAAAAATAAAATACAATGGCTAACGAGTCTTCAATTTGTGCAGGCTTCTAATATACTTTCACTAAGGTTATTTTAATTAAAAAAAAACAACCCTTTTTGAATTTTGCCCAAGAAAAAACTAAGTTTAAAAAACTTTTAAGCAAAATTAAATATGAATTATCCACAAAATAGAGACCGGTCACTTTCCGAACATTTACTGCCAAGACTAAGGTGCGGCACCAGTGCTGCCATCCACAACTCTACCTCTACCCGGATTTGTTATTAAATGTGGTTCGCCTGGAAGTGGTACATTTGCACAGATCCCTTTGTCTCGTTTTCGACCGACGCCTCACCCGGGGGGGCGGCTCATATTCTCTGCCTTAGGGTCTCTTGTAGCCGCGCCGTGACGTTTAGCACTTGTGGTATTTATTTACCAATCCTTTGTTCGTTCGAATTTTAACTACGGATGTTTTATGCATCCGCAGCCGAGTCTGTATTGCGGAAGTTGGACTTGACCCCCCATCCCGCTCTCCGCATGGTGACCAGTGCCTTCCGCACGTCCCCCATTGATTTTACTTTTATATGCTGGGGAGATGCCACTTGTTCTCCGCCGTACACAGTGCATTATGTACCTGTGTGTGCGAGCCCGGCCCCACCGTGGGTCGCCAATAGCTCTCACTGCATCCGCACCGATCTCGACGGTGCTTATGCCGCCTACAGATTCCACTCCTGTCCTAAGCCCTTCGGGTGTAGGGCTAAAAAACTCCGAGAGCTCGGTGTAGCTCTCAGGCCGCGGCGCCTCTGGTTCTGCCTAGGACGCAACCCAGGGGGGTATCACCTTTGCCTATTTGTCGCCACGCCTCCTCCCAAAACTTCCACAGCGCCGGGAGTATTGCATTCGCCTTTTTGGAGCACACTTCATGTCACGCTATATCCATGCCAGTGTATACGGATGGCTGCAAATCCCAGGATGTGGTCAGCTTCCACGCCGTATCCCCCTTTGTTTCAAGTCAGTAGGGCTCTGCCATGCGCTGCGGCTGGCCTCACGGCCGAGCTGGTTGCAATACACTGCTCGGTACGTGAGATATCACGTGCCCAGTTCGGAAACAGGATTGTGATCTTTAGCGATTCACAAAGCGCTCTGAGTGCTCTCGGGGCATTGGAATCTCCACACTCACTGTTTCGCGGTATCCGTTACCCCACGGTTTCCGCGAGCCGGGTGGATGTCGAGATTATCTTCTGCTGGGTTCCTAAACATGTGGGAATTGCGGGGAATGAGCGCACCGATGAGTCCGCAAGGACGGAACGACAAGACCAGTACTTGGCTCTTCAGCCCGACTACATAAAGGAATTAGGGCAGCCCTCCGTGCTTGGCAACGAAGATAGGAGACGGTCGAAGGGAACTTAAATTTGCGTGCCATTGTTCCCATGTACCTACCACCCAATGCTGCGATGGCTTCAGGTCGCTTACTTTCGTCTTTGAATTGGCCCGACTCTCGTGACGCACTGCCGTTTGATAGAGCGCTCGCCCGCACTTTATTGCAAACATTGCGTTGTTCCCCAGACTGTTTGGTTTGGGAATTTTGAGTATCCTAGCAATAGGCTGATTTTTTTTTTATTACCACGACCTATGTCCTTGAACGCAGTCGCCAAATGATATCCCATATGGTATGCTTCGACACCTAGGTGAGCGAGACATGGCCGACGGTAACCTAAATTTGTGCGCCATTGCGCTACAACTTTTGCGTGGACCTACACCCCAATGCTTCCTCGGCTTGATGTCGTTTTCTCTCGCCTCCGAATTGGGCACACTCGCGGACCGCATCGCTCTTCGATTGAGTGATCCCCTTCACCTCACTGCGTTGTCCCACAAAGTGTTTGGCACATTCTTGTTGATTGTTCAAGGCTGAGGTTTTCTGTAAGTACGTTACCTGCCCACGTTTCTCGATGAGTGGGTTCGCTATCGTTTGTCTCTCCCTTGTATCTGGACAAGTTCGTCCACCCCTCCCCGTGGACGTTTTCAGTTTTTGAAGGCTGGCATCTTCCATTGTGTATAGTTTAAGGAGTTTGGGGTGTAAGTTCAGGCCTCTCGGAGAGAGCTCCGCTCCCCCCAGGAGCTAAGCATACTTTTCTTGGTTTTGTCTGCTGTTGGTTTTTACGTTTTTGATTTCTTTTGTAAGATAGCTTAATTATTAGGCTAACTGAATTGTGGCGAGTTATGCCCTTGCTGGGAGTCACCAGATAGGCACTAAAAATGCCGGCAGTCGCGAGGGGGAACTCTTGAAAAAAAATCGCCTTCGTCCATTCATATCTCCTATAACCATCAACCGATACCCATTACATTTCCATCCTCCACTCATCTAAAGTCATTCAAGACCTCATTCTCAGATTCACTTCTATCATTAGAGAGTTCATATACTACAACAACGCAGTTTCACCCATGCAAATCTCAACTTCACCTACATAATTCTTGACCTCACACATTCAAACTCATCTATTTGCATCATGCCACTCAGCCAAAAGCACTGGCACACCCTCTTTATACTCCTATCATTCTGATCTCCCCCGGATCGTTTAATTAGCTCCATCTAACACACGTCATTCTCATTCATGTTTGTCTCATAAAGTATCTGTCTGCAATATGTTTTAAAGACTCTACCCCATTTCCCTCTGTCACATAATATCACACGAATGTCTAACTATATTAGATAGAAAAAAATTGCGCGATAGAATTTGCACAAAAAAAGTAAAAGCTAAAATTTGGAAGAGGAGACCTTTATTCTTGTATACCTCGTCATTATAATTGTCTGACTAAACTCCAATATATTACTACTCCCTCAGGATCAAAGAAAATCCCCCGGATGCATCCTCAAAAGGGCGACTTTCAAAATGGCTATGTGATGCCCATAATGAAGTGAACCGAAAGTTGAGCAAGCCTGAATTTGACTGCACCTTGTATGACCAGAGGTGGCTCGATGGATGGAAAGATGGTTCCTGTGATTAGTCTGCTATTTAGTAGGGGTTTGGCACCCACTCTTAAAAATGCTGATTTTATATTGATAGTTTAAACTTTTTGCCAGTTTAGATTGTAAATAAAGAGTAGAATTTTAGTATCAACTTGAAAGCTGCAAAAAAACAAAACAAACTCAATCAGGATATGCGGGAACAATCTATGATGAAGGGGGACCCAAAATAAAGTTTATTTATTCTAATTGTCTCTCATTTTTCCCATCTAGATTCTTTGACTTAATAAAAATGTTTGTAGACAATGGATATGATGTAGGGCATAGGTTAAGGGTCTGCTTCTAAGTCAACCGCCTCGATGAAACCCCTGTTAACGCGATTGCATTCATCCAAGGATCCAACGCCCGCGTATTTGGAAGTTTTATCTAAAATGTGTGATTGTTTGGCGTGTTTTAAATATGTGATATACTTAATGTGTATAGTTCCTTGTGGCAGGGACCAAGTTAGAGTAAAGGGAGGTTGGTGCATGTTGTCTGAATTTTGTAGCACCCCGTTAAGCTAGCCGTCCATGCAGCAGCTACGAAGTGGGAATTAAATTCGAACTTAACCTCACGCGAGTTACATCCAGGTGGGGTGGTCCCACTCCAAGATTACATTCAGGTAGTGTGGTCGTGTCATATCCACTTGAAAATGACGTGACCACTCTATACAACTCCGATATGATATTTGAAGGGGATTAAGTTTTGAATGTGGCAGCATCGGAGTCTTTCCCAAATTTGCCTTTTACGCAGATTTCTGAAGCCTTATTTCCGAATCTTGCCAGTACTCGCTCCTTTGATCCGCGAGCTTCGTCTGCTCTTCCATCTCGTCTCAAGCTTCTCAACTGCCATTCCACGAGAAGCGTGAAAAAATTGGCCGACACTGCTGATTGAATCGTCGAACTCCGCTCCGCAAATAGGTTGTCTCCATTTGGATGAACGAATCACACGTTTGGAAGCACAAATTGAGGAGCTAACGTGCCTCGTCAAGAGTAGCCTGAAAAGGCTTGGGGTCTCGATCACGTTCGAAGCAATGATCAAGCTCTTCCCTGTGTTTTTACCATGCGAAGTTCGATAAAACGCTTGCACAAATCGGAAACTAGGTTGCCGGTCGCTCTTAGCGCCATCAGTCCGGCACTCGAGCTCCAAGCTGCTCCGGATCACAGACCCGTGGACGAAACTCTTTTCTCATCGATGCTGGTGCTGAAGTCGGCCAACTTCCTTCAGGGATGGAGAAGACTTCTCATATCCAGTACCTTTTTTGCAGCAAATGGAAACAAGATCCTCGTTTACGGGACACAGTTTAAAACACTTTCACTTGTTCTCCTTTGAAATTTTAAGTGGGCCTTCCTTGTACCAGCAGTTCACAGCCTCATCTTAGGCGCTGATTTTCTCCGGCACTTCAAGTTTTAACATAACATAATTCCACGAATGACAAAAGCCACAAGTGCCTATCAAAGGTCATCTGCATCTGTCAATGCATCCATAGGATTGTGTCAGATCATGCATCTACAATATACAATTTAAACAATCCATAGGATTGTTTAAATTGCAGGGATCAAGAAACTTCCCTTCGTTGTCGTGCTTACATAAGCTCAGAGAAATCAACCTCCATCTCCACCGTCGACTTCGTTCAAGAGCTTCTTGGAAAAATTCCTTGCAGTCCTTACCCCAGTGGGCCAGCCATCTGAGGTCAAGCATAACGTTTACTCATCGAATTGCCCCCAGCGGACCTCCTGTGTACGCCAAACTCTGACGACTTCCGCCGGAACGGTTAAAAAAAAGTGAAGTAGGAATTTTATCACATGTTGGATCTCGAGATCATCAGACTTTTCAAGAGCATTTGATCCTCAGCGCTGCACATACTAACCAAGAGTGGAGACTGGCGCTCGTGTGGTGACTTTCGCCTCCTCAGTGCCATTACCATTCCCGACAGGTATTCCGTTCCACGCATAGAAGATTTTACGGCCAATCTACTGGGGTGCACAATCTTCTCAAAGATTGACCTAATGAAAGCTTTTCTCCAGATTCCTGGCAAGCCGGCCGACGTTTGTAAAACTGCCACCATTACCCCATTCTGGCAGTTCGAGTGGCTGTACATGCCTCTCAGCCTCCGTAATGCTAAATGTCACTAGCCCTCTAGTTTTTCTCCCGCGTTCCTTGGTTTTAGACATATAGGCCTCAACCCCCACATGCTATTTAAATCAATCATATTTTCTCATGTTCTCGAAGTGGTCCACCCAGTCCTGAATTCTGCTCTTTGAGGGGGCTTTTTCACATTCGAACTGAGGCACAAAAGTGTCCTGCACTTTCATGAACGAGCATGTCGTGTAGTAATGTTTGACACAGTATATTCTTTGCTGGAGCTCCTATTGAGATCTAGTTGTGTTCACAGGCGTTGCTTCTGTCATGTCCTGCAAAGTAAGGGTGATTAGTGAATGAATGAATGAAATATATATCGCAAAAAGTGTGTGCAGGCCTGTTTGGGGGTAAAGTTAACTGTTACCAGTTTATGGTAGAGGAAGGACGTCACCAGTTGAAGGTTAAAATGACGCGGATATTTCGGAGAAGTTCATCAAGTCCCACGAGTGAGGTGATAGGTGGCGTTAATCTCGTATCTGACTTCGAAGATACTCAAATAATATTCAGGCTTGGCTGGGCTTACTGAAGGACAGAGGAATCACGTAAAAATTAAATGTTTAATTCTAACAAACTAAACAAGCAAAGCAAAAGGGAGGTTTGCGTTTACACGATTAAGGTCAGGAAATATTTCACTACCGGTCAGGAAAGCGAGTGTTACGAGAACAAGATTTAGGCGGGTTTACGGTGGCTTCGCTATGCTAAACGAACCTTAATTAGTTCTTTACTATTGATCGTCTACCTGACTTAACTGCCTACCCAAGTGTGAATGAATCTCCTTCTATTCTCCATTTTTCTTCTATAAATAGTACAAGAGGCGTGGCCTCTGGGATCACAATGTTTTTAGCTCTGCCCACTAGGCAGGATATTTCCTATCCCATGGTCTCGAAGGTCATCGATAAATGGCGCCTAAAAATTTACACTTTCTCGATATAATTATATAATTCCTGAGACGCAGACACCTGCCTCGGCTTAATTCAATTTCCAAACGAGAAATGTTCATTTTTATTACACCTTCGCCAAATTTTACTGCTATCTGAATTCTCGGCTTCCCGCTTACTTCCTTGACCGGTTTACAAATAAATATATATGTATATCCACGAGGATATTTGTTACAATTCTTCCTATTCCTGCGAGGCACTTTGCTGGTGCAATTTTAGTGCAAGGGCCATTCTCTTCACATAACTCGCCGGCCAGTAACGGAGTTTCAGAGATAATTGCACATCCTAACTAGTCAAACAGGTAAATTTTTAGTATACGCACAGGGCAATGAAATTTACATCACCTATACATGGATACAACTGTGCTCAGAGAAAGCCTGTACAACTGCCCCCCCCCCCTCCCTTAAAGGAAATACATGAAATATCGCTAAGTTGTGGGTATAATTATTACATTTCTCAAAGTTACAAAGCAGCAAAAAATGGTTCAGCGAGCCATGTATGTATATTTATGCCTCTTTTAACATAATATTCTAAGGTACAGAAAACAAATAACACGGATCAGTGAGGCTTGTATATGTATTTATTCCTCCTATGGCATACAAGAGTGGCGATCTATTTATGATTACGCAATGTTCAATAATAATAATAATACAAATTGTCCCTGGCAAACGAGATCCTTCTCCCGGAGCGCCTGACCATTCCCAGCTGCTTTTTTTCTTCCCTGGATCTCGCTGTAGTGTCTTACACGTTGCCAGAGGTCACATCTACTCTTGATACAGGTTCTCCACGCGGCGAACTGTGGCTGGTCCTCATGTGCCGATCCTGCGTCCTTGTGAAACTCTGATTACCCGGCACGTCATCATCGCGTAAGGTAGGCAATTTCTCCGGTTTTAATCGGTCTACTGAGACATGTCCCGTCTTCCATCAGGGTATTCCAGCTTGAATACCTTGTTGCCACTCTCGATCACCAGAAAAGGGCCAGTATATGGCGTTTCGAGTGGTTTGCGAACGCGGTCTCCCGACCCAAACATGCGTTGCATTCTGCAGGCCTCGGGGCACGAACGGCTTAGGCACCGAGTGTATGTGCCTTTAATAAACTTAGCATCCGACTTCGATGAGGACGACGAGACTAAAGGTTTTTGGCACAATAGTGTGCTGCCCGTTACTGTTGTAAAAGGGGAGAATCCCGACTAGGTGGTCAAGGCACGAATGCCCAGGATGATTATTGGCAGTGCCAACAGCCAGCCTTGTCGACAGGCCATTATGGAGCCCTTCAGGGTCCTATTGGCCCTTTCCACCATCCTGTTCATGGACGGTCTTTATGATGATGTGCGGAGCTAATGGAAACCAACGAGGGCTGACAAATCTTTGAATAGCTGGGATTCAAACTGGGCGCCTCTGTCGGTTACAACGTAGAGCGGGACACCAAATCCGGACATTCCAACCGTCTAGGAAGGCCAAAGCAACCGTTGTTGCACTTATGTCCGGGATCGGTATTGCTTCTATCCATCTTGAGGCTCGGTCGATACACGAAAGTAAATATCGATGGTGTGAGGAGAAGGATTGACCCGGAAATGTGCATGGTGGGAGCGGTCTGACTATATCAATATGCACAATTTCGAACCTTGAAGATGGAATGTCAATGGGCATGATCGGGGATTTTGTCTGACGGCTAATCTTTGAGGATTGACAACCGAGGTACTCCCTTGTCCAGGGGCGAATTTTCCTGTTCATATTGGGCATTAAGTATTGTGCTTTGATCAGAGGAAGCGAAGCTTTGATTCCCGGTTTTAACAAACTGTGTAGTGTATTGTAAATCATCCGCCTACACGCCATAAGCACGAATGGTCGTGAGTATCTTGATGTAATTCTACACCATAGCTGAGCTTCCCCGGGAAAAGGGAAATATTTTAACTGCAAGCACAGTTCCTTTGTTTCTTCGTCATCTCTCTGCGCTGCTGCCAAGGCTTGGATGTCAAAAGAGTCAATCTGAACTGAGTTGACGTCCCTTGAAAGGCAATTAGCGACTACGTTGTCCTGACCACGCACGTAGGAGATATCGCTGATATACTCCAATATGACTGTCCAATGACTTGTTGCCTATCAGTTTTAGTGTTTAATGGCGACGAAAATGCAGGCACTAATGGCTTGTAATCCGTGCACAAGGTTACGTGGCACCCTTCAATCATGTGCTTGAAGTGGACGACAGCAAGATACGCCGCTATGAGCTCTCTGTCGTAGGTGGAGTATGCTTGCTGCGTCCTACGTAGCTTGCTCGAGAAAAAATCAACTGGTCGTGCGATCCGTCAACTATTTGATGCAAGTGTAGCAGCTGACATCTTTGCAAGCTCCTACAAAGTTCGTAAAGAGGCAGTTGGCAATTTCTTGTGTGAGAAAATTATGCATCTCGCCCAAAATCCATTTTTGTACTATAGGTTTTAAATGAATATTGCGGTAATATCCCAGATAGCTCTTAAATCACAATAAACATAAAAACCTATATTTCGTTATTCAAAGGAATGAATTGGTTAATGCTAACGCGAGTCTAAATTTTGCAGACGAATTCCTTAGGCCTAATCTGGCGACGTTGGGAAAATACGTGAATTAAAAACAAAGAGTTTTAAGAAAAATATATATTATTGCATAAACAGTTAATTATTTAAGGGTGAATTTATCAAGTAACAATTTATGATTGGATTGAGAATTACGCGTGAATTAAATTTTAATGAGTTAACGGGAATGGATTTACAGTTGATAAATATAGTTTGGTATAAATAATAAATGATAATTGATAAATAGATTATTGGTAATTAGAGTATAACAAATGATGATTGGTAATTGGATAATTGGTAGATAGAGTATAACAAATGATGATTGATTATAAGTAAATTTGATAAATAGTAATTGGTAAATAGATTGGATTATAAGTAAATTGGTAAATAGATTGGATAAATAGATTATAAGTAAGTTGGATGATAAGTAATTGGATAAATATAATTGGTTTATAAATTGGTTATATAGATTGGTAAATGGATTATAAGTAAATTGGATGATAAGTAATTGGATAAATAGTAATTGGTTTATAACAAATGATTTGGATTATAAGTAAATTGGATTGTGGGTAATTGGATAAATAGTAATTGGTTTATAAGTAAATTGGATTGGTGAGTAATTGGATGATAAGTAATTGTATTATAAGTAATTGGATTATAAGTAAATTTGGTAAATAGTAATTTGTAAATTGGATTATAAGTAAATTTGTTTATAAGTAAATTGGATTGGTGACTAATTGGATGATAAGTAATTGGATTATAAGTAAATTTGGTAAATAGTAATTTGTAAATTGGATTATAAGTAAATTTGTTTATAAGTAAATTGGATTGGTGACTAATTGGATGATAAGTAATTGAATTATAAGTAAATTTGTTAAATTGGATTATAAGTAAATTGGATTAGTGAGTAATTGGATGATAAGAAATTATATTATAAGTAATTGGATTATAACGGAGTTTAATGGGTCTGTTCACCGATGTAGCACATCTAAGCGAATGAAGCCTCCTGGTTTATTTTTAAAACCCTTGGGAGAGCGGGCGTACCAATCTCCTGATTTAAGTCAGGGTTACCAACCATTCTTGATATATATATATATATATATATATATATATATATATATATATATATATATATATATATATATATATATATATATATATATATATATATATATATATACACATATATATAGTAGGAAATAAATATTTACATTTTTAGGGGTGTAGACCGCTACACTATTTCCCATCGATGGATGTTTCGACCTAACATAACACAGGGTCAGGTCGTGAAAGATCCCCTCTTTTTCCCCCAATCCCCTACTTGTGGCTAATCTGGGGGCGGGGGGGGTTAGGCCTAAACATAAGAAAAGAAGGAGACTGCAAAAGACCATTCATGGCCTACACTTGGCAGCTCCTGTCCTACACTTGGCAGCTGACATTTTACTATTTTGTTTATTTGCTTTCTTATTACAGGATTAAAAGAAAATTGGCCCTCAGATAGATTTAGATATCGAGCTCGATTCTACGATTCTTCTCTTAACATAACTAGTTAGCCGATTTAAATACCATTTTAATTCCATTAAAATCGATCGTATGATTCAAGTCTCTAACATGGCAAAATATTCCACTGCTTTCGCTGCTCACTCTAATATCTCTTTTGTGTTGATACAATCTCTTGTCTAGATTTCTCCCCGTTTCCCCTATATAAACTTTATGGCAATCGTTGCATGGTATTGCATATACTCGTATGTTATGATGCTCTTTAGGTTTCCTGGTAGTCATCAATTGGTTTAAGGAATTATTATATTTAAAGGCTAGATTAATACCCACTTTTCCAAATATGTCCTTTAAACTATTTAATTTATTATTAAATGGCAATGTTATACATTTGTTGAAGTCATTAGTGCGGGAAGGCTTATTACCATAGAATGTTTTCCTAGCTGCAAAATGGGCAGACGATATGAACCAATCGGGGTAATACAAATTAGAAAAAATGGTCCTGATAATGACAATTTTTTCATCTAAATAGGAAGGATGACATATTTTGTATGCTCTAAGGAAAAGGTTAGAAATTCCTGATTTTTTAACAGTATTATCGTGAAACGAAAAATAATGCATATAGGCATTCGAGTGGGTTGGTTTCCTATAAACGTCAAGTTTTAATTCGTGGTGATCTTTATTAATAAGGACATCTAAAAAGGGTAATCTATTATCATATTCCCATTCATATTTAAATTTGATGGAGACATGCAAATTATTCAAATTATTAAAAAAGGTATCAAAATCATGGCCATGACTCCATCAAATTTAGATTGGTTCATCAGGATCTGGGTGGAGAGTCTCCTCCCAGATTCCTGGCGAATCACCTCTGTGCTCGCCTTTCGCAAACTGGGGAGAGATCACTCTACTCCGGCCGGTTTCCGCCCAATCTCTCTAACCTCTTGCGTGAGCAGGTTGATGGAGAAATTTGTAAATGTTAGATTAGCCATTTTTTCTGCACAGCGGAAGCCATCTGTCTTCTGCACAGTGCTGCTTCCGCAAGTTCCACTCCACGTGGGATGCTCTGCTCCGACTGGAAAATAGCGTCTGCGAGGCCTTCCTTCATAGACAGCCCTATCCCACGGTCTTTTTCGATTTGGAGAAGGCCTATGATACCGGGTAGCTATATGGTATCATTGAGACTCTCCATACGATTGTGGCGATGGGACGCCTCCCAATCTTTATATCTGAACTTTTGCGAGATCGTCGATTCCGCGTACAGGTATGTGGAACCCTATTCCGCCTAATGTAGCAGTTTGAGGGTGTCCTGCACAGAAGTGTCCTCATTGTCACACCCTTTGCCCTAAACATCAAAGGCATCACTTCGGTGCTGCCGGAAGATGTCCTTGCTACGCTCTAAGTGGACGACCTTTCGATCTCTTTTGGCTTGGCCCAGATGCCAACTCTGGAGCGTCGACTCCAACAGGCATTGAACCGCGTCTCTCGCTATGCCGAAGCGCACAGGTTTCAGTTTTCCTTGGCCAAGACTGAGGTGTTGTACTTCTGCCGCCATCCACGGCTCCACCCCGACCCAGACTTGTTTCTTAATGGGTTACTTCTGGAAGTGGTTGAATCGTACCGTTTCCTTGGTCTTGTATTTGGCAGACGCCTCACCTGGGAGGTTCTGATTCGCACCTTAGGGTCTCTTGTACTCGCGCAAAGGATATTCTTTGTTCCGTTACGTTCATCGCTTGGGCCGGTGACACTCCTAGTTCTGCCCAGAACGCCACCCTAGAGGGTACCACCGTTGGCTATTTGTCCTCACGCCTCAGCTCCCAAAGCTTGTACAACGCCAGGAGTATTGCGTTTGGCCTTTTTTGAGCACATCTCTTGTCACCCTGGAACCGTGCCAGTGTATACGGGTCGCTCCAAGTACCAAGAGGGGATCGTCCTCCACGCAGTATCCCCTCTGTTTGAAGCCAGCGGGGCTCTGTCAGGCGCTGCGTCTGTCTTCACGGCCGAGCTGGTGGCAATGCACCACTCCGTATGGGAGATTACGCGACATGGCCGGTTCCAGGACCGGATTGTTATATATAGCGACTCACAGAGTGCCCTGGGTGCTCCCTGGCCATTGTAATCTCCGCCCCCTCCGGTTCGCGATATCTGTGATGCTACGGTTTTAGTGAGCCGTGTGGATATCGAGATTATCTTCTCCTGGGTTCCTGTACATGTACCCCGTTAGGGGCTCGGTGATTTGCCCCCCTGGCCGCCGTGCTGACGGGGCACAGCACCCCGTCCGGCCCCAGCTTAGCCTCTTATCCTTCTTTCAGACAGCCTTTATTTCATCCCTTACTTCCTCACTTCCCCTACAACCTCTCCCACAACTTTCTCTGGTCAGCCTCTAATTTCACAGGGTAGATGCTGACTTTCTCCATAGCTAACTATCCCGGATCGGGGATGAGGGGGGAGGAGACAATGTTCCCTAACCACTGAGCTTTATCTCCACCCATACTTTCCTCACATCCCCTTTCTTACGGGCGACAATAACTTGACTGAAGTTGCTTAGCTCTTAAACAATCAATCAATCCTGGATATGTAGGAATTGCGGTGAATGAGCGCACCGACGAGGACGCCAAAGAGTCCGCGAGGACCGGGCGACCGGACCAGCGTTTCGCTCTTCCTCACACCGACTACGTGGCAGGAATACGTGCAACTCTTCGCACTGCTTGACAAATATGATGGGAGACGGTGGAAGGGAACTTAAAGTTGCTTGCTATTGCGCCGCGACTGTTCCCATGGACCTATCCCCCAATGCCGCGACGGCTTCAGGTCGCTTTCTGTCGTCTCCGAATCGGGCACACTCGTGTGACGCATCGCCATTTCATGGAGTGCTCGCCAGCGCCCTATTGTGACGACTGCGTCGTCCCCCAGACTGTTTGTTGTGGTATGAAATCATATTACATTTATACCTTATTATACCTATGGGAAGGGAACGATAACTTAGAGGCGAACCGAAAAGGGATGGAACACCACTATTTTAGACGGGCTGATTTTCGAGAAAGAGTGCAACGAAGTCAGGTAAATTATGGGCAATGACAAAGCTCAAGGTTATTTAAAGAAGCATGCAAAAAAAATAAAATTTTATTTACATAAAAATAATAAGAGAATTGACGGGCAAAATTACATCAGATGAACGAGAGGGGTGATTGTAGTTATGAATCAGACTATGAAGTTAAAATTAATGTGTTACGGGAGGAGACTATTCAAATGGGGGGAATTAACGCAAATGGGTTACTGAAGGGGGAGAGGGGTTGGCTTACGGAGGATTCCAGGCTTCACGGATGTCTTCTGAACGTGAGGCGAGGCCGCTTGAAGCTTCTGAGCGGGATCTTAAAGTGATGACGGTTCTCTCCCTAAAAAGGGGGGGGGGTAACGTTCAGTCCAGGGGAGAGTATTTTCGGTCCCCCGAAAACGAGGGGCGAACGAGGACGGCTTCGACAGGTGTTGACGAGAGAAGTCGGAAAAATCACTCGGTAGCGATCGTTCAATGGAATTACCTCACTGGCTGGGGCTAATTCCAATACACAAAAATAGTTCAGCTGTCACTTTGCTTTGTAGCTAGCCCCTGACTTGGAACTAGGGGAATTTCATGGGGTCCGGGCGAGACTTCCCAACTCTGTGTCGGTTTCATGGGAAACGAGCAATATATATGTCTGAGGCTCTGCCCGAGGGGGGTTTAGTGGGAAACAGCTCTACTCTCGAATGGCCTCGAATCTTCTTGCCGAGGCTATTCTAGCCCGTGTAAAGGTGAATCGTGGTGGGCGCGGTTCGAGGCTACCACTTGTTGAAGGTGGGGGGGGAGGGGGTTTGCTTACCAATTTAAGCCTAACAGGCTCTTCTCCAGCACATGGAACTTCCTGGCTGGGAAAGAAATTCCACGTGGAATTCCCCACACATCTCCCAACCGAAAGGTGATGCTTTACAGAGCAGTTGCGTAGGAAAGGATCATCCCACCCGTCAAACTAGAATTATCAAGGGTCTTAGGCAAATTCTGACCTACTACGACAGGTGTACACACACACAAAAAAACGTAAATCTGAGCTCAGCGGGAAATTTACGGACATGATCCTTAAACAGTTCAATTCTAAAGAATTTAATTAGTACAATTTTAAACAAAAAAAAACTCAAGGGGCGAACATTGGCGACATTTCAAGGGAACCAAAAAAGGATACAATTAAATGGAGGCATAAATATGTTACTAAAGACAAAACAATTTAGTGGACCCCCCAAAAATCATAATTAGGAACATTAATGAGATAATAAATATATATATATATATATATATATATATATATATATATATATATATATATATATATATATATATATATATATATATAATTCACGTGGAAAACCTTCACTCTCGCCGGAATATGGATGAGGTAATCCACGGGTCCTCTAGCCTCGAAGACGGGGTAGGGTCACTTTCACTCGCTAAGGAGTTTGTTGCTTCCCGTGGGAAGTAGCACCAGCACCTCTGCGCCAGGCTTGAATTTTCGTTCTCGTAACTTAAGGTCCAATTAGGTCTTATACCTCTCAATAAGTCCTTCTTCACGGTATACGACACTCGTTTATTACCTCGGGTGGACTCACGCTCGAGGGCTTTAGTTTTCTCCCAAGGGAGGGGGAGTTGCGCACTCCTTCTGGGCCTGAGAAAACTTGTCGCTCCGGAGGGCTTGGAACTCCGGGTTGATAGGGATTTCCAGGGGAACAAGTGCACGGGATTCCAGGGCTGCCTGTGTACGGGTAATCACGGGTTGGGCCACTGGATGGTCTTGAATTACGGGGTTCTGACCGAACAAAACGGAGCAGAACTGGATTGGGGCCTCTACCACTTCGGCCCAACCGGACATATAGTCACACTCGATGTGACAACGAATTACTGGGAAACGACTGGCCCGGCCAAGGCAGTCGTGGACCACCGCAAATTTCTTGGTGTCGGGCCCAACAGGGGGGAGTAGGTCCTCAGACACTATAATACAGGTGCACCCGGTGTTACGGAAGAGGGTGGATACTCGGCTACCGTTCACAGTTCCGTTCTCGAACTTCAATCCACCAGGGTTGTTCTCATTAAAGAGAAAGTTTACCTGATGGACCGGGTCTTTGGCGGGCGAGGGAGGACCGGGAGTCTCCTGAGGCGACGGATGAGGATCGGGAGTCTCCTGAGGCGACGGAGGAGGATCAGGGGCGCCTCAGATTTCGTGCACTTGGTGGGACTGAGAATTTTCGAATCGGGAGTTTTGAGGTCAGTTCGTGCGGTAATAGCCGGGAACTCCGCGGGTGTAGCAGAAGATCGGGTTCTTTTGGTACGGCCAAACCGAGGGAGAAGAAACTAGGGGCTTAACGTCTCGGTGTTCAGATAGATGGAAGTTTCTTGGCTTCGAGGGACTAGGATTTTTGGTAAATCTTGGAACCAATTTAGGAGGGGGGGGTCTTAAGGCCATAAAATTTAGTTTTGTGGGGCGATTGGAGAGCTTTTTAACATCCTTAGGGTATAAATCGTGACTACCCGCGTAGACATCGGCCTCTTCCAAGCACTCCTTGAAAGTGGCGCAACGTTTATCCTTAATGAAGGCGCTAATTTCGGGAGCCACGGCAGCTAAAAGCTGATCCCTAAGGAAGAAGTCCAGATGGGACTCGTAGACCTGGGGAATCTTACACGAATCCAGCCAACACTGAATGTGTCTTTGGAGGATTAACCCGTGTTGTCGAAATGTTTGGCCAGGGCGGATCCTTTCCCGGCGGAATCGGGAGCGGCAAAATTCGCTATTCATATGAACAGCAGCTAGCAATTTGGACTTTAACGTGGAATAGTCCAAAGTTGCTTCCGGGGAAAGGGATACGAAGATATCCCTTAACTTGGCATTTAGGAGGGGGAGTAAGCGAGCAACGCCATCATTTTCGAGATTCCATCTATTGATCTGAAAGATTCTCTCAAATTGGTAAAAAATGACCCAAAGTCCTCTCTATCATTAAAAGCGGAGAGGGGGACTGAAGTAGTTTGGGGAATTTCAGCCCGGGAACCGATGGACTGAGAATCCATTTGATTTCGGCTCATTTCCAGCTCAGGCTGCCTAATTTGTTCACGTTCTTCCATCTCCATTTTGTTCTTCTCCATCTCCATTTCCATCTTCAGTTTGTTCTCCTCCATCTCCATCTTCAGTTTGTTCTCCTCCATCTCCATCTTTAGTTTGTTCTCCTCCATCTCCATCTTCACTTTGTTCTCCTCCATCTCCATCCTCAGTTTGTTCTCCATCTCCATTTCCTTTCGTTCTGCCCGCTCGTTGCTCTCTTCTTCCTGTACGTAATTTAGCAGGTCTTTGCCCGAAAGACCTAACATTTCACCCTGACTCTTAAATTTTTTGAAGGATGACATCTTTACGCAGTTAACTGAGGGAACACTAACACACGAACGATCTAGGACACTACCCACGCGAAACGAATACTTGAATATTCGTGAAGGCCTTGTTCACACACACAAACAAAAATAATACAGCTACCTACCTCTGCTGTTTCCAAGCGGAAAAAACAAAATAAAATGGTCCTACCGGAAGTAGGACACCAAAGACCTTAACTCTTTTGGATTAATAACCAGGAGAGTCTCCAAAATTCATACACAGTATTTTTTTTTTTTAATTACCTGGGGTCTGACACAAAATCTAAATAGATTAACGTTCCACTGCTCTTCAATTAACTTGAACTTGCCTTCTGCCAGTACAATGCAAAAATTAAAATAAAAGGGATACACGTGAATAACAAGGGAACTTCTAAAGTCGAAATTAAAATGACACGGGTTCGTAAAAACCCCAAACACACTTGACACCAAATTTATATATTATGTATATTAATAAATATATATGTCGTGGTATGACATTATATTACATCACTACCATATTATATCTATGGGGAGGGACCAATAACTTAGAGGCGAACCGAAAAGGGACGGAACACCACTAGTTTAGACGGGCTGAGTAGCGAGAAAGAGTGCAACGAGGTCAGGTAAATTATGGGCAATGGCAAAGCTCAAGATTATTTAAAGAGGTATGCAAAAAAAATATAATTTTATTTACATAAAAATAATGAGAGAATTGGAGGGGAAAATTACATCAGATGAACGAGGGGGGTAATTGTAGCTATGAATCAGACTATGAAGTTAAAATTAATGTGTTACGGGAGGAGACTATTCAAATGGGGGTGAATTAACGCAAATGGGTTACTGAAGGGGGAGAAGAGTTGGCTTACGGAGGATTCCAAGTGAGACGTCAGGGTAAGGCTTCACGGATGTCTTCTGCACGTGAGGCGAGGCCGTTCGAAGCTTCTGAGAGGGGTGTTAAAGTGATTACGGTTCTCTCCCTCTAAAAGATATGGGTTAACGTCCGGTCCAGATGAGAGTATTTCGGAGACCCGAAAACGAGGGGCGAACGAGGAGGGCTTCGACAGGTGTTCACGAGAGAAGTCGGAAAAATCACTCGGTAGCGATCGTTCAATGGAATTAACTCACTGGCTGGGGCTAATTCCAATACACAAAAATAGTTCAGCTGTCACTTTGCTATGTTGTTAGCACCTGACTTGGAACTAGGGGAATTTTCTTGGGGTCCGGGTGAGACTTCTAAACCCTGTGTCGGTTTCATGGGAAACGAGCAATATATATGTCTGAGGCTCTTCTCGTTGGGGGGGGGGGGTAGTGAGAAACAGCTCTACTCTTGAATGGCCTCGAATCTTCTTGCCGAGGCTATTCTAGCCCGTGTAAAGGTGAATCGTGGTGGACGCGGTTCGAGGCTACAGCTTTTGGAAGGAGGGGGGGGGGGGTAGGCTTACCAATTTAAGCCTAACAGAATCTCATCCAGCACATGGAACTTCCGGGCAGGAAACGAAATTCCACGTGGATTTCTCTAATACTGTTCGGCACATTCTTTTCAAATGTCCCAGTCTGGGTGATCTTCGCGCACGTTACCTGTCCCGGTACCGGGACGGGCGAGGTCGCTACCACTTTTCCCTTGTACTCGTGAATAGTGCGTGCACCTTGACTGGTGGACTCGTAGACTTTTTGGGTTGGCCGGCCTTCTCGCTTTTATTTAACTAGTTTTTTTTGTTATTGTTTCCTATGTCGGTCGCACGTTATTGCGCCCGGGGCACCTCCCCCCGACACAGGAGCTTGCTTCCTCCTTCTTACGATTTTCCCTCATTATTATGGTTATTAATTTTTTCATTCTTATTTTAAAGTAGCCTAGTGTTAGGCTGTCTTGATTGCGGCGACTTATGCCCAAGGAAGTAGTTGCCAGATAGGCTCTTAAAAAAAAACCCCAAACCCTCGACTGTTACAAGCTCCCTGAGTTGGTGCGTGCTGGTTGGTAGCGCTACCGCGTGAAGGCATTCCTGCCACTGCCGCGGAGGTGCTATTACTGTCACCGCTTCGGCCACACGAATCGCTCATGTAGACGTGCAAAGTCGTGGCCATCCGAAGTCTGTGTAAATTGCTCGCAAGGCCGCACATGATACGTCCAAATCGTGTGTGGACAAGTGTGTCAATTGCAGAGAGCCGCACCCCGCTTCTTCAAAACAATGTGCGACGAGTTCGTGCACATTGACTGGTGTACTTATAGCCTTTTGGGAGGAGGCCGGCCTTCTCCCTTTTATTTAACTAGATTTTGTTTGTTTTTGTTTTCTTTGCAGGTCGCACGTTCATGCGCCGTGGAGACCTTCTCCCGCCCCCAGAACTTGCTTCCTCCTTGTTGAATTTTCCCATTTTATTGTTTTTCAGCCTAGTGCTAGGCTGTTGTGAGTGCTGCGACTTGTGCCCAAATGGGTAGTCGTCAGATAGGTTCCTAAAAAATAGAATAAAATGCGGAGGCTTGTCCCTTTCCCCGTTAGGTATCTTTTTGCCTGAGATCATGCTGAGCGCGTACCCCCTGCCCCCTCTCCCCAGTTTTAAGGGTTTTGCCACTCCACCACCACGGGATGGGTGCCGTGCTGGGGAATGCGTGGTTTACACCCGGCCTTATGTCTCCGTTCTTCTTTTCACCATAGATACCTCCTTTCAGGCAGTAGCTGCGCAGTTTCACCTGGATAGGAAGTAGACTCTAATTTCTGCGTACATTCCACTGTCAGCTGACTTGACGCGGTGTCGTGGCACGATTGCCGAGGCTCTTTCTCTTGCTTGGAGATCTGAATGGCAGACATCCTCTCTGGGGAGACTACTCAATAAATCCCAGGGGACAAGTCCTTGCCGATCTGATCGAATCGCTTGAGATAGGTGTCCTAAATGTGGATGAGTTTTCGCATAATTGCCCGAGGATCACTTCATTTTCTTGCCTCGATCTACCTTTGTGCTCTCCGGCTGCACAGCATGAATTTGGGTGGTGGGTGGTCGATGATCTCTATGGGAATGATCACTTTCCCATTCAAATATCATTTTCTAGGCCGCTGCGGCGGTGGTCTGCATTTCAGGAAATGACTGATTTCTCTATCTTAGTCGAGGAGGTTAAGTCGGTAGATGAGGCCGTTGAGTTCTTCGGCGAAACTTCATCGCCATGGGTCTAAATACTATTCCTAGAACGTCTGGTCGTTTTGCACGCCAACCACTCCCACGGTGGTCAGCCGATTGTCAGACTGCCCTCAAATAGAAGCGTTATGCCTACATGCGCTATAAGCGCCGCCCGAATGATTTCACCGCGGAATTTCGTTGGGTTAGGTTCCGCTATATTTCGAAGCATGCCCCCCGCTCTTTTTGGCGAGCATACGTGTCTTTACTTAATAGGAAGACCCCTCTATCAGAGGTATGGAATCGAGTCAAAAGGATTCGGGGCAATTTCTCGCCGGACCCTTCTCCCCTTCTCCAGGAGAATCGAACCGCAATCTCGGACCCCGCGTCCGTGGCGAAGTCCTTTGCGAGCACATTCTCCTGCCAGGATGCTGCTCCACCAGTATTCAATGCACGTCGTTTTTCGCGTATGGCCGCCCACTAAACTTTACCTCCACAGGTGGAGAACCCTTCAACGACATGTTTACTCTGAGTGAGTTGCATTTTGCTCTTGCTTCGTGCGCGGACAGCGCCCATGGTCCGGACGATGCCCCGTATACCATGCTTCGTCACCTGGGTGAGCGAGGCATGGCCTTTCTCTTAGATTTGTTCAGTGGGATCTGGGTGGAGGGTCTCCTTCCGGATTCTTGGCTAATCGCTACTGTGCTCACCTTGCGCAAACCGGGGAGAGATCACTCTACCCCTGCCGATTTTTGCCCAATCTCTCCCACCTCCTGCGTGTGCAAGTTGATGGAGAAATTGGTAAATGTTAGATTAGCCTTTTTTTCTGGACAGCGGTGTCCATCTCACTTCTGAACTGACTGCTTCCGGAAGCTTCACTCTACGTCGGATGCCTGCTCCTACTGGAAAACGCTGCCCTCCAAGACTTACTTTGTAGACAGCACTACGCACCAGTGTTTTTTTTTTATCTGGAGAAGGCCTATGATACCGCATGGCTTTACGGTATCATGGAGACTCTCCACATGATCGGGGCGAGGGGACGCCTCCTTATCTTTTTATCGATTCTTTGTTCGTTCGAATCTCGACTACGGATGCGAATTTTATGCATCCGCAGCTGAGCGTGTCCTGCGTAAGGCGGACTCGATCCACCACAGTGTCCTCCGCCATGCGACCGGTGCCTTCCGCACTCTCCCCATTGAGAACCTACTTGTCGATGCTGGAGCACACTTCATGTCACGCTGGAACTGTGCCAGTGTATACGGATGGCTCTAAATCCCAAGAGGGGTCGGTTTCCACGCCGTATCCCCTCTGTTTAAAGTCAGCAGGGCTCTGCCAGGCGCTGCGTCTGTCTTCACCGCCGACCTGATTATGTCTTATAGCGACTCACAAAGCGCCCCGAGTGCTCTTGGAGCATTGGAATCTCCGCATCCCTTGGTTGGCGATTTCCGTGACGCCATAGTTATGTTGAGCCGGGCGGATGTTGATATTATCTTCTGCTGGGTTCCTGGACATTTAGGATTTGCGGGGAATGATCGCTCCAAAGAGTCCGCGACAACTGGAAGACCAGACCAGCGTTTCGCTCTTTCTCACACCGATTTCATGGCCGGAATACGGGCTTCTTGGCAAATAAGATGCGAGGCTGTCGAGAGGAACCTAAAGTTGCATGCCATTGCGCCACGATTGTTCCCATGGATCTACCCCCCCCCCCCTGCCTCAACGGCTTCAGGTTTCTTTCTGTCGTCTCCGAAGTGGACGCACTCGCGGGACGAACCGCCATTTGATAGAGCCCTCGCCTACGCCTTGTTATAACGACTGTGATGTTCCTCATACTATTCGGCACATTCTCGTTGAATGTCCTAGTCTGGATGATCTTCGCGCGTGTTACCTGTCCCGGTACCGGGGTGAGCGGGTCGCTACCGCTTTTCCCTTGTACTCGGATGGGTTTGTGCACATTGACTTGTGGACTTTTTGATTAGGGTGGCCTACTCCACTTTATCTAACTGTTTGGTTGTCCTTTTTTTCGTAGGTAGCACGTTCCTGCGCCAGGGCTCCCCTCGACGCCCGAACGTGCTTGCTGCCCTTTTCGTTTTTCCTATTTTTATTGTTGTTGTTTCTTTTATGTTTTGGTTTTTGTTGTTGTTGTTTTTCCTGCTTACTGTTATTTTAATTTAGCCTAGTACTAGGCTCTCATGAGTATGGTAGCTATTCATTTGTTCTTTATGTTATGGTCATTATTGAAGCGTCCTCGTGGTGCGAATTGTAACGAAATAAATAAAATATAAACATTAGATATGGATACCGGAAGAGGTGCAAGGAAAAAGAGATGTGATTATGAGGGGAGGCTGAGTGCAAGTGAGCTGTGTGGATGCTGGAAGTACGCGAGTAGGACGCCACCCCCAAGGCGGAAAACGAGAGAAGAGAGAAACCGCCACAGATGGAAACAAAGAAATTTTGGAAAAAATTATAATGAAAAGGAAAATACTTACAGCTAGAAGATAAGAAAAGCCAAAAGGGGAGCTGTTACAAAAGCAATCCCCGAACAGCATTCAAGTCAAGTCACAGCGAACAGGGAGTGGGGCAGTGATCAATTAATAGAACAGCAGCAAAAGCACAATAGTGATGTGTGTAAAGGGTGCAGGGGAAAAATTAAAAATGGGGAAGCAGGCATTTTATGAGGACTGCGATTGTTGATACCATGTGGGGTGTGAAAAGGTTTCGAGCGAAGAGATGAAGGTACTTTGTAAAGTACCTCAGTAATAAAAAAGGTAAATATGTAGATTATCGGCGGAAACGATGGGACATACTATTTCGTCTGTGTTCCAAAATGTTTCACGTTTTTGGAGTGCATTTAAGTTGATGGCTCGTGTGGGGGTAAACACAATGGGGGACTACACTATGATGATTCTGAGTTTCATTAAATTGGGGGGGGGTCTGGGGGGCACAGCCCCCCAGTATATAATCCTAATTGTTTATAGAATAATAATTTGGAAAGGACTCAAACACGCATGAATATTCCGACACGAGTGTACAATAATATTTACACACAAATTTTTTTTTTCGGCCGGGCCGCTAATCTACATATTTACCATAAAAAGAGCTGTAACAAATTGATGGTAGGGAAGACGGTAATTGTGTAGACGATGGCCGGATGCGATTATTTTGAGCGTCGGCTCGTTGTTGGGTATGGCTCGCTGTGGGGATAACACTGCGATGACCCTGAGTTTCAATCCTTTGAGGGGGGTCTGGGGGGCATAGCCCCCCAGTATAAAAACGAAAATCGCCATAAAATTCTTTGATTTCATCTCTAAAAATGTCTCAATGAAAAGTAGCCCAAAATAGTCCCCAAAAAGCTAGGCCTAGGATCCGGCCATAGTCTACACAATTACCGAGAAGACCTTCTGGAAGGCAGTTGAATTGCCAGGAATATTATATGGAGGAAAGGTGGTTAGATTTATTAAAAAAGAAATAGAAGAGCTCCAGAAAATTGAGAACAAAGCATACAGAGTGATTTTAGGGGCAGGGCAGGGAGATGTGGTTGAGGTTCTAAGAGGAGAGATAGGGGCAATATCAATGGTAGCAAGGGTGATGAAGGGAAAGCTTACATATTACAGAAGCATAGTAACAGAGAAAGAACAAGTTAGAAATGAACTGATGAGAAGAATACTTGAGGACATGTGAGAAAAAAGGATATTTTGGTTTTATGAATGAAGTGGAAAAATATAAAAAGGAATTAAAACAGGGAATCACAGATAGTAAAAATGAGGGAAGATGAGATGAAGAGGGAAATGAATAAATGGGATACAGAAGAGTGGAGAAGAGCATTGCAAAAGAAAAACAGTGTAAGGATATATCGTATGAATAAGAAGGATATTGAAGAAGAGAGATGGTACGATAATATATACAGAGCAATCCTCATGTATAAGGCAAGGACTAACACACTGAAATTAAATGATAGAAGAAGATTTAGTGGTGGGGAAGTGGGGTGTGAAGTGTGTGGATGGGACATGGAAAATCTGCGGCACTTCATTGTGAATTGTGAAGGTTATGAGTTGGAGAGGCAGGATGTAAGACTACTGCAGAGACCACATGAGGATCAAGTAGATAAGGGAGAGAATGTAGATATAATCTACTTAGATTTTAGTAAAGCATTTGATAAGGTACCACATAGTCAACTAGTTCATAAATTAAAAATGATTGGGATATGTGGGGGTGTTTCAAATTGGATAGCTGAGTGGCTGAAAGACAGGAAGCAAAGGATAGTGCTAAATGGTGTAAAGTCAGAGTGGAGGGATGTTATCAGTGGGGTTCCTCAGGGATCAGTTCTCAGTCCATTATTATTTGTCATCTATATAAACGATCTTGGGGAGGCAGTTAATAATAAAGTGTCAATTTTTGCGGATGATACCAAATTAGCAATTAACTATGAAATGGATGGGCATTGGCTGAGCTCAGTAGAGGATGAGAAAGATCTAGGAGTAGTAATAGATAAGTCATTAAGGTTTTCTAAGCAGTGTATTGAAGCAAGAAATAGGGCAAATAGAGTGCTGGGTTTCATTAAGAGAAATGTCGGTTACAAAAGTAAGGAGGTTATTCTTAAACTCTATAACTCTTATGTTAGGCCACATCTAGAGTACTGTATACAGGCATGGTCCCCACATTAACATAACATAACATAATTTCACGGATGACAAAAGCCACAAGGGCCTATCAAAGGGCCTATGACACGATATTAACCTTCTCGAGTCAGTGCAACGGAGGGCAACAAAGATTATTCCTTCCCTGAGGCACCTTGAATATATAGATAGACTGAGGGTATTAAATATGTTCTCATTCGAAAGGAGGTGTGTGAGAGGGGATATGATTGAGCTCTTTAAATTTTTTCTGGGATAGATAAATTGGATGTTAGCAAGTTTTTTGAGTTAGATGATCGAAATCGGACTAGAGGTCACCACTTGAAAATTAAAAAGCAAGGGTGTAGGTTGGATTTAAGAAAATATTTTTTCACCAATAGAGTGGTAGACTTCTGGAACAAATTGCCGCGGAGGGTAGTAGGTAGTCCAAACTTAAATGTATTTAAGAGTAGGTTGGATGAGTTTATGGGGAGGGAAGGTTGTGATGGTTCCTAAGTTTTGTATATATTAATATTGTTTGTATATATATATATATAGCTGCATGATTTAGTTCTTGACAAGCCTTGATTGGTGATACCCTTGTTTCTGGACTCAATCCTCTGGATGTAGTTTTCCTGGGAGTTTGGTTGCCTTAAAAAAGAGGCCGTTTGACTCGGATGACCGATGATGAGCCCTTGTGGCTTTTGTCATCTGTTGTATTATATTGTCAGGGACTTTGATTTTGTCTTTTCCTGCTGATGGTGCTTTTTGTGGGTAGGTTTTGACGGATGCGGATGACCTTTGATAGGCCCTTGTGGCTTTTGTCATTCATGAAATTATGTTATGTTAAGTGAAAATTGAGAGAAACAAAGAAATTTTGGAAAAAATGATAATGAAAAGGAAAATACTTACAGCTAGAAGATAAGAAGAGCCAAAAGGGGAGCTGTTACAAAAGTAATCCCCGAACAGCATTCAAGTCAAGTCAAGGCAGTCGCCAGATGGGCTAAAAAAAAAGGAGTATGAAACAGATGTTGATTTTATAATATAAACTTGCTTTATAGAATTTTTTATTGAATCACAGGTGATTGATATAAAATGCAGCATATTTCTATGGATGATAGCTGTCTGTTAGATGTAACAGTTCTTCAAAGTTTTGTTAAAAAGAAAGTTCAGTTAAGTATTTCAAATAATAAGCATTGTGAAGGATGGGTCCAATCTGTTGATCCTGTATCAAAAAGGTAGGATTTTTATATTGTAAAAAAAATCCAATAGACTTTTTTTTTAGGCATATAATTTTTTATCAGAAACAGTTATAATTGTATCAAGGAAAATAGTTCCTTCTCAGGGCTGAGAAGTATTATTCTTGAGTCTCTGTAAGAATCTAATATGGTGATCTAAATAAAAGGATGTATTTAGGTGAGTAAAAGTATAATATTGATTCACTTTATTTTTCCACACTTCTTGTAGACAGCAATATTCCACACTGTATTTTTATTTGGATAAGACATATGATACCACATGGCGATATGGTATCAAAGAGACTCCACATAATAGAAGCAAGGGATTTTGATTGAATCTTTAGTTCTGAGTTTCTGTGAGATTGTCAATTCCACATACGGGTGGGAAAGAGTCTTCTCTGGCCCATTGGAGCATAAAGAGGATGTTGTGCACGAAAGTTTCCTCACTGTCATGCTCTGCACTGAGCATCAATGGTATCAACCTGGTGGTGCTGCAAGATGTTCTCACTATGCTTGACATGGATAACTTTTTGATCTCTTTTGGTGCTGTCTAACCGGCATTGAACGGCATCTCTCACTATGTCAAGACTAAGGTGGTGCACTTATGCCGACCTGGACTGGTTCCTAAATGGGGTTTGCCTGGAAGTGGTGGATTCGCACAGTTTGCTTGTGAGGTTTCACCTCGTAGGCTCATTTTCACTGCCTTAGGGTCTCTTGTACCTGTGCCATGGAGATCCTTTATTCCATGACATTCAGCACTTGGGGTGCTGATAGGGCTACTGCCTTACCTTTCTAGTGATCCTTTGTTCATTTGAAGTTTTACTATCAATGCAAGTTTTATACATCCGCAGCTGAATGTATATTTCTGAAGGCAGACCACATCAGTCTCCACCTGGTGCCTTTCCTATGCCCCATCCCCCTCATTAAGAGCCTACTTGTCAAAGTGCAGAGATGTTACTTGCTTTACACAGTATATTATATGCCTGTACGCACGATCCTGGTGCTTCTGTTAGTTGCCAATGACTCTCACTACATCTGTGGCCAATTTTGACGGTGCCTATCCTCACAAGAGACACCAGTCATACCCTAAGTCTTTTGGGTTCAGGGCTAGGAAACTCCTTTGAGAACTTGGTGTCTCTCACACCAGTGACACATCTGCCCAGGATGCCACCTTTGATTATTTTCTGCCATGCCTCTGCCCCCAAAGCTTCTACACCAATTACATGGCAGCAATCAGGGCGATGGCCGATGAGAACTTAAAGGTGCAAGTCATTGCGCCATGACTGTTCCTATGGACCTTCTTCCTAATACCCCGATGGCTTCAGGTCATTTTCTGTTTTCTTCAAATTGAGTGCACTTGCTGGACTCCCCGCCATTTGGTGGAGCAGTCCCCTACACCTTACTGGAATGACTGCTTTGTCCCGTAAATATTTCAGCACATTCTTGATGAATCTCCGACCCCAGCTTTGACTCTTCTCCTTCCTTCAGACACGTGTTTCCCCCCTGTTTCCTTGCTTTTCATACAACCTCTCCCACAACTTTCTCTGGTCAGCCTCTAATTTCACAGGGTAGATGCAGACCTTCTCAGCCAACTATCCCGGATCGTGGCTGAGGGGAGAGGGGAAAATGATCCCTCACCCCTGAGCTCCATTTTGGGATGGTGGGTTTTTTAATAACCTGCTTTATCCCCACCCGCATCTTCCTCATCTGCTCTTCCTTTCTATTTTCAAACACTATCCATTTTACGCTGTGTCCAAGGGGGAGCCACCATGCTGAGGAACTGCCAGGCCACCAGGCAGGAGGGGTGGTCCAAAATGGCGGCACCTGGCTCTACCAGGCCTGTACTCACCCTTTTCAGAGCGGGCCACTGCGGGGGGTGATTAGTGTTTGCATCCAGTGAAAAAAAGGGTCACCATGCCTAATGATAAAAACTTTCTAAAACCAAAATCTCTCCCCATTTCACTTTTAAAAACAACGGAGCCGCCACAGAAAAAATACGGGGGCTTCCACCCCCTGTGGTTTCCCAGGGGACCATCCATTACTCTTCAACCGGAGAGGAGGCTTACTCCTCTCCAGTGCCTACAGGTGCAGTGGGCTCCCCTCACCCTCTTCCTTGGAATCACCACGTGACTCCAGCTCAAATCTGGCTGTCCCACCGTTGCTTTCACAGGGGACTGCCAGGAAAGCCAGCAGGCAGCCCATAACTGGCCACTCCACATTGAAGCAGCTCGGTAGGGCAAACTCCCTTAGGGGGAAAGAGGGAAGAATGGCCCCATCAGCTGCTTCCCTTTAAAGACCTGCTGGCCCAAATATTAAATCTAGTGGGGGGGAAGGCCTAAGCCTCCCCAAAGAACATGGATGAGACAGACATGTCCTGGGGGGGATGGCCAAACAGGGGCCCGCCCCCCCTGAGATAAACATGTTCCCTGATGCAGCCCAGCCTCAGAAAGTGGGGCCTTCCATGGGGGCAGATTCGGGCTCGGTATCAAACACCGAGCCGATTCTGCTCCTGTGTGGAGCCCTCATCAGAAGGGTCGGGCTGCTAAGACATCACAAGCAGTAGAGGGATCTCTTCCTTCAGTCGATGCCCCAATGACTGTTGGGACCTTCACCATCTCGGATTATGTAGGGGCCCCTCATTCAGAGATTGCCTGGCTTCAAATGCTTCTTAGTTATTCGCTCCACTGATGGCAGCATGTTGGCCAAGGGCAACATGATCCATCAGAGGAGAGCTTTAGCTAGTGTAATTGGTAGAGAGCCGAAGGTGACCCGTTTCTCGGATGGGAGCCTTCTGGTGAATGTGGCAGATGCCTCCTAGGCGGCCAAGATAGTGCTCTTCGGACACTTAATAGCACCCCATTGACCCACCCCTCCACTCTTCAACACGTTCGACTGTAACAAGCTTCCTGAGTTGATGCATGCCAGTTGGTACCGCTATGGCATGAAGGCATTCGTGCCACTGCCGTGGGGGTGCTATTACTGTCACCGCTTTGCCATATGAATCGCTCATGTAGATGTGCAACTGCAAAGTTGGGGTGACCCAAAGTCTGTGTAAATTGCCTCAAGGCCGCACACAATAAGTCCAAATTGTGTGTGCCCAAGTGTGTCAATTGCAGAGAGTCGCACCCCGCTTCTTTGAAGCAATGTGGTGCATATCTCCTTGAGAAAGAAATCCTGGCCATTCGTGCCCAGGATCGACTGTCATTCCGTGAGGTTAAGGACTTGGTCCTGGCCCGCCCGGCTCTGCCTCCACCGAGTCGTTAGACTCACAGGAGGCAACACCTCTGAAGCTGGTTGCCAGGGCATCTTCTAGGATTCCTAAAGCTGCCCCCCGAAAGGAGAACAGCAACAAAGGAGCCTCAGCTCGTTCGCCCACGCCTAATGGTGCGCTAAGTAGCTCGGAGATGGTAGGTCCTCAAAAAGAGGTCCCCCCGCCTCCGAAGCCGCAATGCCTGCCTAAGGTTTTGAGGTGGAGGGAGGAAAAGACTTGCATGGTGAGCCCAACCTCCCCCGATAAGTCCTCGAAGGCGACAGCGCATTGTCCGGCCAACAGGGCCGAGGGTTCTTCCTCCGGGAAGCATACAGCAATTCCTGTGATGGTCTATTGTTCGAAGAGGGCCCCAGTGTCTCCTCCGAGCTTAGCCTGGAGGGCATATTCCTTCACTGGAATTGCCGTGGACTCCGGGCCAACTGGGAGGAGCTGCGGAGGCTTGTCTCGTCCCGTTCCCCATTAGCTATTTTTCTGCAGGAGACCATGCTAGGCGTGTGCCCCCTGTTCCCCTCCCGGGATATAAGGGTTTTGCAACCCACTGTAGTGGGCCGAAAGCAACACTAACCCCCCGTTCCAACCTTATCCTAGAATTTATGAACCTTGAGAACCCCGAGGAAGAATTGATACAAATTGATATACAGTCCTTTACTTTACAAATATAATTACAATTTATATTTACAAAAAATAAACACCGGTGCGCACCCAAACAATCAACCTATTCTGAATTCAATTACAAAAAAAAGAAGAAAAAGTGTGCGCACTACAAAATGAGGCCAAAATTCCCCAATCCAAACAAGACAAAAAAAACGGAGAAGAGATGAACAACTTTATATAAATATTTCCACACAACAACCAAAATGACAAGGAAGACTGAATGGACCAAAAGTAGGTACGGGGTTATCACTTCGCCATTGAGGGGGCTGGTAGAAGGCCAAAAAAGGGGGATATGCTCATCTGTCAATGGAGATGGGCAGTGCAGGTAGCAAGCGAGGCAGGTAACGCCCTCCTTTTCAGTGCTGGGCTGGGCCGAGCACTCGCCTCGAGAATTCCTCTCGCAGTCCGCAAAAGCTTAACTCTTAGAAGACACAGGATGCAATACTAGAAAGATCCAGGGAAATCTTGGTATAGCGTTTTCAAAGAAAAATTTGATGATGAACTTTGCTATCCCTCATTGTTAAAATTAATGTTGAACCTATTAGCATTACCTCATTCTTTGGCCTGTTTGTTAAAATAATTTTAGCAAAGAACCAATCTTACCTAAGTGTAATATCCAAATGCGCCGGAAAAATTTTAGGACACTCCTAACTTTCACAAAATTCTATAAATATTTATATTTATATACTAAAAATGGAAAACAATCGGTTAACATTATTTGTATTCATAATATAAAAAATTGGAAGGCAAATAACAAAATTGTCTACCCACACACTCACACAGGAGTAGGGAAAGATATATGTAAATGGGGGTGGGAAAATGGCCCTACAGACACACACGCACACACACACACACACACATCCTTGAGCCATTCAACCACAGTCACATGCAATACCTTCTCAATCACTCTTCATGGTACCACTTGTGCTCGATCGCACCCTTCTGCACCTATTCACACTCTTCTATTGGTCCCTGGCTATGCGTAGCAATCGGTCAGTGTCGTTTGTCAGTTGTCTTGTCAGTCTCGGTCTCCTCATCACTACCAATCATGTCATCCACCATACTCTTCGCTTTCATTACTAACTTGCTCATCTCATAACATAACATAACATAATTACACGGATGACAAAAGCCACAAGGGCCTATCAAAGGTCATCCGCCTCCGTCAAAACCCACCCACAAAAAGCACCATCACCAGGGGAAGACAAAATCAAAGTCCCCCACAATATAATATAACAGATGACAAAAGCCACAAGGGCTCATCATAGGTCATCCGAGTCAAACGGCCTCTTTTTTAAGGCAACCAAACTCCCAGGAAAACTACATCCAGAGGATTGAGTCCAGAAACAAGGGTATCACCAATCAAGGCTTGTCAAGAACTAAATCATGCAGCTATATATATATATATACAAACAATATTAATATATACAAAACTTAGGAACCATCACAACCTTCCCTCCCCATAAACTCATCCAACCTACTCTTAAATACATTTAAGTTTGGACTACCTACTACCCTCTGCGGCAATTTGTTCCAGAAGTTTACCACTCTATTGGTGAAAAAATATTTTCTTAAATCCAACCTACACCCTTGCTTTTTAATTTTCAAGTGGTGACCTCTAGTCCGATTTCCATCATCTAACTCAAAAAACTTGCTAACATCCAATTTATCTATCCCAGAAAAAAATTTAAAGAGCTTAATCATATCCCCTCTCACACACCTGCTTTCGAACGAGAACATATTTAATACCCTCAGTCTATCTACATATTCAAGGTGCCTCAGGGAAGGAATAATCTTTGTTGTCCTCCGTTGCACTGACTCAAGAAGGTTAATATCGTGTCTAAAATGTGGGGACCATGCCTGTATACAGTACTCTAGATGTGGCCTAACATAAGAGTTATAGAGTTTAAGAATAACCTCCTTACTTTTGTAACTGACATTTCTCTTAATAAAACCCAGCACTCTATTTGCCTGACAGAACTCTTTCATACTTTTTCGTTCAGAACCTTGACTCTTCATACCTCCATTCATCATCTCCTCACTCACATCCCCTGTATACTCAACAGGCATACCAGAAACACCTTTGACTGGTTCCCACCAGAAACCTGAAAAATCAGCCACTTCATTCACTACATCAAACTCACCCCTACTATTACCATTTGTTAAACCTGAAAAATCAGCCACACTAGGTTCATTCTGCCCAAACACACTATCATTCATAGTTCCCAAAACAAAAAAATCAGGCACAGGCAGCTCACTCACTCGTCTATGTACACCAGCCAAATCACTCACCTGTTTATGCAAACACTCAATCTGTCTTTCAAGTTTCCCTATACCAGAAAGACTCTGCTCAGACTTACTTTCATTAGTACTTGCATTCTTCCTTTCACTCTTCTTTGTACACTTTCTACTCCTTGAGACCAAGACTAGCTCTTTCCCAGACAGATCCATACTATCACATTAAATGTCATCATCATGCACTTTACCTCTCTCTCTGCACAGTTCATACACTGGATGACTCACTAGGTAGTCAGGAGGTTCTCCATCTCCTTAACTGACTCTGATGAGCCCGCACTCTCTCAGTCATACCATCATTCAAACTCTCCAAAACATATGTCACCCATTTCCCCAAACTCTCACAACTCTATAAGGTCCATCAAACTTCTCATTCATCTTTGACACATTCAACCTACCCTTCACTTCTTTCACCTTCAATACTTTCGCACCTAATTCAAATGAACGGAACTTTTCATGTGCCTCACACCATACACTCTGCTCACTTTCACTCAAACGAAACCTATCTTTTACTCGCCTTTCAAAATCATCACAAACTGACACAGGGACATTCCAGTTGCACTATGCACAGTCGAATTATACGCCCACAACACTCTTCCCAGCCATACATCCCAGTCATTCAATGTCGTACTCATCATTCTCAACATCTCACACAAGGTTCTTATCGTACATTCAGCCAACCCATTTGAAGACCGTACATACCAATCATTCTCACATGCTCCACACCATTCTCTCTCAACATTTGCTCAAACACTTCTACAAATTTAGGTCCATTATCACTCAGACATCTTCTAGGCTTCTATACACACAGGAAAAAACAACTGCTCAACCTCACATGCAACAGTCACACTCCTTTTTTCTCTCACAGGCGCTGCATACACAAACTTACTTTTATGATCAACCATAACAACCATACCAACATTCCCAGCACTCGTACATGGCAAAGACACACAATCAATCACTACCAATTCAAATAGTTCTTTCTCATCAATTTTCAACATCGGTGGTTTCACTTGCACACCTTGCACCTTTCGCTTCTGACACCCTTCACACGTAGTTGCAACATCATTCACAACAGTTCTCAGAAACGGATGGAACACACACTCCTTCATACACTCCCACAGCCTGAACTTACCCATATGTCCATAATTATCATGCACAACCTTCACCAGACCAATCATACCAACCAAGGACATCACAGGTACAACATATCATCACCACCCTCCACATACCTCACAAAATATACAACATCCATACAAACAACAAAATCCTTAGCATACCTTTTAAAATCACTTAAACACTCAGGCCATTCATTCAAATCAACACGCGTCATTACACACCTCTTCAACTCCCTGACAAAAGGACACATCTCTTGCATCTCTAGAATATCATCATCACTTAAAATCTCCATGATCAACTCAATCATATCGCAAAATTGACAACATTCTTCGCACACTCATTCAACCTTATCACCTCACATTCACCTTTCATAATACAATCCTTATCAGCATCCAAAGACAAATCATTCAATCTCATAAAGTCCACCCCAAGCAGAAAACAACACGGCATTTGCTCATCTTTCAGAATCACAAATTCATGCTTCACATTCACACCACTGCCCAAACTCACTTTCAGACTAACCTGTTCCACTTATCCGTAACTACACAGATTTATGCTCGCAACATCTAAACTCATCATACTTACTCATAATCCTCTCATTCACTAAAGACACTTGCGCTCCAGTATCAATCAAGACACAGAAGAACCTTTCATCAACTTTCACTCTTGCTTCCATCATATCAGGTCCACCATGTTCACAATATACAGAAGGAACAAGCAGACCAACATCAGCACTGATATCGACACCGTCATCAACTCCCATATTATCACTCACCACACACTCATCTTCATCCAGACAATCATTCTTCTCTCTCATATATGAACACTTTTCAATCACCCAATTGTAGTGCACACCGCTCAAACATTGCAGATGCACCACATTAGAATTCAAACCCTTCATCTTCTCATCTTTGTACACAATCGGCCTCTCACCACCAAAGTGCACATAAACAATCACTCCATATAAATGACTCACTACAATCAACACTTCCTGAAACGGCGGGACCCCTTGCATACACATCGCTCTCAATTCTTTTATAAAGTTACGCACCCTCGCCATACCAATACTTTCAGGCTTCCTACATACTTCACTCATTACCTACTTCCTTAAGTCATCCACACTATCAGGCACTCTCACATCTACTCCATCACTCTTCAAATCTTGCGAACCATTCCATACACTCTCAAACAAGGAATCACCACCACCCTTACTCTCCTTTCCATTCATAATCCCTTACAGCAAATATTCAGGATCACTCACTCCACTCACATTTTCATCATTCGTACCAGGATATCTTGACTTCAAATCAGTCTCTCCATTTCGTTCACCAGGCATGTACTCAATCACATAGTCAAAGTCACTCAAATCTTCCAAAGTCCTCGCAGTCCTACTATCAGCCCACTTCATATGCCGCAGATATACAAGAGGTTGATGATCCATCTTAATCACAAACCTCACACCATACAAAAATGGGTGCAACACTTTCAAACAATACCTTATCACAGCCAACTCTCACTCCACAGTCGAATACTTTCATTCTGCAACATTCATAGCCTTGGATACATACCCAATTATTCTCCTGACATTCTCTCCATTCAAATGCTGCTCTTGCATCAGAAAACCTCCCATACAATACCCACTCGCATCTGTATACAATTCAAGCATTTTAGCATTCACACTATAATCCGGGTACACCAATTCAACATCTTCAGCCGCTGCTTCTTTCAGTTTCTCATATGCCTCATTCATCTTATTATTCCACCTGACAACCATACTACCTTTCTTGCCCATCCGCTCAGTCAGAGGCTTGCTCACACCCGAACAATCATGTATAAACTTTCGCTGAAACTCAATCAAACCCAGAAACGACTTCAGCTGCTTCACAGTCACAGGTTTCGAAACATTCGCACCTTCTCAACATACTTCGGTGACTTTCGCAACCCATTCTCACTCACTATATGTCCAAGGAATTCCACTTCTTTTGCAAACCATTCACACTTCGCTACTTTCACCTACACACCAACACTCTCCAATGTTCTCAACACATCATTCACCAGTCTCATATGCTCCTCAAAAGTCTCAGTCATAATGAAAATATCATCTATAAACGTAATCACATTCTTACTCGCAAACTTACTCAACACAACATTCATTGCCTGCTGGAAGGCTCCAGGAGCATTAGCCAACCCAAAGCTGAGGTTCCGGAATTAATAATGCCTCTTTGTGGAAGAGAAGGCAGTTACTGGCCGGCTCTCCTCAGCAATGGGCATCTGGTAATACCCCCGTACCAGATCCAGCTTTGTAAACCACTCCATCCCATGCATACTATACACACACTGTTACCACACACATCGGAAACCTTTCTTTCACAGTCCTTTCATTCACCTTTCGATAATCCACACACAGACGCAATCTTCCATCCGGCTTACATACAGGCACAATTGGACTTCCATGCACTCTCGCTTTCTTCAATCACCCCCAATTGCTCTAATTCCAAACACTTCTCCTCAATCTCATCAGCAACTGGACGTGGGAAATGCCTCGGCCACTGATAGATTGGGGCATCCTCCTTCAGGACAATCTTGAATTCCGGGAGCTTTGCAACTCTGAAATCCAGATCACCCCGTACTGAGGGCTCCCATTCGTTCAAATATCATTCGATACACATCTTCCCTTTCATACTCGGTCAAACATCCATCCAATTTCACCATGCTCTTCACTTCATTATACATCCATTCACACATCTTTTCATTTGCAACATTCACCCTGACATCTGCACTATCATCCACACCCACCTCATTGACAGTGGAGAGGTGACCCAGTACATCTCTGACTTGGATCGCCCCTCACCTGTCCTTTGACACTGGGGTCCACCTGCACACATACAAACGGATCATTCATTCTCATCAAGCCATCAAACACACAAGCAACACGCCTTACCTTATAACATGCATCCTTTCCATCCAATATTACAGTGTTCTCACTCACATTCAAACTCATATCCTTACTCCAACTCACTCTACCAGACACCCTTTCACCCTTCACAAGCCTTACTCTCTCCATAGCAGTCACCTCAATACCAGTAAACACACTCCTCAAAACACTACCATCTTTTCCTACATACAACTTATACACCCCATTTTTCCCAATCTGTCTCTCAATCTGATCACTTGCAGGATGCAAACCATACAGTTCACTTTCATAAAATCATACCCCCGAATCACACCATACTCACACTACTAACCTTATCAATCACAGAGAATTCACATTCCTTCATCAACAACCTGTCCCGGTACCGGGATGGGCGGGGTCGCTACCGCCTGTCCCTTGTACTCGGGACGAGTGCGTGCACTTTGACTGGTGGACTTGCTAACTTTTTGGGGGAGGCCGGCCTTCTCCCTTTTTTTTAACCAGGCTTAATTTTTGTTGTTTTTGTTGTTGTTGTTTTTGTTATTGTTTTGTTATTGTTATTTCTTTTTTGTTGTTCCCTGTTCCATTTTTTGAAGTAGCCTAGAACTAGGCTGTTTGTTTACGGCGACTTATGCCTAAGTCGGCAGTCGCCAGATAGCCCCTTAAATAAAAAAAAATAAAAAAAAAATCCTTCATCAACATACCATGCATTCGAACAGCTGACCTTATCATTCCAATCACAGGCACTCTCCTACTACCAATACCTACCAAACTACCCTTGCACTCAGACAGGAGGGCTTTATCACTCACCTTATCATCCTTATATACCAAGCTCGCCTTGCACCCATAACATAACATAACATAATTTCATGGATGACAAAAGCCACAAGGGCCTATCAAAGGTCATCTGCATCCGTCAAAACCCACCCACAAAAAGCACCATCACCAAAGTCCCCCACAATATAATATAACAGATGACAAAAGCCACAAGGGCTCATCATAGGTCATCCGAGTCAAACGGCCTTTTTTTTTAAGGCACCCAAACTCCCAGGAAAACTACATCCAGAGGATTGTGTCCAGAAACAAGGGTATCACCAATCAAGGCTTGTCAAGAACTAAATCATGCAGCTATAGATATATACAAACAATATTAATATATACAAAACTTAGGAACCATCACAACCTTCCCTCCCCATAAACTCATCCAACCTACTCTTAAATACATTTAAGTTTGGACTACCTACTACCCTCCGCAGCAATTTGTTCCAGAAGTCTACCACTCTATTGGTGAAAAAATATTTTCTTAAATCCAACCTACACCCTTGCTTTTTAATTTTCAAGTGGTGACCTCTAGTCCGATTTCCATCATCCAACTCAAAAAACTTGCTAACATCCAATTTATCTATCCCAGAAAATTTTTTAAAGAGCTCAATCATATCCTCTCTCACACACCTTTCGAACGAGAACATATTTAATACCCTCAGTCTATCTATATATTCAAGGTGCCTCAGGGAAGGAATAATCTTTGTTGCACTGACTCGAGGAGGTTAATATCGTGTCTAAAATGTGAGGACCATGCCTGTATACAGAACTTTAGATTTGGCCCAACATAAGAGTTTAAGAATAACCTCCTTACTTTTGTAACCGACATTTCTCTTAATGAAACCCAGCACTCTATTTGCCCTATTTCTTGCTTCAATACACTGCTTAGAAAACCTTAATGACTTATCTATTACTACTCCTAGATCTTTCTCATCCTCTACTGAGCTCAGCCAATGCCCATCCATTTCATAGTTAAATTCTCTATTATCTTTTCCCATGTTAATAACTTTGCACTTATCAAGGTTGAAAGTCATTTGCCACTTATGTGCCCAGGATAACAATTTATTTAAATCCCCCTGCACTTTAAAATTATCATCAATATCGTTAACTATAGCTGCTAATTTGGTATCATCCGCAAAAATTGACACTTTATTACTAACTGCCTCCCCAAGATCATTTTTTTAATGACAAATAATAATGGACCGAGAACTGATCCCTGAGGAACCCCACTGATAACATCCTTCCACTCTGACTTTACACCATTTAGCACTACCCTTTGCTTCCTGTCTTTCAGCCACTCAGCTATCCAATTTGAAACACCCCCACATATCCCAATCATTTTTAATTTATGAACTAGTCTCCTATGTGGTACCTTATCAAATGCTTTACTAAAATCTAAGTAGATTATATCTACATTCTCTCGCTTATCTACTTGATCTGTTACAAACTGCAGAAAGTCTAGTAAATTAGTCAAACATGATCTACCTGATCTAAACCCATGCTGAGCATCGCTGATTAACCCCTCCCTCTCTAGATGTTGGCAAATCCCTTTTTTAACTATTTTCTCAAGAATTTTACAGACTACAGGAGTTAGGCTAACCGGTCTAAAGTTATTTGGATCCTCTTTACTACCCTTCTTGAAAATGGGGACTACATTCGCTCTCTTCCAATCATCGGGTATATCTCCATATTCCAGTGACCTAGTATACAACTTCTCCAGAGCTATTAAGATACTTTCTACCCCTTCTTTAAGTATCCTAGAATGAATATTATCAGGGCTGGAGGCCTTGAGAGTATCTAACTCACCTATTAGTTCTTTTATCGTCCTCCAATCCACACTAATGGTAGTAAACTCCTCTTTCCCTGACCCACGAGTACTATACATAAGACTTTAGTTTCTCCTTTGTAAATACTGATGCAAAATAACCGTTTAGTACCTCAACTATTTCCTCATCAGTTTCTCTCACAACCCCTTCATATTTGATATGCCCTATTTTAACTCTGCCAGACTTATTATTAATTTTATAGTAACTGAAGAACTTTCTAGGATCTTTGTTGCTATCCTGAGCTAATTTAATTTCTGATACCCTTTTGTTCTTCTTTATAATCTTATTTAACTCATTCCTAGCCATTCTATAATCACTTAAATTTTGAATATTATTTTCTATCTGTAATTTTTTATATGCCCTTTTCTTCTCTGAAATTTTTCTAGCTATCTCCTGATTCCACCATAATGGTTTCCTACTTTTGTTCCTAATGGCCTTCATTGGGATACATTGTTCTTGGACTACATTTATTATATGCTTGAAAGTATCCCACATCCCATAAGCATTTTTTCCTCTGAATTCTACATACCAGTCTACAAAATTTAGCAAGCTTCGGAGTTTTACATAATCTCCCTTATGAAAATTTGGAACTTTTACAGCATTCTCGGTTATTTTTCCCTTCTCAATTCCCAAGTTAAAACGAACTATCTGATGGTCACTATTTCCCAATGCTTCCCCAACAGTTAATTCTTGAACTAAATTATCACTGTTAGAAAGTACTGAATCTAATATATTGTCCCCCCTCGTTGGCTCATTAACAAATTGATTCAAAAAATTATCCTCAAAGCATTCTATGAACCTGCCACTTGTTCTATCCCTACCTATCATATTTTCCCAGTCCACAGAGTTTAAGTTGAAGTCCCCAATAATAACTGCATCTGTTTCACATCCCTTACTTATTTCCCTTATCATTAGTTCATCCATATCATCAGTCTGCCCAGGTGGCCTGTAAAAAGCTCCCAAATGCACCATTCTATTTTTACTGAACCTAATATCTATCCAAAGTGACTCAACTCCATCCTGCTTTATTGAAGTATTTAAACTTGAAACAATATTGTTTTTTATATAGATAATTATTCCTCCACCAATCCTACCTGTCCTTTGACTAATGTACATATTATAGCCCTGTAAATCAAATTCACTTATAGTGTCACTAAATTCTATTTCATTAACCCATGTTTCAGTAACACTTAATATATCTATATCCTCATTGCTAATATAACTAAATAGCTCATCCTTCTTGTTTCTAAGACTACGAGCATTTGTATAGAAACAATTTAACCCCCCTATCCCTGAAGCACCTCTTGAAACCTGAATGACCTCACCTCTATCGCCTTGGAACCTATTTCTGTTATCTGCCAAGTCCATTCTACTTTCAGTACTATAATGTCCTCTCATAATTCCCTGACCACTATTAGTATCTAGTTTCCCCACCCGCAAAGACCTAATAACACAATCATACTCCTCCCACAACACATCTACCCCCCTCCTACTCAAATGCAGTCCATCCATCGCATACATTTCTTTCATTCCAACAAACCTATCCCACACATCCACAAACATGACACCTTCCATCTCACACATCCTCCTCACATAATCCTTCAGCCCAATCGCACAAGACATCCATTCTACCCCAACATCCATTCTTGGAAGCACACCTGTCACAACACCTTTCATTCTACTTTCTTTCACCTTTTCAATCAACCTCTTGTGCCTCTCACGTAACTCACATGCACCCACTTTCTTCACATCATTCACTCCTACATGTGTAATCACAACCGCATCCGTTGCACAGCCAGACACCAGCTCCTCATACCTATCAGACAGATCTCTCACTCTAGCACCCGGCAAACACACCCTCAAACCATTCAATCTACTTGCATTCAACTTCTTATCTAAATATCTAACTCGCGAATCACCCATCACAAGCACTTCAGTCAGACTCCTATTCCTAACCCCCACAGACCTAACTCCATCCCCACTCCTATTCTCATTCAAACTACCAGTCACTCCACCCTCACCCCCATCAGTCATATCACTTCCAGTTACTTCCTCTCTTAGGGCACTGAATCTATTAGTCAAGCTAATAGGTTCTGTGTCCCTCTGACTCACACACCTATTCTCCCCCTGGCTAACAACCTCAACAGAGGCAACCTTATTCTCACAAAGAACAGGAGAAGCCTCCCTAGCTTCACGTTTCCTAACCACTCTCCACTGTCCCTCATACTCACTAGGCCTATTTCTAACTAATCTAAGGGGGCTAACTTCACTATCCCTAGAACTATCATATCCTACCTCCTCCACCGGCCCTCTACCTTCACCTGAAACATCTAACTGGCCTACCTCACCACCTAACCTATTCCCAGCTCTAGGCCTAACACTAAGTTCCCTCCTGAGCTCAGCAACTAACCCCTCCAGCCTACATATCCTGTCTAAATCCTGCCTTCTCATCCCCTAAATCTACAATGCATTCACGCAGCCCACATACAACACATGTATACCCCTCACCTAATACACCACAACCAATGCATACATTCCGACACTCATGCTCACTTTCATCTCCGAACTCCATCACTTATTCAAACAAAGAAGGAACTTAAGTAGTAATAAGAAAAAAAGAAGAGCAACTTAGCTTTCGCTGATTGTGGGAAAAAAAAAAACTAGAAAAATCTGAAAAATAAATCAACAAACTGAGAGCTCTATGAAACACTTGCTACCTGTTCGAAGGTCAACACTCAATCCCATTCACTTCAATCTTTACACTCAGACACTCATACTTCCTACCAGACAGCAATTTCACACTAGACAGACTTACCAACACATTACTCACACTCATGCACCCAGAGGATACTTCAACAGGTACCCTCTTACAATTCAGTTTCCCCGCTTCAGACTTTCCATTCACACCTTGCGCTCTTAGTCTAATCCAACACTTTTCACTTGAATGTCCTTCCATTGCACAATAGCTACATACATTCCTCTGGTCACGATACATCCTCGCATAATGACCAGCCTTTCCACAATTACCACAAGCATACTTCATACTTCCCCCAGCAGTTGCTCCACCATTCAACCTCGGACAATCTTTCTTCAAATGGCCTCTTTCTTTAGACTCGAAGCACTCTTTCACACTTTCCTGGCAATCCTTTATCATATGCCCATTCTTACCACACCCAAAACATGCACCAGACGTCCACCTACATTCTGCCAACATATGACCCTTCCTTCCACACCTACGACATTCCACAATCTTTCTCACGCCATTCGGTCTCTCATTTACTGGGACATACCTCGGTTTCTCTCATATACCCGTTCCCACGCTTGACATTCATCTGTCCCCTTCCATTCGACCACCCTCCATTTACCCATCCATTCTGGCAACCCAGGAAGATCGACATCACTCCAGCTGGTACAGCCTTCAGGGCATCCCTGTAGCTGACAAACTGCTGGGGTTGAGGAAAGCTCCTGGGCTTCTTACGCCCAACATTCACACTGTACCATCCATCCTCTTCTAGATCGCTTTCATCATCAAATCGTCCATCTTCCAACAGCTCCAACACATCCTCCCACATCAACCGTTCACCTGTCAATCTCATTCTCTCCTTTCTCTTTCCACTCAGCCATTTACTCACCTTTCACGGGATTGTGTCCAGAAACTTCCTTATCAGTGATTTACACTCATTCATTCCATCATTGCCATGCCTCATTCTTGCCATACTCTCAAGCCTATGTGCATACATATTCACCCCTTCGTTCTTACCGATACGCGCCTTCTAAAATTCATTCACTCTCTTATATTTCACACACTCTTTCATTCGCTTCACCTGTTCAATCATCCGCTTCTTCACTACATCGTACTTCGGCTCACCCACACTCATTATTACTTGAAAGAACTCCGACACTTTCATCCAAATAATCTCCCAAAACATTCAACCAGTGACCCTTGTTCTGTGGGTATTTGAGCTTGCAGTACCGCTCAAAATCCCCGAAGAACTCATCCATACTCTTTCCCCGAAGCAATCTAAACTTATCAATCCTTGGCACTTCCCTAATCAAAATTCCTTTCCCCACATTCACTTCACTCTCCGAAGAGCTACTCTCGGTCTCACTCATTCCAATCATATCGTCACTCTCTCCCTCATCTGAGTATAGCGAATCCACACTCTTTCCTCTCACCTTCCTATCTTTACCCTTAGAACCATGCTTCCTTCCTCTCTTACTTTCCACTCTCTTCCATTCACCCTCTTTCCTACCACTCACAGTATCTTCTCTAAACTCAATCACAGTGCTATCCATTCCATTCAGCTGAGTCCCTTCAGTTGGAGCAGGGGTCAGGGTCGTAGGTCCCAGCCCCTATCATCATATTATATAAGTCCTACATCCGTCGGCCAGTCTGATCCTGTCGGTCTTCCATTTCCTTCTTCATCCTATCGGTCTTTTCATTCATTCCTTTCATTTCGTCCCTCATTCCCTCAATCACTCCCCGCAACATTTCGCACTCCTCTTCTTTCTTCCTCAACTCCAGTCTCAATCGCACTACTTCTTCATTCAAACTTTCAGCCAAACCATTGTTCCTGAGTTAGTAACAGAAGATAGGAGGAGGGAAAAATCATCCAAACTACTCTACCAATATACAGATGGACTGCAATCAAATCAAATTCCTCCAGTTAAAAGCAACACTAACCCCGCGTTCCAACCTTATCCTAGAATTTATGAACCTTGAGAACCCCCGAGGAAAAATTGATACAAATTGATATACAGTCCTTTACTTTACAAATATAATTACAATTTATATTTACAAAAAATAAACACTGGTGCGCACCCAAACAATCAACCTATTCTGAATTCAATTACAAAAAAAGAAAAGAAAAACTGTGCACACTACAAAATGAGGCCAAAATTCCCCAATCCAAACAAGACAAAAAAAACCTACGACGCGCGAAGAGATGAACAACTTTATATAACTATTTCCACACACCATCAAAATGACAAGGAAGACTGCATGGACCAAAAGTAGGTACGGGGTTATCACTCGTTGTAGTGGGCCGAAAATATATCTCTAATCCCAATCGATCCAACCCGCTTCCTACACTGTCCGGACGTGAGAAATCGAGGGAGAATAAAACGGATTGTATATACAGTCCATTTACTTACAAAAAAAGTACAATGATAATTACAGTAATTTATATTTACAAGGAAAGTGTGTACACTTCAAAATGAGGCCAAATTCCCCAATCCAAATAAGATACCAAAAGAGAATTTTATAACAGGCGAATACAACAAATTTACTTAAATATATCTACACAAAAATAAAAAACACAACAACAACCGAACGAAAAGGGGCACGCGCTATCACTTGTGTGCTGGAGGTTGGTGGTATTAGGCTAACATAAAAGGAGGCAGGCTTGTCAGCCAATGCGGGTGTGGTTGTCCAGGTGTCTAGCGAGGTATGAAAACTCTCTATCTCAGGGCTGGGCAGAGCACTCGTCTAGAGAACCCTTCTTGCCGTCCGTCCAAGCTTCCACTCTCTGTAGAATAGATATATCCTCCGTTTATGAGCCATTTACTTATACATGGAAGGAAAACTAATAAGTGGGCATTACCCGAGTAAATTTATCAACTAGCTTACCTCTAAATGTATATCCAAACAATCCTCAGCATCAACAATTCTCCAAATATTTAACTCTAAAACTATTCTTTCAAAATATAATCTTTTGATAAAAGATTATTTTAAACAAAGTACAATCTGAGAAAGAAAAACAATTTTAATACATGAAATCAAATACATATATATACAAAGAGAAAATATAAAAAAAACCTCATTCCCACTCACACACATTCTTACAGAGGGAGGGAGAGGGTACAGAGAAAAGGGGTGGGAGAATGGCCCCTTTTATACACACTCACGTTCGCTCCACCAAAAAAAGGGGAATATGCTCATCTGTCAATGGAGATAGGCAGTGCAGGTAGCAAGCGAGGCAGGTAACACCCTTCACTTCAGGGCTGGGCTGGGCCGAGCACTCGCCTCAAGAATTCCTCTCGCAGTCCGCAAAAGCTTCACTCTTAGAAGACACAGGATGCAATACTAGAAAGAGCCAGAGAAATCTTGGTATAGCGTTTTCAAAGAAAAATTTGATGATGAACTTTGCTATCCCTCATTGTTAAAATTAATGTTGAGCCTATTAGCATTACCTCATTCTTTGGCCTGTTTGTTAAAATAATTTTAGCAAAGAACCAATCTTACCTAAGTGTAATATCCAAATGCGCTGGAAAAATTTTAGGACACTCCTAACTTTCACAAAATTCTATAAATATTTATATTTATATACTGAAAATGGAAAACAATCGGTTAACATTATTTGTATTCATAATATAAAAAAATTGGAAGGCAAATAACAAAATTGTCTACTCACACACTCACACAGAGTTAGGAAAAGATATATGTAAAGCGGGGTAGGAGAATGGCCCTACATACACACACGCATGCACACGCACACCAGCATGAGATGGGGGCCGGGCTGAGGGATGCACGCTTTACAACCGGCATGATGTCTCCGTTCTTCTTTTCACCCTAGATACCTCCTTTCAGGCAGTGGCTGTGCAGCTTCACCTGGATAGGAGGTATACTGTTATTTCTGCGTACATTCCACCGTCAGGTGACTTCGATGCTTGGAACTTCTGCCACGTCGTGGCACGGTTACCAAGGCCCTTTCTCTTGCTTGGAGATCTGAACGGCAGACATCCTCTCTGGGGAGACTACTCAATAAATCCCAGGGGACAAGTCCTTACCGATCTGATCGAAGAGCTAGAGATATGTGTCCTAAATGTGGATGAGTTTACGCATCACTGCCCACAAACCACTCCATTTTCTTGCCTTGATCTATCTTTGTGCTCTCCGGATGCACAGCCTGATTTTGATTGGGAGGTGGTCGATGACCTCCATGGTAGTGATCACTTTCCATTCAAATATCATTTTCTGGGCCGCTGCTGCCTAAAAGCCCACCTTGGTTGTGCTTGGTGCAGGCGCGGTGGCCTGCATTTCAGGAAATGACTGAATTTTCTATTTCAGTCAAGGAGTTTAGGTCGGTAGATGAGACCATTGAGTATTTCTCCAGTAACCACATCGCCGCGGGCCTGACAACTATTCCCAGAATGTCTAGCCATTTTGCGCACCAACCACTCCTGTGGTGGTCGGCCGAGTGTGACACAGCCCTCAAACAGAAGCGTTTTGCTTACATGCGATATATGGGCCACCTGAACGATTTCACTGTCGGTGAATTTTGTCAGGTTAGGTTCCGGTATATTTCAAAGCACGCCCGCCGCTCTTCTTGGTGGGCATACATGTCTCCACCTAACGGGAAGACCCCTCTAGCAGAGGTGTGGAAGTGAGTCAAAGGATTCGGGGCAAGTTTTTGCAGGCTTCCCCCCTCTTGTTCTCCAGGAGAATGGGATCGCAATCTCAGACACCTCATCCGTGGTGGAATCCTTTGTGACTGCTTTCTCTGCATTCTCTAGCTCGCATGCTGCTCCACCAGCATTCAATGCACGTCTTGATGTCACGGAAGGCTGATGGCTGGACTTGTACCTCCAGAGGCGGAGAACCCTTCAATGACAGGTTTACTGTGAGTGAGTTGCGTTTCACTCTTGCTTCGTGAGTGAACACCGATCATGATCTGGACGATGTCCCGTACACCATGCTTCGACACCTGGGTCAGCGAGGCATGGCCTTTCTCTTAGATTTGTTGAACAGGATCTGGGAGGATGGTCTCCTCCCAGATTCCTGGCGAATCGCTACTGTGCTCACCTTTTGTAAACTGGGAAAAGATCACTCTACTCTGGCCGGTTTCCACCTAATCTCTCTAACTTCTTGCGTGTGCAAGTGGATGGAGAAATTGGTAAATGTTAGATTAGCCTTTTTTATGGACAGCGGAGGCCATCTGTCTTCTGCCCTGAGCACCAACGGCATCAGCTCGGTACTGCTGGAAGATGTTCTCGCTACACTCCCCAGTGGGCACGGCGATTTGCCATCCTGGCTGCCGTGCTGATGGGACTCAGTACCCTGTCCGACCCCAGCTTAGCCCCTTCTCCTTCTTTCAGACAGCCTGTATTTCTCCCCTACTTCGTCACTTTTCATACAACCTCTCCCACAACTTTCTCTGGTCAGCCTCTAATTTCACAGGGTAGATGCTGACCTTCTTATCAGCCAGATCGGGGGGGAGGGGACAATGTTCTCTAACCCCTGAGCTCCAGTTTGGCATGGTGGGTTTTTAATAACTTGTTTCATCTCCACCCATACCTTACTCACATCCCCTTTCCTTCTCACTTCACAATATATTTGTTTCTATGCCGTGTCCAAGGTGGAGCCACCAGGCCACCAGGCGGGAGGGGTGGTCCTGAATGGTGGCACCTGGCTCTGCCAGGCCTGTACGCACCCCTCGCAGGGTGGGCTACTGCGAGGGGTGATGAGCTATTGCATCCCGTAGAAAATTTATTGTCACCATGCCCAATGATGACAAAATTAAAAAACTTCCCTCAATTTCCCCTTCTGCATCGATGGAGCCGCCCCTGGGCAGCTCCAAAGAAAAATGGAGGTCTCCCCCCCCCCGGCACTTGCGCAGTTTACCCTCCAAATTTCTCTAACTGGAGATGAGGCTTACTCCTCTCCTTTGCCTATGGGTTTAGGGGACCCCCTCACCCCCCCTTCTCTGGAGGTGCTTTCGGGCACCTCCCTGTTTCCAGCAGCATCCCTCCTTTTCTTTCCAAGGGCACTGCTAAGAAAGCCAGCAGGCAGCCCATAGCTGACTGCTCCCCATTGAAGTTTCTCGGTCGGGCAAACCCCCTTAGGGGGGAGAGGGAAGCCAGGCTCCTTCGGTCACTTCCCTCAAAAGACCTGTTGGCAAGAATATTGAACCTTGCCGGGGTCCAGGCCTGTGCCTTCCCACATGTGACTAGTGACAATGCTGCCAACGGGACCTGCAATGTCCTGGTGGGGGATGGACACCTGGAGGCCCTCCCTGAGATAGACATGGTCCTTGAGGCAACCCAGCCTCAGACAGGAGGGCCTTCCATGGGATGGAATCCAGACTTGGCGCCAAGCACCGAACCCGAATCTGCCCCTATGCAAGGTCTTCCTCAGTAAAAGGAGGAGAGGGATCTCCTCTGACCGGTGCCCCTACGACTGCCAGGACCTTCTCCATTTCAGAGAAGGACCAAGCTGAGGCCGGTCCATCTGGCCTGGTGGCTCCTGCCGGCAGAGGGGAGAAGCTGGTTCATTTCCCGCCCTCCTCTCCTAAAACGAAAAAGAACAGGAAAAAGACTAAAAAGACTCAGGCTCCTCTCCATCCGCTGGGGCTGCAGGGATGGATGGGTCTGCTGCTTCGGTAAGTGACCAAGTCAAGATCGGCACATCTGGCCTCCCTACCCTCTGTGTATGGAGCCCCCGACTAAGACTAAAAGTGCGCAGGGAGGAGCCTTGATAACATCGAGGCCTCTCACTCATAGGTTACCTGGCATTTTTGAACCCCCTGGCTTCAAACACTTCCTCGTTATTTGCTCCACTGATGGCAGCATGTTGGCCAAGGGCAACATGATCCATCAGAGGGGAGCTTTAGCTAGTATAATTGGTAGAGAGCCGAAGGTGACCCGTTTCTCTGATGGGAGCCTTCTGGCAAATCCCTCTGAGGTGGCCAAGATAAGTGCTCTTTGGACACTTGATGGCACCACGGTGAGTGTGACGCTGCACTCTACCATGAACTTTGTGAAAGGAGTAGTTTATGCAAGGGAACTCATTGACGACTACATAGAGGACATCACCTTAGAGTGTACATTCAACCGTCAGCTGACTTTGATGCGTGGGACTTCCACCACATTGTGGCATGGTTGCCAAGGTCCTTTCTCTTGCTTGGAGATCTGAACGGCAGACATCCTCTGGGAAGACTACTCAATAAATCCCAGCAGACAAGTACTTGCCGATCTGATCGAAGAGCTTGAGATAGGTGTCCTAAATGTGGATGAGTTTATGCATCACTGCCCGAGAACCGCTTCATTTTCTTGCCTTGATCTATCTTTGTGCTCTTCGGATGCACAGCCTGATTTTGATTGGGGGGTGGTCGATGACCTCCATGGTAGTGATCACTTTCCCATTCAAATATCATTTTCAGGAGAACTGCCGCCTGAGAGCCCACCTCAGTGGTGCTTGGCGCAGTGGCCTGCATTTCAGGAAATGACTGAATTCTCTATCTCAGTCGAGGAGTTTAGGTCGGTAGATGAGGCCGTTGAGTTCTTCTCCGGTAACCTCATGGCCGCGGGCCTGACTACTATTCCCAGAACGTCTGGCCGTTTTGCACGCCGACCACTCCCGTGGTGGTCGGCCGAGTGTAAGACAGCCCTCAAACAGAAGCGTTATGCCTACATGCGCTATAACCGCCGCCCGAATGGTTTCCCTGTCGGTGAATTTCGTTGGGTTACTCTCTACGTCGACGACCTTTCGATCTCTTTTGGCGCGGTCCAGATGCCAACTCTGGAGCGTCGACTCCAACAGGCATTGAACTGCGTCTCTCGCTATGCTGAAGCGCACAGGTTTCGGTTTTCCTTGGCCAAAACTAAGGTGGTGCACTTCTGCCGCCATCAGCGGCTCCACCCTGACCCAGACTTGTTTCTTAATGGGGTACGCCTGGAAGTGGTTGAATCACACCCTTTCCTTGGTCTTGTATTTGACCAATGCCTCACCTGGGAGTCTCATATTTGCAGCCTTAAGGTCTCTTGTACCCGCCCCATGGATATTCTCCGTTCCATGACGTTTAGCGCTTGCGGCGCGGATAGGGCTACTGCCTTACTTTTTTATTGATCCTTTGCTCGTTGAAGCTCGACTACGGATGCGAGTTTTATGTATCCACAGCCGAGCGTGTATTGCAGAAGGTGGACTCGATCCACCACACCGGCCTTCGCCTGGCGACCAGTGCCTTCCGCACCTTCCCCATAGAGCCTACTAGTCTATGCTGGTGAGATGCCCCTCGCTCTACGCCATGTACAGTGACAGTTCTTTTTTCGCCTCTACGCGCGAGCCCGGCGCCTTCCTCAATCGCCAACAGCTCACTGTATCCGCAGCTGATTTCGACGGTGCCTATGCCACCGAGAAACGACAGTCATACCCTGAGCCCTTTGGGTTTAGGGCCAGGAAACTCCTTCGAGAGCTAGGTATAGCTCTCGGGCCGGTGGCGCCCCTGTTTCTGCCCAGGACGCTACCCTGGAGGGTACCACATTTGGCTATTTGTCGCCACGCCTCTGCTCCCAAAGCTTGTACAACCCCGAGAGTATTGCGTTCGACCTTTTTGGAGCACATCTCGTTTCACGCTGGAACCGTGCCAGTGTATACGGATGTCTCCAAGTCCCAAGAGGGGGTCGGCTTCCACCCATATCCCCGTTGTTTGAAGTCAGCGGGGCTCTGCCAGACGCTGATGGCAATACACCACTCGGTACGGGGATTACGCGACGTGCCCGGTTCGGATACCAGATAGTGATCTATAGCGACTCACAAAGCGCCCTGAGTGCTCTCGAGGCATTGAAATCTCCCCATCCCCTGGTTCATGATATCCGTGATGCCACGGATCTGGCAAGCCGGGTGGATGTCGAGATTATCTTCTGGGTTCCTGGACATGTAGGAATTGCGGGTAATGAGCGCGCCATAGAGTCCGCGAGGACTGGGCGACCGGATCAGCGTTTCGCTCTTCCTCACATCAACTACATGGCAGGAATACGGGCAGCTCTCCAGGTTGCTTGGCAAAGAAGATGGGAGACGGTCGAAGGGATCTTAAAGTTGTGTGCCATTGCGCCGCGACTGTTCCCATGGACCTACTCCCCAATGCTGTGACGGCTTCGGGTTGCTTTCTGTCGTCTCTGAATTGGATCCATTCGCGGGATGCACCGCCATTTGATGTAGCGCTCGCCTGCGCCCTACTCTGAAGACTGCGTTGTCCCCCAGACTGTTCGGCACATTCTTATTTAATGTCTCAGTCTGGGCTATCTCTGCGCACGTTACCTGTCCCGGTACCGGCATTGGTGGGGTCGCTACCGTATGTCCCTTGTACTCAGGATGAGTTCGTGCACACTGACCTGTGGACTTTTAAACTTTTTGGAGGAGGCTGGCCTTCTCCCCTTTATTTAAATAGTTGTTTTTTTTAATTTTAGTAGTTTGCATGTTCCTGCACCGGGGGTAGGCAGACCTTCCCCCGATGCGTGAGCTTGCTTCCTGCTTATTACCTTTTCTTTGTTTTATTTTACTGTTTTTTTGTTTTTATTTGTTTTTAGCATCCTCTTTTAAAGATGCCTAATTTTAGGCAGTGTTGAATATGGCAACTAATTCCCAAGTCGGCAGTCGCCAGATTAGCTCTAAAAAGAAATCTTGATGAATCTCCTAATCTGTTTGATCTCAAGGCAGATTCATTACCTATCCCAATACTGGGATAAGTAAGGGTCACTACTGTTGTTCCTTGTACTCGGATCGGATTCTTACACACAAACTTCTGGACTATCTAACCTTTTTTTAGGAGTACTGACTCCTCCATTTTATTTGCCTCTTTGATGTTGGATGCATGTTCGTGCGCTGGCGGGGAGGGGGCTACACCTAACACCGGGGCATGCTTCCTTCTTGCTTTTCTTTGCATCTTGTTTTGTTTTTGTCTTTGTTTTTTGGGGGGGTGGGGAATTCTAAAGTAGCTTAGTACTAGGCTGTAATTTTAATTATGGTGACTTATGCCCTTGTATGCAGTCACCAGATAGGCAACCCCCCTCCTTCTATACTGAGTAGTTAGGGGTTAAAACATTAAGGAAGCAGCATTCACAGTATTTTGCTACAAGAATAGTTCACACTCCTTCTTGCGATCTATTTCAGTCACTGCGCTATTTATTGTCTCTTAATTTATAAATCTTGCATTTTATTTCTCTCCTAAAATTTTGTCTCACTTTCAAACAACAATATTGAAGGTTATTAACTTTTATCTTTTCATATTTCAGCTTGATTTTACTAAAATTTGAAGATGATAATGTGTGTGAGGAAGCCACTTTTGTTCCTGGAAATAATATTAAGGATATTTATATTTTTGACCAGGTACCTTCAAAAGAAATGTCACAAATAATTGACACCATTTTTTCAAGACAGAAGGTATGGTTTTATTTTTCAAATGTGAATTTTGTACACCATAAATTCTTATGATTGTGGAAGAAATGGACGATTGCACCATTGGTCCCTTCCCTAAACAAGGGCAGGAAGGGTGGCAACTACCCGTTGCCCCCTCCTCTCCTACCTCAGGCAACAAAGGTGATGGAAGGAAGAGAGGAGGAGATGAAAATGGTTGAAAAACAAAGTATAATTGGAGATTGTGTGTACTGTAGCATTTACACCATTATTTCCCTTGACCTGATCCAAGATGATTCATTCATGGTTTTTAATGGATAGGTGTTGCAGTGGCTATGTTGTTGGTTGCTATCATGATTGGATTCCAATATTTTAAAAAATGTGTTCATGGTATTATTATACAAAGTAGGGACCCAGCCCATTCCCTCTACCTATTTCATTCTTAGCTGGTCATTTTCTATAATACATTACTAACACAGTGATGGCCTGCATAGGATAGTCAGGCTACATTTTAGCTTATTTTATCTCACCACTCTCATTATTAATTAAATTTTTTATAGAAATGTGCCTGATTTGTACTTCTTAGTCTTGAGTAAATAATATTAGTAGGATTTTTTTCTGCTCCCTTAGCAGTCAGTTTTCATATTATTTATATATACATAGTTATGAAGTTTGTGCTTAAATTTGATTTCCAAACGTTGATCATTAATATTTAAGAAGAGGAAAATAACATGAAGAAAAAATGATGGAGGTTCAAACACTCTAATTTTGGATGTTGGAACTTAATCATTGTATTTTTAGGTTTCCTACTGTAAAGCAGAGGCTGAAAAAAGAAGAGAATCCCTTTGTTTATGGCTATCAAATAATCGAATACCTTATTCTGTTGGAGACAATCTAAACATTGAGGTAAGATCATTTTTGTTCCATAGAGGAAAGGCATTTGCCAACAAAAATGTTGCATCTTTTAGGTGGATTCAGTCATGGTTTAGTGGACATACAGCAAAGGGTTAGTATAGATAGGATTAAATTTGAGTAGAGGAAAGTTACCCATAGGGTTCCCCAGAGGTCCGTCTTGGGGCCGTTGTTGTTCTTGATTTATATTAATGATCTTGACTTGGGTATAAGGAGTGACCTGAGCAAGTTTGCTGATGATACTAAGTTAAGTAGGAGTATGAGGTCTGATGCTGAGATATTACAAAATAAATTGACCACACTAACTCAATAAGCAAATGAATGGTAAATGGAATTTAACATAACCATGTGTTGTGTACTTAGTATAGGTAGGTGTATCCCTTGAATATTTATAAACTGAATGGGAGAGAGGCAGGTGTCCTGGTAAGTTCAGACCTCCAGCCTAGAAACCAGTGCATAAGTGCTAGGAATAGAGCTAATAGGGTATTGGGGGTTTATTGAGAGGAGTGCTGATGTCATTCTGAAACTGTACCTGGCATTAGTTAGACCTTATCTTGACTATATGGTGTAATTTTGGTCACCATATTATATGGTGAATATTGGTTTGTTTGCTTGAGTCTGTGCAAAGAAGGATGCTAAGATGATTCATGTGTTAAAGAGCTTACTTTATAGCGAAATGCTTAGAAGACTAAATCTACATATATTAGAACATTAGAAAGAAGAGTTTTAGTCGACTTGATCAAAGTCTTCAAGTGGGTAAAAGGTTATAATAGGTGAGACATAGGTAAGGTTTTTATTTTTAGTGAATAGGATAGGATGCATTGCAATGGGTTTAAGCTGGACAAGTTTGGGTTTAGGAAAGAGATTGGTAGAAATTGGTTTACAAATTGAGTGGTAGATGAATGGGATAGACTCACTAATCATGGGATAGAAGCGTCCTCCCAGGGCAGTTTTAAGGATAGACTGGATAGATTTATGGTAAAGGATGCTAAAGGAGATTGAATTGGGTGATAGGAACACGAGCTGCCTCGTATAGGCTATTGATTGGCCTTTTGCAGACTCCTTTTCTTATGTTCTTAAACTCCCTTTTTCCGCTGGTTGGTTGGATATTCAATAACTTCTCTTCAAAGTGCCTGTACAAGTGACAACCTTATACTACCTCTAAACCAACCAAATCTCTCTGATCCACCAAAACTTTCTCCAAAGTTTATATTTATTTTTGCCTATTTTTCTTTGTAGTATTTAAGCTTGTTGGGTGTGTTCCCCTCCCCTTGCCCACCCTCATGAGTTATCAGTGTTTTGCAACCCTCCCATTGAGGGTGCGCACTGTACACCTGCTGCCATCTCGACCTTCTTTTCTCTCATCCCCTACCTTTTGGTGGGTACAACCTGGTTACACCTGAACAGGAGGTATTTTGTTTTAATGTACCTACCTTCCACAGTCAGTCGACTTAAGATGATATGGAGTTCCCTTAGACACCACTTATAGGGAGATTAAACAGTTAGTCCCAGGACCCGAGTCCCTGTAGACCTGATCAGAGCTGAAGATGACACTTGTCTAAGCCATATTCTAAACAAGTTATTTATATCTTTGATTTTAAAAGTGTTCGCAAATTTTTCCTTTAATGTTTTAACCCTGTGCAGATCGTTAATAAGGACACTCTTCCACATCCCTGCAAGAGGAGGCTTCCTCATTAAGTGTAAGATACACATGCCCGCCATGAAGAGCAGTGAGCGTGCTTAGAAATTAAACGGAATCAGGGCCTCTCCCAAAGAACTTCAGACATTAACGAGATGCCCACCTTTGGAGGAAATGTATAATAGATTTCAGCATTCATTTTCACTGTAGTGCGGTATAAGAAATAGGGCTGATTGGTCAAACGAGGTGCCATGGATAAACATATTAAAAGGTGCATAAGAGAATGCAACTAATTTAAAATTTCGAAAATCGAACCAGATACCTTTTTGACAAACGTGAAGTAAGAACAGAAAAAAGGAAACTATGAAAAAGCAATAAGTCGTTGTCTAAACATAAGCCCAACTGATTATATATTTAAATAATTGTACTCGTAAGCCAATTCTTTGAAGAGTATATCGGGACCCTTTTTTCTGTTCTTACTTCGCGTTTGTCAAAAAGGTATCTGGTTCGATTTTCGAAATTTTAAATTAGTTGCCACCGAGAGACTCCATTCATACACTAGGAAACTTCGAAAGCTCAGTGTAGCTCTTGGGCCGGTGGGTGGAGCCCCTGGTTCTGCCACGCCTCTGCTCTCAAAGCTTCTACAGCGCCAGGAGTATTGCGATCGGCCTTCGTGTCACGCTGGAACCGTACCACTTTATACGGATGGCTCCAGGACCCAAGAGAACGTCGATTTCCACGTCGTATCTCCTTTGTCTGAAGTGAGTGGGGCTCTGCCAGGCGCCGGGTCTATCTTCACGACCGAGCTGGTTGCAATCCACCGCTCGGTACGGGAGATAACGCGACTGCCCGGTTCAGAGACCGGGTTGTGATCTATAGCGACTCACAAAGCGCCCTGAGAGCTCTCGGGGCATTGGAATATCCACATCCCCCGGTTCGCGATATCCGTGATATCACGGTTTTGGCAAGCCGGGCGAATGTCGAGATTATCTTCTGCTGTTCAGCACCCCGTCCGATCCCAGCTTAGCCTCTTCTCCTTTCAGACAGCCTGTGCTTGCGCAGGGGACCCTCCAAATTTCTCTAAACGGAGATGAGGCTTACTCCTCTCCTTCCACCTATAGGTGTAGGGGACTCCCCCTCACCCCCTTCTCTGGAGGTGCTTTCGGGCACCTCCCTGTTTCCAGCAGCAGTCCCTCCTTTTCTTTCCCAGGGAACTGCCAAGAAAGCCAGCAGGCAGCCCATAGCCGACCGCTCCCCATTGAAGCGGCTCGGTAGGGCAAACCCCCTTAGAGGCGAGAGGGAAGCCAGGCCCCTTCGGTCGCTTCCCTCAAAAGACCTGCTGGCAAGAATATTGAACCTTGCCGGGGTCAAGGCCTGTGCCTCCCCACACGTAACTAGTGACAATGCTACCAACAGGACCTGCGATGTCCTGGGGGGAGGGGGATAGCCAACTGGAGGCCCCCCTGAGATAGACATAGTCCTTGAGGCAACCCAGCCTCAGACGGTAGGGCCTTCCATGGGAGGGAATCCGGTTTCGGCGCCAAGCACCGAACCCGAATCCGCCCCTATGCAAGGTCCTCCTCAAACGGCTAGGGTTTCCGAGGCAGTACAAGGAGGAGAGGGATATCCTCCGACCGGTGCCCCTACGACTGCCAAGACCTTCTCCATTTCGGAGAAGGACCTAGCTGAGTCCGGTCCATCTGGCCTGGGGGCTCCTCCCGGCGGAGTGGAGAAGCGGGTTCATTCCCCGCCCTCCTCTCCTAAAACGAAAAAGAACAGGAAAAAGACTAAAAAGCCTCAGGGCTCCTCTCCATCCGCGGCGGCTGCGGGGACGGATGGGTCTGCTGCTTCGGTAAGCGACCAAGCCAAGATCGGCACATCCGGCCCATCTAGCCCCCGGTTGCGGAGCCCCCGACTAAGACTAAAAGTGCTCAGGGCGGAGCCTCGATAACATCGAAGCCCCTGATTCAAAGGTTACCTGGCGTTTTCGAGCCCGCTGGCTTCAAACGCTTCCTCGTTATTCGCTCCACTGATGGCAGCATGTTGGCCAAGGCCAACATGATCCATCAGAGAGCTTTAGCTAGTATAATTGGTAGAGAGCCGAAGGTGACCCGTTTCTCGGACGGGAACCTTCTGGCAAATGCGGCGAATCACTCCAAGTCGCCAAGATAAGTGCTCTTCGGACACTTGATGGCATCCCGGTGAGTGTGACGCTGCACTCTACCATAAACTTTGTGAAAAGAGTAGTTTATGCGAGGAAACTCGTTGACTACTCCATAGAGGACATCACCTTAAAGCTGGCCGACCATGGGGCAGTCAAGGTCGAACGTGTGATGAGAAAACAGGGAGGGGCCTCGAGACCCTCCCCTACACTCTTCGTCACGTTCGACAGTGACAAGCTCCCTGAGTCGGTGCGTGCCGGTTGGTACCGCTACCGCGTGAAGGCATTCGTGCCACTGCTGCGGTGGTGCTATTACTGTCACCGCTTCGGCCATACGAATCGCTCATGTAGATGTGCAAAGTCGGGGTCACCCGAAGTATGTGTAAATTGCTCCAAGGCAACAGACGATAAGTCAAAATCGTGTGTGGCCAATTGTGTCAATTGCGGAGACCGCACCCCGCTTCTTCGAAGCAATGTGGTGCATATCTCCTTGAGAAAGAAATCCTGTCCATTCAGGCCCAGGATCGACTGTCATTCCGCGAGGCTAAGGACTTAGTCCTGGCGCGCCCAGCTCTGCCTGGGACGTCTTATGCCTCAATGGTTAGAAAGACGCCCTCTGCTCCTGGCCCATCCAGACCAACGAGCTAGGTTGTTTCCGCGCCCATTCGGAGCCCTTATGCGGGTTCTAGTCAACCCGGGCGCTTCCCTGGTAAATCTGGCGGCACAAAGGGTTCACACCCAGCCCCGGCTAAAACCAGGAGCCCCCCCTTCTCTCAGCGTGACCGTTTGCCGTAAGGCGAAACGGCCACGCGCCTCCACCGAGTCGTTAGACCCACAGGAGGCAACACCCCAGAAGTTGGTCGCCAGGCCATCTTCCGCGGTTCCTAAAGCTGTCCCCCGAAAGGAGGACCACAACAAGGGGAGCTTCGGCTCCTTCGCCCACACCTAGTGGTGGGCTGAGTGGCTCGGAGACGGTGGATCCTCGAAAAGAGGTCCCCTCCTCCGAAGCCGCAACGCCCGCCTAAGGTTTCGAGGCTGAGGGAGGAAAAGACTCGCATGGCGAGCCCAACCTCCCCCAATAATACCTTGAATGCGACAGCGCTTTGTCCGGCCAACAGGGCCCGGGAAGCGTACGGCCATTCACGTGAGGGTCTTCTCTTCGAAGTGGGCCCCCGCGTCTCCTCCGAGCTAGGCCTGGAGGGCATATTCCTTAAATGGAACGGGGAACGCGACGAGACGAGCTGCGGAGGCTCGTCTCGTCCCGTTAGCTATTTTTCTGCAGGAGACCATGCTAGGCGCGTGGTCCCTGCCCGCCCTCCCGGGGTATAAGGGTTTTGCGACCCCACCACCAAGAGATGGGGGCCGGGCTGGGGGATGCACGGTTTACACCCGGCATGATGTCTCCGTTCTTCCTTTCACTTTAGATACCTCATTTCATGCAATGGCTGTGCAGCTTCACCTGGATAGGAGGTATACTATCATTTCTGCGTACATTCAACCGTCAACTGACTTCGACGTGGGGGGACTTCAGCCGCGTCGTGGCACGGTTGCCGAGGCCCTTTCTCTTGCTTGGGGATCTGAACAGCAGACATCCTCTCTGGGGGAGATTCCTCAATAAATCCCATGGAACAAGTCCTTGCCGATCTGATCGAAGAACTTGAGATGGGTGTCCTAAATGTGGATGAGTTTACCAATCACTGCCCGAGAACCGCTTCATTTTCTTGCTTTGATCTATCTTTGTGCTCTTCGGATGCACAGCCTGATTTTGATTGGGGGTGGTCGATGACCTCCATGGTAGTGATCACTTTCCCATTTAAATATCATTTTCAGGGCAACTCTTTCCTGAGAGCCCACCTCGGTGGTGCTTGGCGCGGGCGCGGTGGCCTGCATTTCAGGAAATGACTGAATTCTCTATCTCAGTCGAGGAGTTTAGATCAGTAGATGAGGCCGTTGAGTTCTTCTCCGGTAACCTCATGGCCGCAGGCCTGACTACTATTCCCAGAACATCTGGCTGTTTTGCACGCCGACCACTCCCGTGGTGGTCGGCCGAGTGTGAGACAGCCCTCAAACAGAAGCCTTATGCCTACCTGCGCTATAAGCGCTAACCGAAAGATTTCACTGTCGGTGAATTTCGTCGGGTTAGGGCTATGTTCCGGTATATTTCGAAGCACGCCCGCCGCTCTTCTTGGCGGGCATACGTGTCTTCATTTAACTGGGAGACCCCTCTAGCACAGGTGTGGAAGCGAATCAAAAGGATTCGAGGCAAGTTCTCGCAGGACCCTCCTCCCGTTCTCCAGGAGAATGGGACCGCAATCTCGGACCCCGCGTCCGTGGCGGAATGCTTCGAGACCGCTTTCTCCGCATTCTCTAGCCGAGATGATGCTCCGCCAGCATTCAATGCACGTCGTCATGTCGCGGAAGGCCGCCGATTGGACTTTACCTCCAGAGGCGGAGAACCCTTCAACGACATGTTTACTGTGAGTGATTTGCGTTCCGCTATTGCTTCGTGCGCGGACACCGCACATGGTCCGGACGATGTCCCGTACGCCATGCTTCGACACCTGGGTGAGCGAGGCATGACCTTTCTCTTAGATTTGTTCAACAGGATCTGGATGGAGTTTCTCCTCCCGGCGGATTCTTGGCGAATCGCTACTGTGCTCACCTTTCGCATACGGGGGAGAGATCCCTCTACTCCGGTCGGTTTCCACCCAATCTCTCTAACCTCTTGCGTGTGCAAGTTGATGGAGAAATTGGTAAATGTTAGATTAGCCTTTTTCCTGGACAGCGGAGGCTATCTATCTGTCTTCTGCACAGTGCGGCGACTTCCGCAAGTTCCACTCCACGTCGGATGCTCTGCTCCGACTGGAAAATGCCGCCTGCGAGGCCTTCCTTCGTAGACAGCACTACGCCACAGTGTTTTTTCGATATGGAGAATGCCTATGATACCGCATGGCGATACGGTATCATGGAGACTCTCCACACGATGGGGGCGAGGGGACGCCTCCAATGTTTATATCTGAATTTTTGCGAGATCTTCGATTCCGCCTACTGGTTGGGGGGATCCCTCTCCGGCCCATTGGAGTACTGACTGGGTGTCCTCTTTGCTGCCGGAAAATGTTCTCGCTACGCTCTATGTGGACGACCTTTCGATATCTTTTGGCGTGCCCAGATGCCAACTCTGGAACGTCGAATCGAATAGGTATTGAATCGCGTCTCTGGCTATGCCGAAGCGCACAGGTTTCTGTTTTCCATGGCCAAGATTAAGATGGTGCACTTCTGCCGCCATTCATGCCTCCACCTTGACCCGGATTTGTTCCAAAACTGACACTCTTGTTCCCGCGTCATTAATACTTCGTTCCATGAGCTTCAGCTCCTTGAGTGCTGATAGGGCTAGCCTTGCCTTTTTTATCAATCCTTTGTTCGTTCGAAGCTTAACTAGGGATGCTCGTTCTATGCATTCGCAGCCGAGCGTGTATTACGGAAGGTGGGCTCGATCCACCACCCCGGCCTCCGCCTGGCATCCGGTGCCTTCCGTACACCCCCTATTGAAAGTCTACTTGCCGATGCTGAGAAGATTCCACTCGCTCTGCGCTGTATACAGTCCATTATGCGCCTCTATCCTCGAGCCCTCGACGACTGGGTGACCAGACCAGCGTTTCGCTCTTCCTCACACTTATAACATGGCAGGAGTCAGGGCAGCCCCCAGACTGCTTGGCTAAGAAAATGGGAGACGGTCAAAGGGAACCTAAATTTGCGTGCCATTGCGCCGCGACTATTCCCATGGAACTACCCACCAATGCCACGACGGCTTCAGGTTGCTTTCTGCCGTCTCCGTATTGGACACACTCGCGGGACGCACCGCCATTTGATGGAGCGCTCGCCAGCACTTTTTTCAACGACTGCGTTGTTCCCCAGTCTCGGTGATCTTCGCGCACTTAACCTCTCGTGGTATCGGGATGAGCGGGGTCGCTACCGCTTGTCCCTTGTACTCAGGACGGGTTCGTGTACACAGACTTATGGACTATCCGACTTTTTGGAGGGGGCTCCAATTATTTTTTTTTTTTTACTTTTTGTTGTAGGTTGCAGGTTCTTTCGTTGGGGGGAGGCGGGCCTCGCCTCGCCCGGACGCCGAAACGTGCTTCCCTTTTTTTTTTTTTTTTGCTTATATTTTATCGTAGTCTATAATTAGGCTGTAACGTGATTTCGGCGATTTTTGCCCTAGTCGGCAGTCGCCATATGGGCTCTTAAAAAAACAAAACGAAAGGTTTTTGAAGGTTCTGTTGCACCTTCCCCCCCCTTCGAATCTAATGATGGTGTACCGTTTTTGATCACGATCTGCTCCCGTGTGAGCAGTTTTGGAGCTTTTGCTCTCTGATTGGCCAAACGGTTGTTTTAGTCATCGGGAGGGCGTTGGGTTTGGTGGCCGTAGTATGGGCTTCTCGTGGGCGAATTAGTACGATGATTGACAGAGGATTGTACGGGGCGGTTAGCTTTGGTTAATAGGTGTTGTCTGAAGAGTAGGGTTTGAGGGGTGGCTAAGAACGAATAGCGGTGAGTTTGGTTACACTTAATATGGATTGGATTTGGTTAAATTCCTCACTAATACGAGGGGCGGTCAATAATTTTTGCAATTCGGATATAAGGAAACGAGAAATGAGGAAGAGTTTTATTATTTTTCAATATAACTACCCTCGACTTCAATGCACTTGCACCACTTGTCCCTGAGGCTTCGAATTCCCGACAACCAGAAATCTCCCGACTGCTGTTCAATCCAGTCCTGGACGGCGAGCTGGACATATTCATCGTCTCCAAACCGGCGTCCACGCAGTGCAGCCTAGAGCTGGCGGAATAAAAAGTAGGGATGGTTGAGCTCCTCGAATCCGCACTCGCGCCGGGCAGCTTGTGCAACTGTGGCCTTGTGAACTTTGACGACGTTGAAGTCGATCATGGGGCGTGAGGTTTCTAGGGACCCAACGGGCAGAGACCTTGGTCATTGCTAAATTGTCCTGGATGATGTTAATAACACTTCCATGTGATATTCCAAGTTCTCGCTCGATTTTCGAGGATCCTCTCTCCACACGGGCCACATTGTCCTCGTTGGTCACGTCTGACGGGCGTCCTGGACAGGGGTCATCTTCAAGGAACTCACGACCATGGCGGAACTCCCTATTCCAGCGAGCAATGGTTGCATAGGAAGGGGCGGTGTCGGTGTACACTGCAACCATGCGTTCATGGATCTCTTTTGCATTCTTGCCTTCCTTGGTCAAAAATTTGATCACTGCGCGGTGCTCAACCTTCTCCATTGTTGAAAAATTTGTGACTGACAATCTGCGATCAGCTACTGCTTCTTAAATAGACGAGGCAGGAGCGTGCGGCTGCAGGTCCTAACTTGTCGTAACACCCCCACAAACAGCCATCCCCCTTCCTCTGTTTTGCCCTACCCATTCGCAAAACTTATTGACCGCCCCTCGTAGTTCAAGAAATTTTAGCGTTAAAAATTTTGCTTCACCCACCTGCATTGTTCTGTTTATTTTTCTTACCTATCAGTCTTGAGTTTAAGATCGGTGGCATTGATTTTTCGAAATGTTCTGTATGTTGAGAGATTGTCCTGCTATTGTAGAGAACAAGGGTGATTTGATCAGACAGGATAACCCATCAATGGAGCGTTGTTATAGCAACGATTCACTCTTCATTCCAGGGCAAAAGGCACCCAATCACATCCTCACCAAACTTTCTCAGTCCCATTTCTCCTAAACACTCCCACGTACCCCCCCCTCCCTCGTTTTTTCCAGCTATTTGCACATTAATTTCAACTAATTTTTGTTTGATTTCAAACACGTTTTCTTCTCCAGGTTTTACAAGCTGCAACGATCGTCTCGCCATACACCACTAGTGATATTCATTGTAAAAATGAAGTAATTCTTGATAAAATTATGAAGCTCGTCCAGCAAATACCAGGAAATAACACAAACTGACTGTTTCAGGTACTTTAATTATCTACCTGGATAGATCCTATCTCGCTTTAAAATATATATAAAAAAAAGAGTAGTGTACATTTCTTTGAGGATCCATGGAGCTCTCTGTGTTTTGTTTGTGTGTACTGGTTTATACATACATAAGCTTTTTTAGTGACTTGATTTATAAAGGCCAGAGGAAGATATTAAGCGACTTTCATCTTCTTCTGTTGTCTCGCTCGGTAAATGTCGCTGGATAAGATTGGTTTGTTCCCATCTTCGTCGTCAGAATCATCGCCAACCATAAATCGCCTTTTCCTCTCTCCGCTCGAATCAATTACCCAATGGACCGATTTGGAGAGTTCAAAGAGCCGTACGTCGTGGCCAGCTGTGTTTGACCACTGTCCTCCTGCAAGACACGGAAATAATGTTTTTTTTTTCAATGCTGCCAACAAATGAAAAATTTATTTTAGATAATAAGCTAATTCAATGGACTTGCCTTGCTCTGGGAGGTTGATTTTCATGAACACATCGATTAAGTGGTCTATTTTAACGAAGGGTCCCTTGAAACACTTAGGCGGAGGAAGCAACGAAAGGAGATTAGAAACTGCTGGAGGAGGGGGAAATCCACCACCTGGAATGGAAATAAGATTTATAAATGCAAGATTGGTAATCTTAGCTAAGCTTAGTTCTAGAATTTATCTCCTAAACTTCAATATATGTAAAAGAAAATAATTTCGTTTATGCAGATTTACGAAAGTACATGTCAGACTTGAAAGACTACTTTTTCAATGAAATCGCGTTCGGCCTCCAGGTGGCTTCGTAACCTGCTGCAGGCTTTATCGACGCCCCTCCCCCTTGTTTAACTACGAAAAACTGGTGATCCACATTGGAGGCACGCAGGGGCTTTCTTTGTCTCGGTTACGCCCCGCGCATAATAGTAGTCTGTGGAGCTGGGAGGACAAATGTTTCGAGATATATTTGTCGAATAAATTGTCTACTATGATACGGCGAAGAGAGAACCGATGTCAGACAAGACGCAATGCTCATAATTCTGCGACAAATTACCCCACACACCCTGTGAGTAGACTATTTGAAAAGTACCTGGAATAGGGTGTTCGCCCGGAATGTACTTCACTTTGGGTTTAAATGGGATCATTTGAGAGAAGTCTGGTTTTGAAAAGGCGGGTTCCTGTGAGTCGTGAATAGACAAACCGCGAGGAATCGCTGGGTTGGTAATCATGGTATGGGTAGAAATATCCCTATAACCAATTGCTCTGAAAATGCAAACACTTTATAAAAATTTGAATATTTAGTCGGGTTTTTTTAATCAATAAGCGTTTTGAAACAAACTTAATTGCCGTAAAAATAAGGAGTAAAATATAAAAATTTGGTAGTTTTGCCTTTTTGCCATCGATCTGCACTATGCCTTTTATTTCTCATTGGGTACCTGCAGTTTGTGGGATCCGAAACCTGGCTATAATCGGCAGCGCTGTTTACACACGACTAGGCCGTACCCCAGAATGTTTACTAAAACTTATGCTGTTAGAACAATATGACAACTCAAGCAGACAGCAACTTTCATTTCTTATTGGAATGATCTTGTGTTTTAGTCCTCACTGCCATCTTTTTGCAGGTCCCGTCTGATCATCGGAGATAAGCATCAAGAAATCACTTATCCTTGGACAAGGGTGTGTGTGTGCTTCATCTGTGGACTTTCCTCCTATCGTATGTTAGTCGAGGGTGTTAGGGCTCTTAGATGTCTCTGGCTAAGGCCAAAAACAAAATCATGCTTCTCTGGAATAGTTGTTTCAGAGCAGATGCATGGTCTTAAGACTAAAGATGCAGGAATCAACCCAATAAGGTTATTAGGCCCTACCAACAGTTCACTCTCAACTTACTTTAATTCTGTAGGTGTGCACGGATACAAGTCCATAAATTTATATCTATCAACGAGCTGAGCCGTTTCTTTACCTTCAAACTCTTGAAGCTAGAAGATAACAAATGTCATTTAATTACTAGTATTTTTTTATATATAAAGCAATTTTCCTTAAGAAATACTTATTTAAGTCACCTTCTGCAAGACGTAAGCTCTCCTCTTCTCTACTTTGACAATGGACGCTAAATCTCCAACATTGCACTCAAACTCCAAAAATCGATTCCAGAGACCAACTGTGTCCTCGTTTTTTAATTGACCTGAAGTTAAAACCCTCTCGAAGAGGACGCGGGTATTGTTATCCTCTGGAATAATAATGGATCAAAATAGTGAGCTTCATTTAGGTCCTGGACTAAAAAAAAGAAAAGGAAATTGATTTGATCCGCCAACATATTCGGGAGAGAACTGAGATGAGAAGTCTAATAAACAATGAAAAATAAGGGACCGCAACTTTGCGCTTGATTGGACTGGACAAAAAGGGGTGGGTATTATTCAGTGGCATTCGCACAGAGAATAAACAAAAAAAAAGGCTTAACCCAAAGGGGTATTTCTGCACTTAAAAACCTAATCGCCCTTGTCCTTAAAGGCCACCAGATAAACGAATCCACGACCAAGTAAAGCATGCCCAATGTGTATGGGTAGATGGTTACAGCGAAGCACTCAACGAGGGTATATATATTAATTTATGAAGAGGGAAAGGATCTGGATCGAAGAAAATAAATCTATGCACTCTAGTGAAAAAGAAACCATAACAAAGGCTTCGATAATAAAACTTTTCCTCCTTTTATGGTGAGATCGAAATGCAGTTTTCAAAACCTGAAGGAAAGGAATCAGAGTGGTGGGCCTGATGTATCAAGGCTCGACGACTCCAAACAGTAGAGAGGATTATTATTATTCAAGAAAGTTTAACTGCCCTCTGTCATCCTTTGTTGTGTATAAAGGTGCAAAAGACGCAAGTTTATCTCGGAAGGGCGTGTCGCTGCTCTAGGTTTCAGCTCCAGTTACCTGTAGGAAATCTAAAGCGCTCGCGTCTCAGAGACGCATCAACAGCTACCACTTTCCCCCACAGATAGGGTCGGTACACATCAACGCTACTGAAAATATCCACTCCATGCCCTATTACGCGCCATTGCTCTTCTATATGTGATGCTGTGGCTTAGCTTGTCGAGTTGGGTTCCTCTCTGGGCGGGTCCCCAAGCACCTTTCCCTCCATATATACATACATATCATCTACTTGCCCCACACACGCCCACCTCAAACTTTCACGTACTCAAACCATATTTTATGCTTTCAATCTTTCGCACACCATAGTTTTTTATATGCCTGTACCACCTCCCAAAAATTCTCATTCACACCTCTCATCACATTCATTCCTCTTTTCCCCCTTCTAAAATCAAAAACCCAAACTGGTCCATTTGCTCTGCTCACACTCAATTTTTCTTCCTTCGTCCATACCATAGTCTTGCTCTCATGCAACAAAGTTGGTATCAGTACACACCCTTATATTTTGCCACATTCTACACTCAATCTTTTTGCATTCAGGTTGCCTTTGAGATTCTCCTCTCATTCCTTATTGTAGACTACCTCTTGCATACCATCATCATTAACGATACACCTTTGATAGAAAGAACATCACAATTCAGATTATTATCCTACCCCTCATAACCCAATCATCTTACTCTTAGTCTCTCCTCAAACATACCATGCCAAACACTTCAATCACCATTTCCAAATCCTCCTTACTCTCGGCTACTAACACCAGGTAATCAGTATTCAGCGACAGCAGCTATCTTCACTCTCACTTCTCTCAGTACTCCATCTTTAGAGAAATTAAAGTCATGCCGACATCATACATAAAATCTTGCCTCATACTCCTACTCCCTCTGGACATCTTTTTACCTACCTTAGCGCGTCCAAATTCTTTCTTTTACCATTTATCAATAAATCAACTAATAAATATTTCACACTCGACTCTCTACCTCACCCGAGGAGAATTACTTACCGTTCAAATGGGATAAATAATCGACATAGGCCATAATGTATTCAGCAATGTTTGGAAATTTCTTCAAGCCGAGTTCAAAAATTCGAAAGGCGATTTCTTTGTTCTTGGTGCAATAGTACTCCATGAGGGCAGCAGCCACATATACGTGAAACTTGGTCCTCGTATCTTCCCTCGCCTTCTTGAAAATGTCTCGCGTCGATTTGATGCCTTCGGCTCTTCTCGAAAACTTCATGTACTGGATATACGCCTGAAGACGAAGGCAAGGTGGATTAATGACCAAGGAAGCGTCTTTCTCCAAACTCAAGTGAAGAAAATGCAGGTGGTAAAGACCAATACCAAATTGCATTTAGCAAGGCAATGGGGGCTACACTTATGATTTCAAGAATTTACTCGGGGGAGGGGGGGCATCTTCTTGGCGTCACACTTTACCAACGTGGCATCAAATGTGCGATGTCTGAAGGGCACTAATGGCCAGCACGGAGGGATCCGACGCATTCAGCAGACAGAAGGCTCCCGTCCGAGAAACTTGTCACCTTCGGTTCTCTACCAATCAAGCTAGATAGTGCTCTCCACTGAAGCAACATGTCGCCTTTGGTCCACATGATGCCATCAGTGGAGCGAATAAGCAATTTTTTTCATTGTGGTATCCCATCTGGCGACTCCCTACTTGGGCATAAGTCGCCGTAAACAAAACGGCGTACTACTAGGCTATATTAAAAAAAAATAATATGTAAATAACAACGATAAAAAAAGGACAAAGGCTAAGAAAAATAACGAGAAAAGGCAAGAAGCGTTCTCCTGCATCGGGGGTAAGCCCGCCTCCCCCGAGCAAAGGAAACCAGCGAGCTACAAAAAGAAACACAAAAAAGGTCAAATGAAAGGCGTAAAGTCCACAAGTCGGTGTGCACGAACCGTCGCGAGTACAAGGGACAAGCGGTAGCGACCCCGCTAATCCCGGTATCGGGACAGGTAACGTGCGCAAAGATCGCCCAAACTGGGACATTCAACAGGAATGTGCCGAACAGTCTGGGGGACAACGCAGGCGAGCGGTGCGTCCCGCTCCCGCGAGTGTATCCAATTCGGAGACTACAGAAAGCAACCTGAAGCCGTCGCGGCAGTAGGAGGGGGTAGGTCCATGCGAACAGTCGCGGCCCAATGGCACGCAACTTTAAGTTTCCCTCGGCCGTCTCGCATCTTCTTTGCCAAGCAGCCCGGAGAGCTACCCGTATTACTGCCATGTAGTCGGTGTGAAGAGCAAAACGCTGGTCTGGTCGCCCAGTCCTCGCGGACTCTGGCGCGAATAACCAGAAAGCGTTTGAAGCTAGCGGGCTCGAAAACTCCACGTACTCCCTCAATGAGGGGCCCCCGAACTAATCGAGGCTCCACTCGGCGCACTCGCGACTTTGCTTTGGTCAGGGCCTCCCACACGGGGGAGGATCGTGCCGATGCTCCCCAGGCCGTTCTTGGCCTGGTCACTTGTCGAAATGGCAGCGGACCCGTCCGGTCCGGGAGCTCCCGCGGAGGGAGGAGCACTGAGTCTTCTTGGTCTTTTTCTTTTCTTTTTAGGAAGAAGGTGGGAAATGAACCCGCTTCTCTCCACCGCCAGATGGGGCCCTTAGGCCGGATGGACCGGCCTAAGCAAGATCTTTCTCTGAAGTAGAAAAAGTCTTGGCTGTCAAAGGAGCACCGGCCAGGCGAGGAGGTCCCTCCTCTCCTTGTGAGTCCTTGGTGGGCCTGAGCCGTCTGAGGAGAAACTTGCGCAGGAGCGCACTCAGTTTCTGTGCTTGGTCCCGAGCCTGGGTTCACCCCCTGTAGACTGGAAATACAGGACTGCAGATTGTAAGGGGTACGGACAGGCGGGCCCTGTTAGCTCCTGCCTCTCTATGGTGGTTGGCCCAATGGGAGCGGACAGTTTAGGGCCGCCTGCTTGCTCTCTTAGTAAAGGAGGGACTGCCGCTCGAAAGAAGATGCAGTTGCCCATCGAAGCGGGTGAGGGCGAGTCCACCGCACCTTTAGGCCTAGGATAGGAGTAAGCCTCCTCTCCGGTATAAGAGGGTTCGATGAGCCCGAGAGCGGCTCCGATGATGGTAAGGAGGCTAAATGTTTTTGTTTTTTTAGTTATCCATGGCCACCCAAGTTTGTGACGCCAACACTGACCCCAACAAGGCACTGCGCTATTGTCTTCCTTTGATTGTCCCCGGCCGCTATGACTGTGTAGGGTGGTATCCCTCTTCTCTGCCACCTCTTGGAAAAACCCGGACCAAATCCTATAGGTGGCGTGGTAGGCAGTTCGGGATGAAGGATCCAGCTTGGTGACCGGCGTATGAGCGGTTAGGATCACCACGTCTAACATCCAGATGAGCGCCAGGTGCTGAACGAGAAGGTCCACGGGCAAGAGAAGGGGCCAACAAAAGCTGATTGTAAAGGGACGACGGAAGGGCAGGGGTAAGATGAGGGCGAGTTGGTACAGGAGACGGAGATTAGGGGTTAGCGAAGAAGGAAGAGAGGCTAAGCGTAGAGTGTCGTCAGCACAGCGGCCAGAGAAATATCGCCGTGCCCCTTACGGGGGCCAGAAATGCGGTTCAATGCCTGTTGGAGTAGACGCTCGAGTTGGTATCTGGGGGGCACCAAAGGAGATCGAAAGGTCGGCCAGGTAGAGCGTAGCGAGAACATCTTCCGGCGGCACCGAGGTGATACCGTTGATACTCGGGACAAAGAATGTAACAGTGAGGGTACTTCCCTGCGGGACACCCTCTTCCTGCTCCATTGGGCCAGAGATCTGTTGTGGCAGACTAAGAGATGGGATCCGAGAACGGCTAGATGGAGGTGGTTATCCCATTACATGCGGAGAAGTAATTATTGGGGCAAAACCGATATGCCCGTTATTCGCGCCCCAAAGCCTGGTGTCTTGCAACCTGCGGGCATTGTTTATAGACGTTCCAAGGCCTCTCTTCTGATGCAGCATGAGGTAGATGGTCAGGTCCTTAAGCATAGACAGAGGGCTAAAGTGATAGTCGTAGAGAAAAGTGAATGCTGAGCGAGGGTGAGGAGGAAGCGTACCAACAACTTACCCTGACCCGTCAAAGAGTTCTATTTAACCTAGTGGAGGGGCGGCACTAATTTCTACTCTGTCCAGGTGAGAATAGTTCCTCTTGGTACCAAGTGCAGGTAAACAAAAGGTTGAGGAAATGGACGCAGAGTAAAATAAACAAAGTAGTATTGAGAAGGATTCCTACCCACCAACAATTTCCCAGGCCCCATCGGAGTTCATGTCAACCCAGTGACAGGACTTCTCTAATTTGTACTCATGCCGGGAGGGCGTGCAGCCCCTCCTGGTGAGTGGGTCAGGAAGGCGAGGTTTTAAAGGAAAGTGGGGAATGCAGAGGGGATTGAAAATAGTGGGAGATATAAAGCCGCAGATCCTGAAAACAGTGGAACAGGAATGGTGTCCAACTGAGGACAGAGGGTCCGGGAGGTCGTGCCGCTCCTCCAGGTACCAGTTCAAGTTGTGTGGCAATCTACACAGGGTACTTACTCCCTGCGGGGATGAACCAGGACACGCAATGGTAAGGAGTGGGTGGTTTTTACGTTGCAATAATGCCCGCCAACCTCACTTTGTGGGTGGGTTATATTATGAGGCAAACCAGAAGGCGATATTCCAAAACTAACCTGATGAAACGATACCGAAATCTGACACTTCCGAAAGCGGAACAACTTACCAGCGTCGGGTCTATGTCTTCCATCTCAATGTACCTCTGGTAGATCTTGTGAACCTCGTGGTAGCGGAGGCGAGATTCCTCAAAATCGGCGTCCGCAAAGTGCAGCAACTGATTCTTGCGCAGAGGCCCCGAAATCGCTCGCTCGTAAATCTGGGCAGCCTCTTCTGAGAAGATCTTGGCGGCGCTGACGTCCTGCAAGACAGATAATACAATTACTTTCTTACACACCAGCTCTCGTTAGCTTAATGGATAAGGCGTTGGACTTACAACGTCTAGGTATCGGGTTCAATTCCAGCGAGAGCAGACACAAAACCCAGCGTTTGTAAAGAAACTGGATATCTATTGGCATACGGCATGATCCTCTCCGGGAGGGGGGGGGAGGGGGTAGCTTCTAGACGTCATCCAGCACAGCCAATCGGAACACCGCTAGCTTCCCTTCCATCCTTCCTTCGTGCCGGAACCTTCCATTTGGGATACTTATAACTTATATCCAATTATCCCTGACGTGAAACTGATGCTGACCCGCTGGGTCACGCACGTTTCTCCGATTGCTGCTTTGGTTAAAATAATAATACCCCCCACCCTTCCAACGAGAACAGATTCCTTCGTGCTCATAATTGTCATTACTATTTTTATGCGAATTTCATTATTCGGCAGCGGATCGCGTCTATGATTGAAAAACGGATGGCGTAATTTATTCGCACATATAAAAATGGTGATTTTATTGAATAAACCAGAAAAACAACGAAGGCGCCTCCGTCGGTGAGTGCGAAGTTATGGGCGTGAGATTAGCTTAATGGGAAGAATTAGGGAGTGAGAGGTCGCTCTCTAGTAGATGAACGAAGCCAGGTACTGTTCTAAGTGACTTAAAAACTCGCATTGAATAAAGTTTTATAGACTTGAGGATGAACAAGTAGGTTAAGGTAGTCCCACTGATCTCAGCATCACACGGAGTCAGAGGATCGAATCTCTTCCTCATCTCCTATTTTCACCCTTACGACCCCTCTGACTAAGGGGTCGTAAGGAGAAATGCAATTTACGTCATTATCCGATGTATTTACATGCATATTTTTTAAGTGGTTTGCTCTTTAAGACTTAAGGGACATACATTCACCCTGACCTTTATCAAGTTTATTATTATTTTTTTTACAGAATTACTACGAAGAGGCAAAAGATGTAAATTTGGGGTCAAGTAACGGCAGGTAAAACGAAGATATGGATAGAATTTTTTTTTTCGTAATGTTTCTATTAATATTTATGAATTCTGTTCTTAAGCCTATTTACTGTAGTGATTTCAACGACCTTCCTAGACAACTTATTCCAAGTTGGTGTTATTTTATAAGAAAAGAAAATGGGCGTGATTACGGTGTTAAATCTTTTGTTTACTATATTGAAACCGTTATTATATCTAATGGTCGACGCAGGAAACTGTTCGCAACTCGCCTACGCTAATTTCCTTCTTTATTTTTCTTCGCCTCCTTTTCCTACTCCCCTCTTAACAGTATACACCTTTAGGTAAGAACGGGTCATAAACTTACGCCTTTCTCTGACAGCAAGTACGAGGATTCGTGGAGATAAAGAGCGGCCTCGTACCAAATATCCGGGTGATAGGAGAGGCAAAGGAGGCACTGCTCGTACGCGAAACGAACACGTTTGGTTACCAGTGTTTGGTCGTCGGTTCGAAGAGGGTTGTCTTTCTCCCAGAAGATATACCGCTTCCACACTTCCACCTGCAATCCGAAGAAAAAAAACATACTGCATAGGATTCCAATGGGTACGGAATGCGAGGGGGATGAGAGGAGAAAGATGGTGAAGGTGTTTAAAAGGGAAATGCAAATGTTTTTACTCTGTACGTCGAACATAATGGAGAATGAGTTTGTGAGGGGGAGTGTTATTATGTGGGGATAGTGGTAAAGATGGTTGGGCTGAGTGGGATGGTGCAATAGTTGGGTAAAAATGCATAACTTACGAATTATGTGCAGGAAATTGAGATTTCCAAGGGTGAAATTGAGTGATTGTGGTGTATGAACTTTGCAATAATAGAACGAGGCTGGTGAGGAGGGGTTGTGGAATTACTTGGGGCAAGTGATGGCGGGGAATTAGGTTAAGATATAAAATGACAAATAAGTGCGAAGGTGAGAGATGGAATAAATGGGATTTGGAACATCTGACGAGGATGAGAAGTGTAGTAGATTTCTGGATTGAGAGAAACTTTTTATGTAGCAAACACATTCTTTCAACACGAAAGTGCGCAAATGTTCGGCAAAAGATGAGTGTGAAGGTATGATAGATCTGGTAATTAATTGAAAACAGGTAGATTGCAAAGTTGCGGTGCTTTCTTACCTGCTTCACTTCCTCAGGCAGAGCCGTAGGGGGAACACTCGGTAAATGCCGGTTGAGGCCTCTCGTTTCGATCTCAAGCTCTCGTCCCACACGTCGGGCATTCATGTAATCTCGCCCACGCTCGATACTCATCTAAGGGCGCATTAAATTTAATTTCATTATATGCTACCAAGTCAACTCTTATCATTTGGGAGAAATTTAATGCATATAAATTGAAAGAAATCAACCAATTCATAACACTACCTACATTTTAGACATGTGGTGAATGTTTAATGCAGTGTATCATATAAATATGTATTTGCAATTTCCAGATTAGGTTAAATAAAATATATAGAGTAAGGATAAAGCCGCACTTTGTTAAATCCATGCATAGGTAAGAAACACAAACGCGGGTGAGAGATATACAGGGGGTTTCAGGTAAATCGCAAAAAATTGTACAAGGGAAAAGAAAACAAGGTGTGTGTACCAAACAAAGCAATACATTCTCATGAGAATTTACACACAAATAAGACTATATATTTTAGAAATCATTAAAAATGGCCACCATCTGCCTTCACGATTTCCTCAACGCGGGACCTGAATTGGTTGCACACCATGGTTAGGGAGTCCTTGTCAATGCCTGGCATTACCTCCACACTGACGGCACTCAGAGATCTAAAGTGTTGCGAGTAGCCTTGTTGACATCCTTGTCAATAAGGCTCCACACGAAATAATCAAGGGGGTTGCAATCGGAGGAGCTGCACAGCCACGAGTGTCTTCCTTGCCTTGTGTGCGGGAGCAGAATCTGGAAAACGTTAAGACCTTCCCGCGGCTCCTTGGTCCATCCAAGGCTTGACTACAGTCTCCACCACTTCAATGCAAAAGTCCACATTCATCTTGAGGCTCTGGGGGTAAATGCGTGGAGGCATAACGTGGCCCTCGCTGGTGATCACACCCAGAATCATCAAAAAAGCTGGAAATTTGATGTGCATAACCGTAGCCACTTTGTCCTTATTCTCAGCCTCGTCATTATCGCTTCACCTCGGCGGTTCAAGTTCGTAGCATTGAATGTTTGTATTCGTTTTGCTGCGAACCTCGGCTTTACATACATTATATTTCCCGACCTCGCTTCACTATTTAAGCTTGGTACCTCGGGTAGTTAAATAAAATCACAATCTCCTTCACATTTCTTACGACGTGGACACGAGTATGGGGTACCATTTTTCGATTTCAGCTGCCATTCTCAGAGGTGAGCGTGTAGGATGTTACCGGTATAAAAGCTAAACTCTTACTGAGCGCGTCGAAAGTTAAGTAACCTACATTGGTGTGGTGATTAGCCCTAAGGCACACTTTCAACTTTGTATCGAATTAACTGAAACGCAATGTAGTATAAATGATATAAGCTAAATATAAATGGGTTAGGACAAAAAAGTAGGGGTTTTTACCACTGATCTGCACTCATTTAAAATGCCTTTATTTCTCAGTGGGGACCTACAGATTAACGTGGAATCCGAACCATGGTCATCTACAGCGTATGACATCAGCCTTGAAGTCGACCTGAATCGAGACTCCATCCAGCGACTAACCACACACGATGTAGCTTAACTTCACTAGGCTATTAAGGAACATAAGAAACAGAGGGCGAAAAATAGAGAACCAAAGAGTGGCTGGCGCCCACGGGAAAGATCACAGCAGGAGGGGGATGCTGCCCAGGACATCACAGCGACACTGCTCCTGGCGGAACTGCATCACTCCTCTTGAACCTGTGAGATCTTAAACCTCAGGGGCGTAACCCGTGAGATCCTAAAAGCTCCTTCCCCCCTACCCAGGTGGGCGTTGCCCTAGTGGATCGGACCCTTGGTCAGGAGCAAATTAATGATAAAAATGAGGAATAAGGGACTTGATTCACCAAAACTCATCGCGCTGGAGTCAAGAAAGCCTCCAAGAACAAGCTAGTAAAAACCCCTCATGACACTGACACTTTTGCTGGCATCAATGAAGATAGAATAGGAAGATTTTCTTAATGAGAACCCGCCCTTACGAGTGCTGGGAGGAAGATAAGAACGAGATTCGGGTGCAACTTCAATGCTGACGATTTTCTTTCTTTTGGAAATGAATCTTTAGCAAAGAATCCAAATGGGGCAATAAGAGCTGGAAACTACAATAATAAATTAAAAATACCATTTTTCTAGTATAATAATATTATTAATGTGTTATGAGAATTAGAAATGGATCGGAGATTCTGAGTCCTAATTTAACACATATCCTATTTTAATCCTACATGTCGCCCGCAATTTTTTTTGGGGGGGGGTGGCAATTATGGAGCTAATTCTGTTGGCAATTAACTTTTTTTGTTTTTCTCTTCCGCGGAAAATCGAAATTAGCTAAATGGAGCTCAATTAACACATTTGTTGTAATTTTTGTCAATTTGAACTAAGGGAAATTTACTTCTTTTCGTTCTCAGAATGAGGGGAGATCTTTTTAAAAAAACAATTTTCAGTATGGCCTGTTTAAGAAGTTGATATTGATCAAATTGAACCACATCAGTTTTTTACCTACTTTAATTAAGGCAAATACGTTTATTTTTGTAATGAAATGAAGCCATTTGTCTCGAACTAAAGCGAAAATACACAATCCCTTCGTTCGACTTTATCTAGAAAAATTTCCACTAAGCAGAGCTCTTTCGATGAAAACAGAGCAAGTCCTATTTTATTTCTATCTTCGGCCATGGACTGAGGAATACAGAGGACTTTTTGGTCAGTGAATGTAAGGTAAGAAATGCATTAAAATGAGAACGAAGTTGAAAAGTTATATGATAAAACTGGATCAACAGATACGAGACGAACGTGTTCTGTATACGGTTCTTTTCACATCATTAGGTTTGCTCATCAGTTCCTGCGTCTTCTTATTTGTTGGTCTTGCTTTATTGGAACCTTTATTTAACTTCATTTGACACTTTTCTATATTCAATCTCAGAAATGAAATATAAATTGTTAGGAAGTTTATGGGTACTAGTTATGGGACGAGTACTCAGTATCGGTATCGAATATCGGTAGTATGGGCTGTTTTTAGTGGTATCGGAACTCGTATCGGTATCGGGACTTTTATGTCTCATTTCCGATATCAAAATCGGATACTTGCCCATTAAATCCCAAGACAAGATATATTCATTCTATTTAATGATTATATTATTGTGTCCCGTCCGTGAAAAGATTCACACAATATGCACCAAATTTATTTACACAAAATTTAACATTTTATAACCCTTTCAAACCCTTAGTTTCTCAGGGAACCAAAAGGAACGAGCACAGGCCAAACTACTAGTTTACGCGTACGTGAAAAATTCACGTAATTGCAATCAATCAAATGACTGCAGTTAGTTTGGTCTAAATAATATAATTTTATTTAATATTCGTAAATTTCGATAATTTTATCCCGTTCAAAAATATTTTGAAAATAGTGTACACGTGCCGTCATAAATTACGGAAAATTTTACATTAATTTAATCTCCATTATTATTGGGTAAATTTTGAACAAAAGATTAGAATTTCTAAAGAGTCACTTCCGTCACAATGAAAATTATTATTACAAAACAATACATGCAATTAGCTTGAAATCAAAGCCGTTCCATATAGTCATATTGTATGGATGCTACCAAACCAATTAATTTCTATTTTTGTTCCATCGTTTTTTCCGACAAATTTTTTTTTGCTTAAAACAGCTGAAAGTTAAGCTTTAAATATACTCTTTAATCTTTATGCACAACTTTTATCTATAATTGTTATTTGTTTTATATTTCTTAGATGTTCATATTCAATTATCACCCATTGCAGAATGAATATGAACAGTTACATAAAATAAACAACGTTCATTCAAACGAACAAACACGAAACATATGATTCAAAGATTTGTTATTGTATTACTATTCTTTCAATCTATAATCAAATTCGTAGAAATTTCTTTTGTATGAAAAATTATTTGGAATATTGGGTTTGAAGTACGACTAATATTCAAGTTTACACCTATATTGTCCGTTGTTTTTATTTAGTTGCTAAAGGAATTAGTTGTATAATTGGATACCTAAGTATTTTATTTTGTAATAGCTTGAAGAATTAAACAAAGTCCCATTGTTCAGTAGTATTATTCTTCAAACAAATGAATAGAAACCTATATAAGTATTTACTAATACACAAACATATATATATATATATATATATATATATATATATATATATATATATATATATATATATATATATAAGTACTCGGTATTCGTATCGGAATCGGGAGTATACAGTGGTATCGTACTCCGTATCGGTTACTCGCTTGAAAATCTGGTATCGTCCCATCACTAATGGGTACCCTGGACAGAATACTAATTAACCTTTCAATTATGCAGCATATCAACAACACTCCCCTCCTCGACTCGAAATTAGGTTCAAAAGGTCTCGGAAACTAACAGGATTTTTAGTCGCGTGATACTCTGAAATCTCACTATGTGAGTCGGTCGGTCCCTGTTTTGTTTTTTTTAGTTTTTGTAATAACATTGTAACTATTCGGCAGATTCTAACGAAATTTGAAACCCTTATGTTGTTTTACATTCTCTTTCAAATGATATAATTGACAAAGTCCTTCCAAGGTTAGTTCGGGAATTATTGAAAGTTTTGAAGGTCCTAAGGTCATAAATAAGAATAAGTGAGAGCATGCAACCTTTTGTTCAGCAGACCTTGTTTTTTAACGCACTCATATGGCGACTGTCTCTAAGGGCATAGGTCACCGTAATTTAAAATTTCAGCCTACTTAAAATAACAAAAAAAAAGCAAAGCGGTAGAGGTGACGTGCGCCAAAATCACCTAGACTGGGACATTCAAAAGATATGGGGGGCAACGCAGTCATCGCAATAAAGTGCAAGCGAGCGCTCCATCAAATGGCGGTGCGCATCGCGAGTCTGTGCAATTCGAAGACGACATAAAGCGACCTAAAGCAGTCGGGGGATTGCTGGGTAGGCCTTGACACGTAACTTTCAGATCCTCTCGGCCGTCTCCCATGTTCTTTGCCAAGCAGCACGGACGGCTGTCCAGAATCATCTCATGTAGTCGGTGTGAGCAAGAGCCAAACGCTGGCGCCCTGATTCCCCGAAATCTCTACATGTCCAAGAACCCAGCATTTTTAATTTTTTTAGGAGCCCATCTGGCGACTGCCTACTGGGGCAGAAGTCGCCGTACTCACGTTACATCCTAATACTAGGAGGAGGCCAGCCTCCTCCAAAAAGTCGTATAGTCCACAAGTCACTGTGCACAAACCACAAGCGGTAGCAACCGCGCTCGTCCCGGTACCGGAACAGGCAACGTGCGCGAAGATCACCCAGACTGGGACATTTAACAAGGATGTACCAAACAGTCTGGGGGACAACGAAGTCTTCAAAATAAGACGCAGGCGAGCGCTCCATCAACTGGCGGTGCGTCCCGCGAGTGTGCCCAATTCGGACACGACAGAAAGCAACTTGAAGCCGTTGCGGCATCAGGGGGCAGGTCCATATGAACAGTCGCAGCGCAATGGCACGCAACTTTAAGTTCCCCTCGACCGTCTACCATCTTCTTTGCCAAGCAGCCCGGAGAGCTGCCCCTATTCCTGCCATTATCGGACCCGCAATTCCTAAATATCAAGGGACACAGCAGAAGATAATCTCGACATCCGACCGGCTCACGGATATCGCGAACCAAGGGATGTGGAGCTTCCAATGCCCCGAGAGAACTCAGAGCCTTTTGTGAGTCGTTATAAATCACAATCCGGTCTCCGAACAAGCACGTCGTGTTATCTCGCGGACCGAGCGGTGGATTGAAACCAGCTCGGACGTGAAGATAGACGCTGCGCCTGGCAGAGTCCCGCTGACTTCAAACAAAGTGGATACAGCGTGAAAACCGACTCCCTCTTGGGACTTGGAGCAATCCGTACACACTAGCACGGTTCCAGCGTGACAGGCAATGTGTCCCAAAGGGGCAGAACGCAATACTCCCGGCACTGTACAAGCTTTGGGAACAGAGGCGTGGCGAAAAATAATCAAATGTAGTACCCTCCATGGTGGCGTCCTGGGCAGAGCCAGGGGCGCCACCGGCCCTGAGCTATACCAAGCCCTCGAAGGAGTTTCCTCGCTATAAACTCAAAGCGCTTAGGGTACGACTGGCGTCTCTCGTCTCTCGAGGTCAGCTGCGGATGCAGTGAGAGCTGTTGACGACTGAGGAAGGCGCCGGGCTCACCAGTACAGGCGCACCCCATTGAGAAACAAATGTGGGTTAGGGTAGGGCGTGGATTGTGATAGAAGTGCACTACTTTAATCTTCGACAAGAAAAATCAAAGCCTGTGCGCTTCGGCCTATCGAGAGACGCGGTTCAGTGCCTGTTGGGAGCCGAAAGGTCATTCACGTAGAGGGTAGCGAGAAAATCTTCCGGCAGCACCGAGGTGATGTTCAGGGAAAAGAGTGCGACACCCTCTTCCTGTTCCATTGGGCGGGAGAGGGCATCGCCCTCATCGTGTGAAGAGTCTCCAAGATACCATATCACCCTGCGGTATCATAGGTCTTCTCTAGATCGAAAAACACCGGTGCGCAGTGCTGTCTACGAAGGCATCGCAGACGGCGTTTTCTAGTCGGAACAGAGGATCCGACATGGAATGGAACTTGCGGAAGCGGCATTATGCAGAAGACAGATGGCTTTCGCTGTCTAGAAAAAAAACTAATCTAACATTTAGAAATTTCAATATCAACTTGCACACATGGGAGGTTAGAGAGATTGGGCGGAAACCTGCCGTGGTAGAGTGATCTCTCCCCGGTTTGCGAAAAGCGAGCACAGTGGCGATTCGCAGGGAATCTGGGAGGATACCTTCTACACAGATCCTGTTGAATAAATCTAATAGAAAGGCCATGCCTCGCTCACCCAGGTGCCAAAGCATGGCGTGCGGGACATAGCCTGGACCAGGGGCGGTGTCCACGCACGAAGCGAGAGCAGAACGCAACTCAGTCAGAGTAAACCTGTCGTTCAAGGGTTCTCCGCCTCAGGAGGTAAACTCAAGTTGGCGGGCTTCCGCGATATCACGACGTGCATTAAATGCTGGCAGAGCAGCATCTCAGCTAGAGAATGCGGGGAAAGCGGTCACGAAGCAATCCGCCACGGACGCGAGGTGAGAGATTGCGGTCCCATTCTCCTGGAAAACGAGAGGTGGGTCCTGCTAGAACCTGCCCCAAATCCTTTTGACCCGCTTCCACACCTCTGCTAGAGGGGTTTTTCCCGTTGAATGAAGATACGTATGCCCGCCAAGAACAACGGCGCGCGTGTTTTGAAATATACCGGAACCTAGCCCTAGATCGAAGAAATTCAGCGACAGTGAACTCGTTCGGGCGGCGCTTATGGCGCATGTAGGCATAACGCTTCTGTTTGAGGGCCGTCTACACTCGGCTGACCACCACGGGAGCAGTCGGAGTGCAAAACGACCAGACGTTCTAGGAATAGTAGTTAGGCCTGCGGCGATGAGGTTGCCGGAGAAAAACTCAACGGCCTCATCTACCGACCTAAACTCCTCGACTGAGGCAGAGAAATCAGTCATTTCCTGAAATGCGGAACACTGGGCCCGCACCAAGCACCACCGGGGCGATGCGGCCCAGAAAATGATATTGGATGGGAAAGTGATCACTACCATGGAGGTCATCGATTCTCCCCAACCCCAGATCAGGCTGTGCATCCGGAGAGCACAAATATAGATCGAGGCAGGAAAATAAAGCGAATCTCGAGCAGTGATGCGTAAACTCATCCACACTTAGGACACCTATCTCCCTGGGGTTAATCGAGAAGTCTCTCCAGAGGGAGTGTCTACCGTTTAAATCTCCGAGCAAGAGAAAGGGCCTCTGCAACCGTGCCAGCTGGAAGCGAAGTCTCACGCGTCGAAGTCTGCTGACGGTAGAATGTACGCAGAAATAACAGTGTGCCTCCTATCCAGATATAGCTGCACAGCTACTGACTGAAAGGAGGTACTTAGAGCAAATAAAAGAACGGAGATATCATGCCGGGTGTAAAGCACGCGTCCTCCTGCCCGTCCCCATCCCGTATTAGTGGAGAGGCAAAACCCTTATACCCCGGCAGGGTGGGCAGGGGGCACGCGCCCAGCATGATCTCCTGCAAAAAGATAGCTAACGGGGAACGGGACGAGTCGAGCCTCCGCAGCTCCTTCTAGTTGGCCAGGAGTGTGCGGCAATTCCATTAAACGAATATGCACTCCAGGCTTAGCTCTTTGGATATGCGGGGGCCCTCTTCGAAGAGAAGACCCTCACGGGAATGGCCGCATGATTCAGTTCGCTGTTGGCCGGACAATCCCCTGAAGGCGGTGTCGCCTTCGAGGACTTATCGGGGGAGGATGGGCTTGCCATACCAGTATTTTCCTCCCTCCGCCTCGAAACCTTAGGCAGGCGGGTGTCCCTATTTTGGAGGATCCACTGTATCCGAGACACCCAGCCTAACACTAGGTGTGAGCGTACGAGCCGAAGCTCATATACTGCTGTCCTTCTTTCGGACGGCAGCTTTACGAACCCCGGAAGATGGCTCCACAAGCAACTTCAGCAGTGTTACCTCCTGTGAGTCTAACGACTCGGTGGAGTCGCGCGATTTCGCCTTACGGGAAACGATCACGCTGGGGGAATGGGAAAAAACCCTTTGTGCTACCAGCTTTACCAGGGGAGCACCCGGGGTGGGTAGAACACGCTGAAGGGTTCTGAATAGACGCGGAAACGACCGTGCTCGTAGGCCTGGAGCAGAGCGTGTCTTTCTTACCATTGATGAATAGGATATCCCAGGCAACGCCGGGCACGCCTGGACCATGTCCTTAGCCTCGCGAAATGAGAGACGATCCTGTGCCTGAATAGCCAGGATTTTCTTCTCAAGGAGATACGCACCACATTGCTTCGATGAAGCGGGGTGAGGCTCTCCGCAATTAACACACTTGGCCACACACAATTAGGACTTATCGTGTGCTACCTTGGAGCAACTTACACGGACTTCGGATAACCTCGACTTTGCACGTCGACAGGAGCGAATCGTGTGGCCGAAGCGGTGGCAGTAGTAGCACCTCCGCGGCAGTGGCACGAATGGCTTCACGCAGTAGCGATACTAACCGCCACGCACCGACTCAGGGAGCTTGTCGCAGTCGAACGTGACGAAGTGTAGGGATGGGTATCGAGGCCGCTCCCTGTTTTCTCATCACACGCTCGACTTTGACCGACCCCATGTTCGGCCAGCTCTAAGGTGATGTCATATATGGAGTAGTCCACGAGTTCCCTTGCATAAACCACTCCTTTCATAAAATCCATGGTTGAGTGCGGCGTCACACTCACCGGGGAGCCATCAAGTGTCCGAAGGACACTAATCATGGCCGCTTCTGAGGGATTCGAGAAATGGGTCACCTTCGGCTCTCTACCAATCACATTAGCTAGTGCTCTCTTCTGATGGATCATGTTGCCCTTAGCCAACATGCTGCCATCACGAGCGAATAACAAGGAAGCCTTTTTAGTTAGCGTGCTCGAAAACGCCACGTAGCCTCTGAATGAGGGGCCCCGACGTAATCGAGGCTCCGTTCTGCGCACTTTTTTCTTGCTGTCATAGGGGCAGCAGTCTGGGGACGAGATCTTTCCTCTCCTTGTAAGGCCTCAGGTGCCCGAGCCGTCTGAGGAGGACGTTGCACAGCTGCGGACTTAGGTTCAGTGTTTGGCAACGAGCCCAGGTTCGATCTCATGGAGGGTCCTACCATCTGAGGTTGGGTCACCTCAGGAACCAAGTACATCTCAAGGAAGGCCTCCATGCGGCCATCTCCGCCCCCAATACATCACACATCCCATTTGAGGTTCTTTTTTTTTACTTTCCAATGCCGGCAAACCGGCAGCCCCCGAGGAAGAGAAGGGTGTAGGTACACTGACCCCCTGCAAACTAGTCGCGCACGCCTGCACGACTAAAGGGGCACGGGCTGACAGTTCTTGACGTCCTTTGCTCCCCTAATGGGGTTGGACCTATCGAGCCGCCCCCACCGGAAGCGGTCAATTATGGGCCGCTTGCCTGCATTTTTGACAGTCCCCTTGGAAAGTAAAGGGGGGCTGTTAGTGGAAAAAGTGAAAGAGTGGGAGTCCCTTGCACCCGTAGGTAAAGGAGAAGAGTAAGCCTCCTCTTCGGTAGAAGAAATTTAGAGGGTCCCCTGAGATAACAGGATGGGGGGGGGGGGGACTCCATTTTTCAGTGGAGCTGCTCGAAGGCGTTCCGGTGATGGTGGAGGGAAAGGTAAAGGGAGGAAAGAATTTTTTTTTAGGGACTCATCTTTGGGCATGGTGACCCTTTGTAATTCACGGGATGCACACGCTCATCACCCAACGCAGTAGCACGCTCTGCGAGGGGTGAATACGGGGCCGGCAGAAGCAGCTGCCGCCATTTGAGGCCACTCCTCTCGCCTAATGACCTGGCAGCCCATCGGCATGGCGGCTCCACCTTAGGCACGGCGTAAAAAATGATAGATAGTGAAAGGAGAAAAAAAAAAGGATGTAAAGAGGGTGAAGGTGGGGGTGAAGCACGTTGTTAAAAACCACCATCCAAAACCGGAGCTCAGGGGTGGACGGGCGTTGTCCCCGGACCCTTCAGCCCCGATCCGGGATAGTTGGCTGAAGGAAGCTGGTCGGCGTCTACCTTGAGAAATTAGAGGCCGACCAGAGAAAGTTGTGGAAGAGGTTGAATGGAAAATGATGAAGCAGGGTAAGAAGGCAGGGTGTCAGAAAGAAGAGGCTAAGCTGGGGCGGGACGGGGCGCTGAGTCCCGTCAGCACGGCGACTAGGAAAGCAGGTCGCTGTTCTCTTTACGGGGCAGGAACCCAGCAGAGATAATCTCGACATACGCCCAGCTCGCGGCAACCGTGGCGTCACGGATACCGCGAACCAGGCAGTGTGGAGATTTTAATGCCCCGCCGAGATCACTCAGGGCCCTTTGTCAGTCATAAAGGTCACGATCCGGTCTCCGAACCAGGAACGACGTGTTATCTTTCATACCGAGTGGTGTATTGCAACCTGCTCGACCGTGAAGATAGACGCAACGACTGGTAGAGCCCCGCTGTCTTCAAACAGAGGGAGGGGATACGGCGTAGAATCCTAACCCACGCTGGCATTGGTCCAGCGTGACGCGGAGTGCTCCAAAAAGACCGGACGCAATACTCCCGGCCCTGTGGAAGCTTTGGGAGAAAGGGCGTGGCGAAAAAAAAGTCAAAGGTGGTACCCTCCAGGCTGGCGTCCTGGGCAGAATCAGAGGAACCCTCGGCCCGAGAGCTACACCGAGCTCTCGAACGAGTTTCCTGGCCATAAACGCAAAGGGCTTAGGGTATAACTGGCGTCTCTCGGCGGCTTAGGCACCGTAGAGATGGGTTGCGGATGCAGTGAGAGACGTTGGCGACTAGGGGAGGCTCCAGACTCGCGCATTCAGGCGCAGAGCGAGTGGCATCGACAAGTATGCTCTCAATGGGGGACGTGCGGAAGGCACCGGTCACCAGGCGGATACCGGTGTGGTGGATCAAGTCCACTTTCCGCATTACACGCTCTGCTGCGAATTCATAAAACTCGCATCCGTAGTCAAGCTTCGAACGAACAATGGATCGGTAGAAAAGTAAGGCAGTAGCCCTATCAGAACCTTAGGTGCTAAACGTCACGGAACGAAGAATGTCCATGCCGCGGGTACAAGAGTCCCTAAGGCTGCAAATATGAGCCTCCCAAGTTAGGCTTCGGTCGAAAACAAGTCTAAGGAAACGATGCGAATCTACCACTTCCAGGCGAACTCCATTTAAGAACAAGCCCAGTTCGGGGTGGAGCCCTGGATGGCGGCCGAGTTGCACCACTTTAGTCTTGGCCAGGAAAACCGAATCCTGTGCACTTCGGCCTAGCGAGAGATGCGATCCAATGACAGTTAGAGTCGATGCTCCAATTAGCATCTGGGCCGCACTAATAGGAGGGTGGCTAACTGGAATAGCAAACCCTGGCACGCATCAACACACCAACATGAAGCCGCAGTAAAAGGGGAGATAATAACATGGGAATATAGCAATACTTCAATTGAGAATAGGTCCCCGGGAAAGATTATATCCGTCTTCAACAATAGTGCACTCACAATAGGAACGTACATGATGGAAAGCTGCATTGAACAGGAAACTAGACTATTAAATTAAAAGAACTAAGATTACATGGATAATTCCAAAGATGGTCCAATTTTTTCTGATAAATAATAAGGTCTTTTTTCCCTTTTTACAAGATTGTGATATTACACCTGCACCCTGGAGGCAGTCGTCGACAATAATATAAATATGTCGGAATCTCCCTGAAAGAAAATCTTAATTAATTCTGTAGATATAAGAATATTGGAAAAAAGAAAAATATCCTACCTTCTCGGCAATGATTGGATTAATACTTCTTTCAAAGTCTAAATAATCTTTCCATAACTGTTCGATATTCGCCATTGGAGTGACTACTCCTCTTTGGTATACCTAAAGAAATAGATACTCAATTACTCAAATATATATAAAAAAAAATGACTCAATGAAAAATATTCACATGGTAAAGATTTTTTTAAATATGCAATTTTAATTACTCTACGAATTAATAATTTAATCCATTCGTTGACAAACAAGTTTTGTAAATCTAGCTCTTATTTTTCCATTGAATAAAGGTGAAACGGTTAAAGGTAGGGTAGTTAAATGTACAATAATGCAATAAGGACGTGAAAAATAGTGTCTCAGGAGGCGATATGATCTCACCTTTCGCACTGCCATTATTTTCTGGTTTTCTGCATACGACCCAACAACTTCCACACTTTTTAGAAGATTCGCGTAGTCATTCCAAAGCATGTAGGAATTGTAGTCCATTCCAATCTTATCGATAGCGAATTCGTAAGCTTGAGATAATTTCTCTCTGAAATGGGCGATTGCTTTCAAAGACCAGTTTTCTACTGGGAACGGAGTAATTTTCACATCTTTCTGGGGACCTCCTTGCAAGGAGTTACACGCCATCCCCATTTCAAGTGCACTCAGAAGTCTCCTCATTTGCTTACTCTGATTATGTTCCTTCCACACATTTTCTTCTTTTTTACTTTCACTATTTCACGAGTTTATTCTCAAAAAGTTTAGGTTCGTGATGCTACCATTTGTTTTCGCGTATTTTTTTAATAAATTTGAGGTGACGCGGATGGGACCAAACAAAATTCAAAACTTGCATAACATACCACGCTACACGCACAGAAGCGAGGGAGGGGGATGGAGAGGCCTAATTATGACATCATTTTCACCAAGACCTCCAGATTTATCTTATCCTCAATCTCACAATCTAAAGGAAATTCAACCCTCCCCCCTAACACAAATCAACCGAACGGGCTACACTTTCACCAACCTGTACATAATTCCATTTACATCCTGTATACTAAACTAAGAGCCAGCGCTCAGCCATCTTCCAACACACCGCAGAGCAATTTTCTCGTGGATGGCTTCAATGCCCACAAACCTGCCTACCCAAAGACAGCTTTTCAGAACACCTAAGCCACTTATCCCGAACAACCCTTCCACTCTGAAGACCCTTCAGCAAACCTAACACCTAAAGAGCCTGCATATTACACTATCTTGCTACCATCTCCCCATCATTATAAAAATTGCCTTTGAGAACTTCATACCCAACGCACTTACACTAACTACAGCCTAAATGAATGGGAACGTTTCAATAACGACACCAAACAAAAAAAAGCTCAAAGGCTACACAAACCCATACTTTGCCCACATACACTCAATAGCAAGTAACACCAAACACATCCCTAAGGGGAACCTAGCACACTACAACCCAAGCTTTTCACCCGCAATAAGAACACGAAAAGGAACAACCTAAGAAAACAACCATGGGCCCCTAATCCGACAGACTTTAAAAACAAAGAGCGCGACGTCCCAGCACTGATCCACCAACAGAGACCACAGCCGAAAGCCTTCCTACACACACTAAACCAGATCAAGAAATTCTGGAAAATCACCAGAAGACCAGCCGACCTTACCAACGGAGAACAATACACGCACATGAAGAAAATCAACTTTAGCAACCAAGCAAACGCCGTCATACGCAAAATAGGTAACCAAACGCCTGATATCTCACATTTAGCCGCGCTTTTAAAAATGTAAATGAAAAAAAACAACACAAGAACCAATTGTGGCCAGGAAAAATGCTGGGTGCCCTTGTGCTTAAGGGAGGGTAGTTTTTAGGGGCGTTGTCTTTAGGCAAAAACCAACGAGGGCATCTCCATTATAAAGTTGGTAAGAGAAATCTGTAAAGTGAAGTGGAGGACGGGTAAAAATGTGTGGAAGACAAAAAAAATCACATCTCCTGCGTTTGGGTTCGGGATTGCAAGCAATCCTCCAGATGTCAGCTGCAGTACGCTGGCGGTTACACCTGTCATTCCTCTCAGGAATCCAGCATCCACCCTTACAAAAAGCATATCCCTCCCGCACTCAATCTAGCATCCACCCCCCTGGTCACACACACCAGAGGACACCAACATTACACCTAACATTTGAAACCACTACTTTGACCCTCACCGGATCGCAATTTCTCAAAAGCACAGGAAACCCGAGCCCCCCCTCCCCCCATTAGACGCAATGTCCATGCCATTCTCCACCAAAGGAATCCAACCACCCTGTAAAAAGGCCAACATTACCCACAAAACAATCCACACACATCACAACATAGCATCCAATCTCTGGGTCCAAAACACCCCTTCAACGCCATTCTACTGGATATCAACCCGGAAGAAACATCCCTCTTACGCCACAAAGGGGTCGTTCTGGCGAGACTCCGGTGCGGTCACCAACCAAAACTAAACGTGTAACAGCCTAACCGACACACACATCTGGTCCCGCAGGACACCAGGAACCGAACAAAGCCCATCATATTCAAAACAAGCCCGATACAAGCGCAAACACCAAAAACAACACATACACGGAGTGTGGTATCTCAGGGAGAAGCGAGTCCGGCCGGTGGAGTTCTTGGGTGCTGCCGGCCTAAAGGATGGACCGTAAAAGGAGGCAAGTCTGGTGGTTAAGGAAAGTGGTTTGGGTTGGCCTCTCAGGCCAAATGTAGCAGGAGGTTTATTTTACTTATTTATTTTGTGTGTGTGTGTGTGTGTGTGTGTGTGTGTGTGTGCGTGCGCGCGCGCGTGTGGGGAGGGGGGGGGGGTGGATTCCACCATTTTAAGCTTCTTTTTTTTTACTGCTTCCCCAGTAGGAAACTCCAGTTTATTGGTGGGATCCGAATCATTTGATTGTTACATAACGGCGTCTCAACTAAAGTAAACTCAAATCGACGCTCCATCCGTCAATGAACCACACCCAGTATGGCTTAACTTAGCTCAACACGGAAAAGGTGGTTCCACTTGGCTAGACTCTATCCCCACAAAATGAAGTGGTTTGTATGAATAAGACGCAGGTGTGAAACTTTATCATAATACTTTGTAGCTTCTAAGTATTTTGAAATCCATTAAAAAATAATAAAAAAGTTATGCTCAATTCTACTGTCAAGCAAACAGCATACAAACCTACCTGGGTGAAAATACAACCTCGCAAAGTAAAACAACCACACACTAAATGGATTTTGTACCTAGCAAAAAAAGATCCTTACTTGTATGTGGGGAGGCTGGATTTCGTCTCTTTGACGTAGGTAACATACAGACGCCATAAGTCGATGTTGAGCACCTTCGTTAAACATCTCTGAAAAAGCTGCGCAGCAAAGAAATATAATTATATGATGTACCCAGGGAATAAACGAGGCCACCCAAGAAAAGTTTTGGAAGAGCGCTTCGTAAAGCGAACGGAAATTATGGGAAAGTTATATACATAGATTCAACTTGGGCCTCTAAGGAGGGGCGCGCAGCTCTCCTGTTTGCTCCCGTTCGGGGCAAACTGCCCAACGGGGAACAATATATATATATATATATATATATATATATATATATATATATATATATATATATATATATATATATATATATATATATATATATATATATAAACTAAGAGATTTATGAGCAACCATTAATTCAGTTTGCTTTTTCAAGGTTGGTCCAAGTTCTAACGTTTTGAACTTTTTTTTCTAAGGGATACAACATAACCTTGGTCTCTTTCATCCATCAGAGGAAATAACAGGTATATTAAAATGAATTACAGAATACACGGGGATAAATAGGACTAACATAAGAGGTAGATGAGGACCGACAAAAGGGAAGATGAAAAGGACTGACATAACAAGTTAGACGAGGACTAACATAGCAAGGAGATGGAAGGGACTAACATAACAGGGAGATAGAAAGGAATAATATAACAAGTAGATGCGGAATAACATAAAAGGGAAATGAAAATGACTAACATAACATCATTATCATCAGCTTCGTTTTTCATCCTCTTGGTCCCGCTTCTACAAGGTTGGATGGTCGTATGACTCTTCTCCAATGACTAATATAACTTAAATGAAAAGGATCAACATAAAAGGGAGATGGAGAAAACTAATATAACCGTTGGATGACGACTAAAATAACAAGTAGACGAGGAGTACCATAACAGGGAGATGGGAAGGGCTAATATAACAGGGAGGTGGAAATGACTAATACACCCTGAACCACGCTAATAGCTTGTTAAGGAAATTTAGGATTTCTCAATTCTCTGTGAATCAATTTTGATGAAACTTTTCCGAGCAGGTCTGCACAATATGGCGACACTCATGGTAAGTTTTTATAATGCTGTGTTACGTCCTTCATTTTTTTCCAGATTCGTCGTTTTGGGGGTGAATCACTCTAATAACGTCTATCCTCTTTAAGAACAATGGGACGACGCAGAGGACTCAAAGAAGAAAAAACGTCTTTCATCATCAAGGAAAGTGCCATAAGCACCTTTGTTTATGTTATTGTGGAGAAGTTAGTTCGCCACGTGGACACGGTTAGACGATTTCTGAAGGACCCTTCGCTGAGGAAGAAGTGATTCAATTGTGGGACGTCCAAGACTGTGACAGCTAGGGTTCTCGGAATATTGGTCCCCGGTTGAGTGAGAAATCCGGACAAATAAGCAAAGTCATTTTCACCGCCCCAGGTTATGCCGATGTACCGAAGACCACGAGTAACCGTATCCTAGGGACCATGGCTTCCGTGCGAGCTCCCCTAAAACTGCCTCCTATAACAACCCGTCACAATACTATGATACTTCAATGGGGCCGGAAGTACATGACTTTGGACAAGAGTTGCCATCTTTTCAAGGGCGACCCTTGATGGACCTGACGATTGGGTCTATTTCGAAGTCGAGCGTCACCAACGTTTGGGACTTCAACAGCGGGATGGGGGGGGGGGGGGGGTCACGTATAATTGGAAACAGACTAGTTGGCCCAGTAGGGTGCCTGTTGGGGCTAAAGCGACCGCAGCCACCTACTGCAATCTCTTGAAGGAAATTTTGGATCCATCGCTAGATTACATACCTTTGCCACGTCTAAGGACTAGTTTTCATACATATCACCGCTCCATCTCACTCTACCAGAAACACCCAATCGTTCCTAGGCTCTTACGGCATACGAGGTGACAAGTTGATGGTGTGGCCACCAGCCTCTAAAGATATCAGCACAATCGAAAATTTGTGGTTTATCATTAAAAAAGATGTTTATGCAGATGGACGTCAATTTTCGTGTAAAGAAGTCTTATGGTCAACCATCTCAAAGCTGCAGCAGAGGCAGTTCAAACTGCGACTACTAAAAAATTGACAGATTCCATGAATGATAGGGTTTTTGAAGTCATCCGTCGAAATGAGGCTTATGTGGGCAAATAATTCCTTATGTCCATCAATCGTGTATTATAATTATGGTTTTTTGTTAAATATATAGACAAGGTATGCTTAATGTGTATAATTATCTTTCCTTTTCTCCAAAATATATCTAGATGGGTTAGGTTCATTTAAAAGCTATAAGCGTGGTTCACCCCCAAAACGACGAATCTCAAATAATAATTAAAGGACGTAACACAGCAAAATGGAAACATAACATCAGTGTTGCCATACTGTGGAGAGCAGCTGGGCAGAGCTTCATCGAAAATGATTCACAGGGAACCGAAAAATCCTAAATTTCTTTACCAAGCTATTAGCGTGGTCAGGGTGTATAACAGTGAGAAGAAATTGACTAACATAAGAGGGTGATGGAAAGGACTAACATAACAGTGGGGTGGAAATGACTAATATGAAAAGGACTAATATTAGGGTTTTTTAAAATTCGGCCATCTGGCGACTGCTTTCATGGACATAAGTTAGCATAATTATAATTCTAGCCTAGTACTAGGCTATTCGAAAAAAAAGAAAAAAAACAATATGAACTCAGGTGCTCCAAAAGTCTGTGTACACAAACCCTCCAGAGTACAAGGGACAAGCGGTAGCGACCAGGCAGTAACGTGCGCGAAGATCACCCAGACTGGGACATTCATCAAGAATGCATCAACAGTCCGGGGGACAACGCAGTTGCCGCTAAAAGGGGCAGGCGAGCGCTCCATTAAATGGCGGTGCGTCCCGCGATTGTGTTTAGTTCGGAGAAAACAGAAAGCAACCTGAAGCCGTCGCGGCATTGAGGGGAAGGTGTATGAGAACAGTCGCGATGCAATGGCATGCAACTTTAGGTTTCTCTCGACCGTCTCCCATCTTCTTTGACAAGCAGGCCGGAGGGCTGCCCAGATTCCTGCGATGTAATCGGTGTGAGGAAGAGCGAAACGCTGCTTTGGTCGCCCAGTCCTCGCGGACTCTTTGGCGCCCTCACTCCCCGCAATTCCTACATGTCCAGTAACCCAGCAGAAGATAATTTCGACATTCACCCGGTTCGCCAAAACCGTGGCGTCACGGATATCGCGAACCAGGGAATGCGCAGATTCCAATGCCCCGAGAGCACACAGGAAGCTTTGTAAGTCGCTATAGATCACAATCCGGTCTCCAAACTGGGCACGTCGCGTAATCTTCCGTACCGAGCGCTGTATTGCAACCAGCTCAGCCGTGAATACATAAGCAGCGCCCCGTTGATTTCAAACAGAGGTATACGATATCGAAACCGACCCACTTTGAAGACTTTGAGCAATCCGTATAAACTGGCACGTTACCACAGTGACAGGGAGTATGCTCCAAAAAGGCCGAACACAATACTTCCGGCGCTTTACAAGCTTTGGGAACAGAGCAGTGACGAAAAAATAGTCTAAGGTGGCACCCTCCAGGGTCGCATCCAGGGGCGCCACGGGCCCGAGAGCTATACCTAGCTCTCGAAGTAGTTTCCTAGAACTAAATCCAGAGACTTCAGTTATTTCCTGAAATGCAGACCACCGGGGCGAGCTCTTGGGCGGCAGCGGCCCAGAAAATGGTATTTGAATGTGAGAGTGATCACTACCATGGAGGTCATCGACCACCTCTCAATCAAAATCAGGCTGTGCATCCAGAGAGCACAAAGATCGAAGCAGGAAAATGAAGCGGTTCTCGGGCAATGGTGCGTAAACTCATCCATATTTATGACACCCATCTCAAGCTCGTCGATCAGGTCGGCAAAGGACTTGACCCTGGGGATTGATAGAGTAGTCTCCCCAGAAGGGGTGTCTACCGTTACATCTCAGAGCAAGAGAAAAGGCCTCGGCAACCGTGCCAGGACGCAGCGGAAGTGCCCCCGGTCGAATGTTCGCGGAAATAACAGTATACCCCCTATCAAGGTATATGCACAGCTACTGCATGGAAGGAGGTATCTAAAGCGAAGAGAAGAACAGAGACATCCTCCCGCTCGGCCCCCATCCGGTGGTGGTGGGGTCGCAAAACCCTTATAACCCGGGAGGGTGGGCAGGGGGCATGCGCTCAGCATGGTCTCATGCAATGATAGCTAACGGAGAACGAGAGGAGACGAGCCTCCGCAGCTCCTCCCAGTTGCACCCCCCCCCCCCCCCGAGTCCGCGGCAATTCCATTGAAGGAATATGCCCCAAGGCCTAGCTCAGAGGAGACGCGGGGGCCCTCTTCGAACAGAAGACCCTCACGGGAATGGCCATACGCTTCCCGGAGGAAGAACTCCGCGCGCTGTGGCCTTCGAGGACATATTGGGGGAGGTTGGGTGAGTCTTTTCCTCCCTCCGCCTCGAAACCTTAGGCGGGCAGGGCGGCTTCGGAGAAGGGGGGCGTGGCTCTCTTTTCCAGAATCCACCGTCACCCAGCCCACCACTGGGCGTGGGCTAAGGAGCCGAAGCTCCTTTATTGCAGTCCTCTTTTCGGGGAGCAGCTTCAGGGGTGTTGCCTCCTGTGAGTCAAACGACTTTGAGGAGGCGCGTGGCCGTTTCGCCTTACGGGAAACGGTCACGCTGGGGGAGGGTGGGGGGGACGGAGCCCTGGTTTCAGCCGGGGTTGGGTATGTTTCATTTGTGCCGACAGCTTTACCAGGGGAACGCCCGGGAAGGGTACAACCCGCAGAAGGGTTCCGAATGGGCGCGGGAACGAACGTACTCGTAGGCCTGGAGGGGCCAGGAGCAGAGGGTGGCTTTTTCAACATTGAGGCATAGGACGTCCCTGGTAGCACCGGGAGCGCCAGGACCAAATTCTTAGCCTCGCGAAATGCGAGACGATCCTAAGCCTGAACGGCCATGATTCTTCTCAAGGAGAAACGCACCACATTGCTTCGAAGAAGCGGGGTGCGGCTTTCCGCACTGACACACTTGCCCACACACGATTTAGGCTTATCGTGTGCGACCTTGGAGTAACTTCACAGGTTTCGAGTAAACCAGACTTTGCACGTCGACAGGAGCGGTTAGTATGGCCGAAGCGGTGGCAGTAATAGCACCTCCGCGGAGGTGGCACAAATGCCTTCACGCGGTAGCGTTACCAACCGGCACGCAGTGACTCAGGAAGCTTGTCACAGTAGAGCGTGACAAAGTGTAAGGGTGGGTCTCTAGGCCCCTCCCTATTTTCTCATCACATGCTCGACCTTGACCGTCCCATGGTCGGCCAGCTCTAAGGTGATGTCCTTTATGGAGTAGTCCACGAGTTCCCTCGCATAAACTACTCCTTTCACGAGTTCATGGTAGAGTGCGGCATCACACTCACAGGCGTGCCATTAAGTGTCCGAAGGGCACTAATCATAGCCGCCTCGGAGGGATTCGACGCATTCACCAAAAGGCTCCCGTTCGAGAAATGGGTCACCTTCGGTTCTCTACCAATCACACTAGCTAAAGCTCTCCTCTGATGGATCATGTTGCCCTTAGCCACATGGTGCCACCAATGGACCGAATAACGAGGAAGCGTTTGAAGCCAGCGGGCTCGAAAACGCCGAGAAGTCTCTGGATGAGGGGCCCGATGTAATCGAGGCTCCGCTTCGCGCACTACCACTTTCGGTCTTAGTCAGGGGCTCCACACCCGAAGAAGGGGGGCACCTGTGCCGATCTTGGCTTGGTCGCTTACCAAAGTAGCAGCATACCCATCCGTCCCCGCGGATGGAGGGGAGCCCAGTCTTTTTCTTATTTTTAGGAGAGGAGGTCAGGAAATGAACCTGCTTCTTCCCTGCGCCAGCAGGACCCCCAGGCCGGCCTCAGCAAGGGCCTTCTCCGAGATGAAGAATGTCCTGGCGGTCGTACCAACCGGACGAGGAGATGCCTTCCCTCCTTGTACTGTCTTGGAGACCCGAGCAGTCTGAGCACCTTGCATAGGAGCGGACTCGAGTTCGGTGCTTGACACCGAGCCCGGATTCGCCTCCATGGAAGGCCCTACCGTCTGAGGCTGGGTTGCCTCAAGGACCATGCTATCTCGGGGGGGGGGGGGGGCTCTCCCGTTTCCCCCCTCCCAAGACATCACAGGTCTGGGGAGAGACAGGCCTTGACCCCCTCTAGGTATAATATTCTAGCCAGCAGGTGTCTTGAGGGAAGCGACCGATGGGGCCTGGCTTTCCTCTCCCCCCTAAGGGGGTTTGCTCTACCGAGCCGCTTCAATCGGGAGCGATCGGCTATGGGCTGCCTGCTGGCTTTCTTGGCAGTCCTCTTGGAAATGGGAGGACTGCCGCTGGAAAGAGGGAGGTGCTCGAAGGCACCTCCAGACTAGGGTGTGAAGGGGAGTCCCCTACACCCGTAGGCGAAGGAGAGGAGTAAGCCTCCTCTCCGGTTAAAGAGATTTGGAGGGTCCCCTGTGAGAGCACAATAGGGGGACCTCCATTTTTTCTGTGGAGCTACCCGAATGCGGCTCCTTTGATCGTGAGGGAAAGGGGATGTTTTTTGTTGGATTTTCATCATCGGGCATGGGGACCCATTCTTTCTGCGGGAAGCAAACGCTAATCACCTCTCGCAGTGGCCCGCTCTGTGAGGGGTGCGTATGGGGCTGGCAGAGCTAGGTGCCGCCCTATAAGGCCACCCCTTCCGCCTGGGGACCTGGCAGCCCTTCGCCATGGCGACTCCACCTTAGGCACGGCGTATAAATAATAGATAGTGAATTGAGAAGGAAAAGGGATGTGAGGAAGGTATGGGTGGGGATGAAGCAGGTTGTTAAAAACCCACCATCCCAAACCAGAGCTCAGGGGTTCGGGAACATTGTCCCCTTCCCCTCTCAGCCACGATCCGGGATAGTTGGCTGAGAAGGTCAGCATCTACTCTGTGAAAATAGGGGCCGACCAGAGAACGTTGTGGGGGGTTGTAGGGGAAGTGAGGAAGTAGGGGAGAAATACATGCTGTCTGAAAGAAGGAGAAGCGGCTAAGCTGGAGCCGGACTAGGCGCTGAGTCCCATCAGCACGGCGGCTAGGAAGGCAAATCGTCGCGCCCCTTACGGAGACGTTCCGCTGCAATAGATCAGCGGGAGGGGTGTGGGGTGATACCCTCTTCCTCGATGGAAGAGGGTAACTTTTGGGGTATTGGATGCGCCGGTAGGAGTCTTGCCTCCCACCGACTTATCGTTTTCCTGCTCTCTTTTTCTTTGGGTTTTAATTTGACTAATTAAGAGAGTAATTCTTTTTTTAACGGCGACATATGCCTATACAGGCAGTCGCTATGACGGCCCCTTTAACAAAAAACAACAACCGCCCTTTATGGGTACTTTGAATAAAATAACCACTACGTCATTCACTAAAAGCCTCCTTTGGTCAAAGCAACCAAACAGAGGCCACAATTCGCGCCAATGGGCTTTAGGTGCCTTCCTCCCCGCCTCCATCTCAACGTCCATCACACACAATTTTCCCGCAAATGAACTTTTATAAATCTTTTTCGGAACAAATCCAGCAGCGAATTAGATGCAAATGCGAAGTTATGGTTAGGTTAGGTTAGGTTAGGTTAGGGCGACTTTTCAAAAATGGACATATTAGGAAACTTTCATTAGCATCTTCACGTTGCCGTTGGTACTGTAATAAGCGTGAATGCAATTTCAGTGTTGGATTGCGAAAGGACACTTGGTTTGAAGAATCATTATATTATATTTTGAGACAAGCGTTTATTTCATTCACACATTGTGCAATGCGTTGACAACCACTGTTTTTTTTTTCGTATTGAAGAGTTTAAAATGTCAACAGGAACCATAACTGATTGGAAACTTTCTGCGAGAAGTTTGCGTCAGTTCCTAGCTCCAAAACCTAACCTAACCTACAGGTTGTACTTACTTACACTACGAGCCTCGAATGCCATAGCCTAATCTTAATCACCTCGCGATAGCCTCGAACGTCTAATTCGCTGCAGGACATGTTCCGAAAAAGACCCACTTTTATGTCTCTCATCTTGTGATTTTCAGATATTTGTTACGTTACTTAACATGTATCCAAGAAAGTGAAGGCGGGTTTTTTTTTGTTTACTCTACTGGATAAATAAATGAAAACAGTTTAAACAAGACAATTTATTCTACAAAAGTTTCCCATCCTTTCATAGATCTTTTCCCAATGAAATAAATGTTTATATCTACCTCTTGAATAAAACTCCAGGCTAAAAAAAAAAAAAAAAAAAAAAAACGAAGTCTGTTTTCGAGTGCGTCCTTATTAAAGAATTTTTCATTATTAATCTGATCATCTAAAGAACATAACAGGTGGTAATCCGAAGCAGACGTCTCAGAAGAGTACGGCGGATGAATGGGAAGCAGTATAGTAGCTCCTAACTTAGACTATTCCGTGCAACTCTCCCACTACACATGCGATGTGTGGTATGTAGTCTTAGAGGAACTCCTCCTTTGTTGCTTTGTTACCAACCCTCGTGAGCTTAGAAAAGGCTAGATGTGACCATCGCGGATCTATTCAGAATAAAATACCACACCCCACACAAACAAAATAAAAGACCACTGCACACAATCACACACGCCGAAAACACAATGCACACTTTCTGAGGGCACTTTTACACGAGCGTTTCTTGTCGCACGTTTTAGAAATGCACGTCATTCGAGCGTTAGTGTCCAAAATGACGTCGACCGAACGATCAAGCTAGCTCGAAGACTGCGTCCTCAGTTACTACAAATGGTAATGGGGACGTTCATACCAGCGCTTGTTGTGGCGCGCATAACATCGCTCCAGTAACATTTAAATATACAAGGGGTGACATTTAAACAAAAAAATAAAGATCCCGTATGGCGGCCCCCATTTTAATAATAATAATTAAAAAAGTACGACAAACTAACAAAACTAAGTTTAGTACTAAGGCGCCGGAGGAAGGCTCGATCACCTTGGGACCCAACCATGCAGCCAACACTCAACCATTTAGATAAAAGGGAAAAGAGATGCCCCCTCCTAAAACCCCCAAATGCCAGTCGAGTGTGTACAAAGACACACCGACTACAAAGGGACGAACGGTAGCGACCACACGCGAAGCTCTCACATACGGCCGGGATGTGCCAGTTACTTTGGGATACTAAGAACTCGTCACGATAAGGTAGAGGGGAGCGCTCCGTCCCACGAGTCTGCTCGATTCGGAGAGCGTGACAAAAATGGAACACGTGACCAGAAACGCTCGTGTGAGGGGGTTCTGTGGGAAAACCAGGTACAGTCTAGGTAGGGCCTCCTCGGCTAGACATTTTGAGGGACGGCAACGACATCAACGTTCTATACAGAATTTCACTGCGAGAAAGGGGTTAATTTTGAAGGTTAAGGGGTTAAATAAAGGCAGGTTAGTTCTTACTAACGCACAACTTGTAATTAGACAACAGGGTAGCAAGAACCATTTTAATTTATATAAAAACTAACTACCCTTTAATTAACCCTAACCTTCTGCATGGTGAAATGCTGTTTAAAAAGTTGAGGGTAAGATAGACTGTTATTAGAACATGAAACATGTCGGTAGATCGCATATTAAAACATCACCGTTTAGGCTCGGTCGTTTATATGGTTCAATATCTAAATAAACACAGCTTAACCGGATCAGAGTTAAACTACGCGGAGACCAAATACTGGGGCCTGTCTGTTCCGGCCAAGGCAATTTTTGCAACTTATATGTCTGTACATATTATATGTTGATATCCAATTTTATTTATGGCTAAATACAATTATATAAATACACATTTGCCGCGCTTTACCGGGACGAACCTGGCCTAAATTAAAAACTTTGGTTCTAGGAAGCAATTTGTAGCCGGGCTTAATCCGAAATATCAGGTCCGTGCAGGGCACTAAATACCCCCCCCCCCGATTGTAAATTGTGTCTGGTTTTCCCTTTCCTTTTCTTTGTGAAATGGGTTAAAATCCTGCCTGGCCCTAGTTTGGATTTGAGTCAATGGCGAGGTTTAACAACCTATTCGTTCTGCGGACCACATAAGATACTTTTCACCTTTATTCAGGTCACGCATTAACTTGGGTAGAATTTAGGCACCAAGAGTAATTTCTACTTTTCAAAAAGATATGAATACTTTATATTAACAATAATCTAAACGTTAAAATATAAATTACAAAATTAATTTTCCGAGGAAAATTATGAGATTTCAAATAAATTACCGGTAATTTGTTACAATACCGGGGACGCCGATTTTGGCTAACAAAATTAGCAATTTATGGAATTCCAGTTAATTTGCCGGAAATGTAACAATTTGCTTGCATAATGGATTGGTTATTTACATTTTTCTAATTACATAAAGATGGCGTCGCCACCAGCCCAAATTTAAGTTTTAAGATTATTTTATTAACTTTCTGCGTAATTAAGAAAATACAAACTTATAATCATCATCATCACTAAGTCTATAATTTAAGAAGGGGATTTTTTTTTAGTATTTGAATAATAATTTCATCTTAGTTTGGTTATGACTTATGTTTTTTTATCAAAGTTATTTCTAATAATTCTTTTATAATATGAAAAAAAATGGTGTTCATAAATAAATATAAGTATCGAAATTCTGTGAATTTTTAAAACACAAAGAATTACAAATGGTGAAGTTCATAAAATATATTTTTATATATCTTCTCTTCTTCTATAACTCTGTTTTAGCAACGTGATATTTTGAAAGGGGGGAAATTTAGTTTAGAGTTCCTTTGTAAATTATTATAATTGGCGAAGTTCAGAAAATTTATAAAAATTTAACCATAGCTGCGTTTTTTTAGATTTTAAATTTTAATCTTAGTAGCAAAGCGCAAGCTCCCCACTTAGGGAAGAGTGGCGAAACCATTGCCTGGTCAATATATAAAACTAACAAACCCAAATTAACCTAAACCTCCGTAACGCGCTAAAAATAGCTCAATTATGCAGATACATAACAAAAACGAACTTAGCTATGTCGAAGCATTCTTGCGTTGCTATATCGGGTTGAAATAGTGACTTATCGTGACTACCAATTTGGTGGTACACCCTCTCTCGCCATTAAAATGCTGGCCTAATGCCCACGTGTGACTCGAAGACGAGTCGCTCTAGCCTAAATTTGAGCAACAATGGGGAAAGAGATGAAAGAGCATTTTTTTTTTATTTTATGAGCCTATCTGGCGAGTGCCCACTTGGACATAAGTCGCTGGAATCACGACAGCCTAGCACTAGGCTACTTTAAAATAAGAATATGAAAACACAACAACGATAAAAAAGGGAAGATGGCAACAATAAGGAAGCAAGCTCCGGCGTCGGGGGGAGGCCCCCTCCCCCTGGAGCAGGAGCGTGCGACCTACAAAGAAAACAACAATAGCAAAAAAACCTAGTTAAAAAAGGGGAGAAGGCCGGCCTACCCCCAAAAGTCTATAAGTCCACCAGCCAATGTGCAAAAACTCGTCCCGAATACAAGGGACAGGTGGTAGCAAACCCGCCCATCCCTGTACTTGGACAGGTAACGTGAGCGAAGATCACCCGGACGGGGACATTCGACAAGAATGTGCCGAACAGTCTGGGGAACAGCAAGGTCGTCACAATAGGGCATAGGCGACCGCTCCATCAAATAGCGATGGGTCAAACGAATGTGTCCGATTCGGAACGACAGAAAGCGACCTAAAGCCGTCGCGGCATTAGAGGATAGGTCCATGGGAACAGAGGCGGTGCAATGGCACGCAACTTCAAGTTCCATTCGACCGTCTCTCCTCTTCTTTGCCAAGCAGTCGGAAGAGCTGAGCATATTCCTGCCATGTAGTCAGTGTGAGGAAGAGCGAAACGCTGGTCCGGTCGCAGAGCCCTCCCGGACTCTTTGGCGCGCTCATCCCCCGCAATGCCTAATGTCCAGGAACCCGGCAGAAGATAATTTCGACATCCGCCCGGCTCGCCAAAACCGTGGCGTCACGGATATCGCGAACCACGGGATGCACAGATTCCAATGCCCCGAGAGCACTCAGGGCGCTTTGTGAGTCGCTATAGATCACAATCCGGTCTCCGAACCGGGCACTTCGCGAAATCTCCCGTACCGAGTGGTGTATTGCCACCAGCTCGGCCGTGAAGACAGACGCAGCGCCTGGCAGAGCCCCGCTGACTTCAAACAGAGGGGATACGGCGTAGAAGCCGACCCCCTCTTCGGACTTGGAGCCATCCCTATACACTGGCACGGTTGCAGCGTGCCACGAGATTTGCTCCAAAAAGGTCGAACGCAATACTCCCGGCGCTGTACAAGCTTTGGGAGCAGAGGTGTGGCGACAAATAGCCAAATGTGGTACTCTCCAGGGTAGCCTCCTGGGCAGAACCAGGGGCGCCATCGGCCCGAGAGCTATACCTAGCTCTCAAAGGAGTTTCCTGGCCTTAAAGCCAAAAGGCTTAGGGTATGACTGTCGTCTCTCGGCGGTATAGAAACCGTCAAAATCAGATGCGGATGCAGTGAGAACTGTTGGCGACTGAGGGAGGCGCCGGGCTCGCGCGTACAGACGAATAATGCACTGTACACGAGGTAGAGCGATTTTTTTTTATAGAACCCATCTGACAACATCCCACTTGGGCATAAGTCGCCGGAAACACGACAGCCTAGAACTAGGCTACTTTAAAATAAAAATATGAAAACAATGATAAAAATGTGAAAAACTTAACAATTAGGAAGCAATTTCCGCAAGCGGGGGAAGGTCCACCTTACCTCGGTGCAGGAGCGTGCTACCTACAAAGAAAACAATAACAAACCAAAAAATAGAACCTTCTTAAATAAAGGGAAGAAGCCCGGCCTCCCCCAAAAGTCAACAAGTCAATGTGCACGAACTCGTCCCGAGTACAATGGACAGGCGGTAGCGACCCTGCCAATCCCGGTACCGGGACAGATATCGTGCGCGAAGATCACCCAGACTTGGACATTCGACAAGAATGTGACGAACAGTCTGGGGGACGACGTCGTCGCAATAGGGCGCTGGCAAGCGCTCCATCAGATAGCGATGCGTCACACGAGTGTGCCCGATTCGGAGACGACAGAAAGCGACCTGAAGCCGTCGCGGCAATGGGGGATAGGTCCATGGGAACAATCGCAGGACAATGGCACGCAACTTTAAAGTTCCATTCGACCGTCTCCCATCTTCTTTGCGAAGCAGTCCGAAGAGCTGCACGTATTCCTGCTATGTAGTCGGTGTGAGGAAGAGCTAAACGCTGGTCCGGTCACAGTGTCCTCGCGGACTCTTTTGCGAGCTCATTTCCCGCAATTCCTAATGTCCAGTAACCCAGCAGAAGATAATTTCGACATCCGCCCGGCTCGCCAAAACCGTGGCGTCACGGATATCGTGAACCACGGGATGCGCAGATTCCAATTCCCCGAGAGCACTCAGGGCGCTTTGCGAGTCCCTATAGATCACAATCCGGTCTCCGAACCGGGCACGTCGCTTAATCTCCCGTACCGAGTGGTGTATTTCCCCCAGCTCGGCCGTGAAGACAGACGCAGCGCCTGGTAGAGCCCCGCTGACTTCAAACAGAGGGGATACGGCGTGGAAGCGACACCATCTTCGGACTTGGAGCCATCCCTATACACTGGCACGGTTCCAGCGTGCCACGAGATATGCTCAAAAAAGGTCGAGCGCAATACTCCCTGCGCTGTAAAAGCTTTGGGAGCAGAGGTGTGGCGACAAATAGCCAAATGTGGCATTCTCCAGGGTGGCCTCTTGGGCAGAACCAGGGGCGCCATCGGCCCGAGAGCTATACCTAGCTCTCAAAGGAGTTTCCTGGAAAACTAAACCCAAAAGGCTTAGGGTATGACTGTCGTCTCTCGGCGGTATAGGCACCGTCAAAATCAGCTGCGGATGCAGTGAGAACTGTTGGCGACTGAGGGAGGCGCCGGGCTCGCGCGTACAGACGAATAATGCACTGTACACGAGGTAGAGCGATTTTTTTAATAGAGTCCATCTGACAACAGCCCACTTGGACATAAGTCGCCGGAAACACGACAGCCTAGAACTAGGCTACTTTAAAATAAAAATACGAAAACAATGATAAAAATGTGAAAAACTTAACAATTAGGAAGCAATTTCCGGCAGCGGGGGAAGGTCCACCTTACCTCGGTGTAGGAGCGTGCTACCTACAAAGAAAACAATAACAAACCAAAAAATAGAACCTTCTTAAATAAAGGGAAGAAGCCCGGCCTCCCCCAAAAGTCAACAAGTCAATGTGCACGAACTCGTCCCGAGTACAATGGACAGGCGGTAGCGATCCTGCCAATCCCGGTACCGGGACAGATATCGTGCGCGAAGATCACCCAGACTGGGACATTCGACAAGAATGTGACGAACAGTCTGGGAGACGAAGTCGTCGCAATAGGGCGCTGGCCAAATGCGGTAACCTCCAGGGTGGCCTCCTGGGCAGAACCAGGGGCACCATCGGCCCGAGAGCATAGCTCTCAAAGGAGTTTCCTGGCCCTAAACCCAAAAACCTTAGGGTATGACTGGCGTCTCTCGGCGGTATAGGCACCGTCGAAATCAGCTGTGAATGCAGTGAGAGCTGTTGGCGAATGAGGGAGGCGCCGGGATCGCGCGTACAGGCGAATAATGCACTGTGCACGGCGTAGATCGAGTGGCATCTCCCCAGCATCGACTAGTATGCTCTTAATGGGGGAAGTGCGGAATACACCGGTCGCCAGGTGAAGGCCGGTGTGGTGGATCGAGTCCACCTTCCGCAATACACGTTCGCCTGCGTATATATAAAAAGATGAAAGGGCATCGAGAGCCTCAAGGATCGCTGTTACTTCTTTAGTCGGGAATCCCCTTGACTTTATCATGGGGGCGGAAGGGTTTCATTAAGTTTTGAAGTGGTGAATCTTATTACCTCACCGCGGGACTAAGCAGCAATCTTTGTAGTAGTAAATCTCGGAGTTAAACAACGATCCTTGAGGCCCTCAAACCCCTTTGATCCTTCCTCCCTCCATGCGGTCAAATTTAGTCAAGAGCGACTCGTTTTAAACCCGCGGACAACCTAGTCAATTTATTTGAAATCGCATGTAAACTTTATATAATATTCCTCGCAGTTAATTTTAGTTAACATTTTAATGTTTATTATTTTTCATAATAAAATATTCAATAATTTAGTATAATAACCGTAATTTATATGTTTGTGATTTTTCTTTAGAGTTTTAAACGCAATAATATCGAGGCAGTATCATGCAAGAAATTTGTTAAGGAGAGATCTGTAAAGAAAGCGGTGGGGAATAGAAATGAAGTGTGTGGAAGATTATCGACTGAAAATCATCCTACAGGCATTGCGGCGGTGGGCGTTGCAGGTGTTAGCGCTAAGAAGGCACACAAGCTTTCAGATGTCACCTGACATCTTGCGGACTGATCTCGTGGCATTCGAAATGACAGGACAGTCGGTATCTTACTCTGTGGCAATAGGTTGATGAGGGTCGATTTAATTTCTTATTTTAGTAAAGCATTCCTTTCCAGGGCAAAAATTAGAATGAGTACGGGTTTGTTGTAGCAAAAGTATAAGGAAGGGGGTGGGGGTATTCCTTCCATGCTGAAGTCGATTTTTCGTTGTCATGTAGTGCCCCATTACAAGGTGAAATATGATTAACAATGAAGCCTCACAAATGAGTGTCATGTTTCCTATGAAGTCTTGGAATAGGCACGCAAATAATAATATACATTTTGTCATGTAAATAATAAAAAACATTTTGTATGTAAATAAGAACATGTAACATTTGCTCATATAAATAATAATATATATTGTTCTTGTAAAGGCTAAAGGAAGAATGAATTCGATACTCTTTCACACGCAGCAAGGCGCCTCTGGCGATATCTGTTCAGATCTTTTTCGAGCTAAATAAAGGTTCTGGGAGGCGCCCAAAACAGATGTATTAAAAAAGGGTTATTAAATCACACCGAGCTGAGAAATGGAAAGACGCAGATTTTGTTCATTCCCACAGGGCCGCAAAACACGAAATTTTATTCTCGAAATTCGATAGATTCTCTCTATCTCCGTGTAAACACAAATAAACGAGTAGAGTAAGCTCCACCCAAGCTATATTAATGGCTAAGAGTGGGCCACGCCCACTGTTTTCGATACATTAAATACCATCTTGGGTAGACCTCAAGACAGTCAAGGACAATCGGAGAGAGTAAAAAGCAGAAAATAACAATAACAGTAGTTTGTTTTCAATGAAGCGTCGATAAAAGTAGACCCAAACATTAGTAGGCCTGTCTCAAATACCCGATACACGTTTAATCGAAATCATTGCACCTAAGCCTAACGAGTTTTCCGCCTAATAAAGTCCTTGAATCCGTCTTCCAAGATTTCCCTTTCCTGCGGGTAATCAACCGGTCCTCTTACCCAACCTACTTCACAAAAATCAAGCAAGAGGATAATCTTCCGCAAATTTGATTCGGCCCAATGTCAGCGCCCGGTAATTAAGTACCCCAATAGTGCTACTATCATTGGGAGTAAACCAACCCAAACATCTGCCAGAGGGATTTTGGATAAAGCTCCACTTTTTTATTTTAGTTTAGGAATTTAAAATTTTAAACTTCATTAAGCGAGTAACTTACTACTTGGCAAGGTTGAAACTAGTGGCGGTGGGGGTTAATCCACAACATGTTCCTTTGAGTAGTTAAGGTATTTGAGCGCATTTTTTTTAGATAAGACATGACGGGAATCGGAATCGAATCAGTTGGCCGACATCGAATCGATGGTTTATTGATGCGCAGCGTATTTTGCTGAACAGAAGTACCGATGAGGAAAGGACATTTTTCTAAAAAAATTGAGACCCTATCTGGCGACTGCTTAATAGGGCAAGTCACTGTGCTCCAAAAAGTCGTATGGTGCACAAGTATATCTGCAGGAACCAGTGCCGAGTACAAGGGACAACAGGTAGCGACCAGGCTCTTCCCGGTCGGGACAGATAACGTGCGCAAAGATCATCCATACTGGGACATTCAACAAGAATATACCGAACATTCTGGGGGACAAATCAGTCAATACAGCAAGGCGCAGGCGAGCGCCCAATCAAATGGAGGTGCGTCGAATTCGGAGACGACAGAAAACAACATGAATCCGTCGCGGTATTGGGGGGAAGGGGGGTAGGTGCAAGGGAAGAGTTGCCGCGGAATAACACGCAACTTTAAGTTACCCTCGACAATTGCCCATCTTCTTTGCCAATCAGCCCGGAGAGCTGGTCGCATTCCTGCCATGGTGTGGTGGAGCGAATGTGAGTATGTGAAGGGCCATTCTCCCACCCCCTTTCCCAATACCCTCTCCCTCCCTCTGTAAGAATGTGTGTGTGTGTGTGTGTGTGAATGTTTTTTTTTGGTGTTTTTTATATATAAATTCCGGATTTCATTTTTGTATAAAATGTTTTTTTTTCTTCCTCAGCAAATTGTTGATTATTATTTTTTCGAAAGGCCACTATTAAGTTCTAAAATATTCCTTTTGTAAAGAGTGGCTGGCGTTGTACGATTTGGAGTATTACAAATTGAAATAATTGTACGTACCATTTGAAGGGAGGGCTTTTTGTTTGATAGCCTCAAGACGTGACCAGATTGCAATATTGTACGAGCTCGGAGGCGCCAGGTTTTTTTTTTTTTTGTAAAACGCTTGAGACGACAATACCCAAGTGGGTAACACGTGAGCCCTTTCTTCTTTTTTTTAGTCCGCTTGTTTGCTTTAGGCCTCTTGTTATTGACTTCTTTGTTTACTGTGTTATCGGTTGGTTGATATTGCCCTGGCAGATATTTTTGTTGTTGTTTGACTTTGCGTATCTTCCTTTTGTATATATAGTCTAATTGAATGTTGTTGTTTTGTATAAATTTTTATCGGTATTCATCAGATAATATTAATTGTGTATATAGGAAAATTAGCTATCTATATTTTTGTGTGCATAAGTAACTTAAGTAACGAGATCTCTTGTAAATATTTACCCGATATTTTTGTAAGTAAAGGACTGTACATACAATATGTTTCATTTCTCCCTCGATTTCTCAAATCCGAATTAGTGTAGGAAGCGGGTTGGATCGACTGGGGTGAGAGTCTAGATTTTCGGCCCGCTACAATGTTATCGATGTGAGGAAGAGCGAAACGCTGGTCCGGTCGCCCAGTTTTTGCAACACTTTAGTGACCTCATGTCCCGCAATTCCTACATGTCCAAGAACAAAACAGAAGGTAATCTCGACATCCGCCCGGCTCGCCAAAACCGTGACATCACAGATATTTTTAAGCGGGGTATACGGAGATTCCAATGCCCGGAGAGCACTCGGGTGCTTTATGAGTCGCTATAAATCACAATCCGGTAACCGAGCACGTCGCGGTATCGCCCGTACAGAGAGGTGTAATGCTACCAGCTCGGCCATCAAGACAGATGCAACGCCTGGCAGAGCCCCACTGACTTCTAATAGAGGAAACGGCGCGAAATCAACCCATCTTGGGAATTGGAGCCATCCGTATACAGTGGCCTAGTACAAGCGTGACAGGAAGTGTGCTCCAAACAGGACGAGCACAATACTCCCGGCGCTGTAGAGGCTTTGAGAGCAGAGCAGTTGTAAAAGAATATTCTGTGGTTGCACCCTCCAGGGTCCTGTCTTGGGCAGAACCAGGGCCGCTACCGGCCCTGTCTCTCGGCGGCATAGGCACTGTCAAGATCAGCTGCGGATGCAGTGAGAGCTGTTGGTGACTGAGGAAGGCGCCGGGCTCGCGCAGAGCTAGTGGCAGCTCTTCAGCATCGACAAGTAGGTTCTTAATGAGGAAGTGCGGAAGGCACCGGTCGCCAGGCGAAGGCCGGTGTGATGGATCGAGCTCATCTTCCGCAATACAAGCTCAGCTGAGGATGCATAAAATTCCGATCGATAGCGAGCTTCGAACGAACAAAGGATCGATAAAAAAGTAAGGCAGTAGCCCTATCAGCGCCCCAAGCGCTGACCGTCATGAAGCGAGGAAGATCCATGACGCGGGTACAGGAGACCCTAAGGCTGCGAATATGAGCCTCCCAGGTGAGGCCTAGGTCAAATACAAGAGCAAGGAAACGGTGTGAGTCCACGACTTCCAGGTGCACTCCAGCGAGAAACAAGCCTGGGTCAGGGTGGAGCCGTGGACAGCGGCAGAAGTGCACAGCCTTAGTCTTGGCCAAGGAAAACAGAAGCCTGTGCGCTTCGGTATAGCGAGAGAAGCGGTTCAATGCCTGTTGGAGTCGGCATCTGGGCCGTGCAAAAAGAGATCAAAAGGTCATCCACGTAGAGCGTAGCGATAATATCTTCAGGCAGCACTGAGGAGATGCCCTTGATGTTCAGGGGAAAGAGTGTAACACTGAAGACACTTAAGTGCAGGACCCCCTCTTTCTGCTCCATTGGGCGGGAGAGGGCTCCCCACACCCGTACGCGGAATATACGATATCGAAAAAATTCAGATATAAAGATTTGAAGGCGTCCATTCACTCCGATCGTCTGGAGGGTCTCCAAGTTAGCGTATTGCCATGCGGTATCATAGGCCTTATCCAGATCGAAAAACACCGTGGCGTAGAGTTGTATAGGAAGGAACGCCTTGCAGACGGCATTTTACAGTCGGAGCAGAGCATCGGACGTGGAGTGGAACTTGCGGAAGCCGCACTGTGAAAACAGATGGCCTCCGATGTCCAGAAAAAAAGGCTAATCTAATAGTTACGAATTTCTCCATCAAGTTGTACATGCAGGAGATTTAGAGATTGGGTGGAAGTAGGCCGGGGTTGACTGATCTCTCCCCGGTTTGGAAAAAGCGAGCACATTAGCGATTCGCTAAGAGTCTGGGAGGACGGGAGGAAAATCTTGCAAGAACTTGCACCGAATCCTTTTGACTCGCTTCCACACCTCTGCTAGAGAGGGGTCTTCACGTTAAGTGATGACACGTATGCCCGCCATGAAGAGCGGCGTGCGTGCTTTGAAACATGCCGGAACCTAGCCCTAGCTAGACGAAATTCACTGAGTGAAATCGTTCGGGCGGCACTTATTATGCAACTAGGCATAACCCTTGTTTTGAGGGACGCCTCACACTCGGCTGACCACCACGGGAGCGGCCGTGGTGAAAAACGGCCAGACGTTCTAGAAATAGCAGTTAGGCCCATGGCGATGAGGTTGCCGGAAAAAAGGTCAACTGCTTCATCTACCGACCTGAACTCGTCGACTGAGGAAGAGAAATCAGTCATTTCGTGAAATACGGACCACCGCGCCAAGCATCACAGGGGCTGGCTCTCAAGTGATATTTGAATGTGAGTGATCACTACCCTGGAGGTCATCTACTACTCTCCCTCCCCCCCCCAAAACGGGCTGTGCATCCGGAGCATTTTTTTAGGAGCCCATCTGGCGACTGCCTACTTGGGCAGAAGTAACCGTACTCACCAAGAGAGCCTAGTACTAGGCTACGTTAGAATAACAACAAAAACACAACAAAAAGAAAAAAACCAACAAGCAGGCTCGAGCGTCGGGGGCAGGTCCACCTCCCCCCGGCGCAGGAGCGTGCGACTACAGAGAAAACAACAACAAAGCCCCACCTAGTTAAATAAACAGGAGAAGGCCGAACTCACCCCTAAAGTCTATAAGTCCACCAGTCAATGTGCACGAACTCGTACCGAGTACAAGGGACAGGCGGTAGCGATCCCGCCCATCCTGGTACAGGGACAGGTAACGTGCGCGGAGATCGCCCAGACTGGGAGATTCAACAAGAATGTGCCGAACAGTCTGGGGGAAAACGCAGTCTTCATAGTAGGGCGCAGGCTAGCGCTCCATCAAATGGTGGTGCGTCCTGCGAGTGTGTCCAATTCGGAGACGAGAAGCAACATGAGGCCTTCGCGGAATTGGGGGGGGGGGGGTAGGTCCATGGGAACAGTCGCGGCACAAAGGCACGTAAGTTTTAAGTTCCCTTCTACCGTCTCCCATCTTCTTTGCTAAGCAGCCCGAAGAGCTGTCTGTATTCCTTCCATGTAGTCGGTTTGAGGAAGAGCAAAACGCTGGTCCGGTCGCCGAGTCCTCACGGACTCTTTGGTGCCCACATTCCCTACATGTCTAGGAACCCAGCAGAAGATAATCTCGACATCATACCGGCTTGAAAACCGTGGCGTCACGGATATTGCGAACCAGGGGATGCGGAGATTCTCATGCCTCGAGAGCACTCACAGCGCCTTGTGAGTCGCTATAGATCACAATCCGGTCTCCGAACCGGGCACGTCGCGTAATCTCCCGTACCGAGTGGTGTATTGCCACCAGCTTGGACGTGAAGAGAGATGCAACGCAAATCAGACACGTTGACTTCAAACAGATGGGATAGGGCGTGGAAGCTAACCCCCTCTTAGGACTTGGAGCCATCCGTATACACTGACACGGTTCCAGTGTGACACGAGGTGTGCTCCAAAAAGGTCGAACGCAATACTCCTGGCGCTGTACTAGTTTTTGGAGCAGAGGCGTGAAGAGAAATCGCCAAAGGGGGTACTCACCAGGGGGTAGAATTCTGGGTAGAACCAGGTAGCCAGCGGCCCTAGAGATATAACTAACTCTCGAAGGAGTTTCCTAGCCCTAAACCTAAAGGGCTTAGGGTATGACTGGCGTGTCTCGGCGGCATAGGCATCGTTAAAATCAGCTGCGGATGCAGTGAGAGCTGTTTGAGACTAAGGGAGGCGCCGGGCTCGCGCGTACAGGCGAATAATGCACTGTGCACGGCGGAGAGCGCGTGGCATCTCCCCAGCATCGACTAGTAGGCTCTTAATGGGTAAGTGCGGAAGGCACTGGTCGCCAGGCGAAGGCTGGTGTGGTGGATCGAGGCCACCTTCCGCAATACACGCTCAGCTGCGGATGCATAAAACTCGCATCCGAAGTCGAGTTTCAAACGAACAAAGGATCGATAATAAAAGTAAGGCAGTAGACCTATCAGCACCACAAGCGCTGAACGTCGAGGAACGGAGAATATCTATGGCGCGGATACAAGAGACCGTAAGGTGGCGAATATGAGCCTCCCAGGCGAGGCGATCGTCAAATACAAGACCAAGGAAACGCTGCAATTCAACCACTTCCACGCGTACCCCATTGAGAAACAAGTCTGGGTCAGGTTGGAGCCGTGGATGGCGGGACAAGTGAACCACCCTAGTCTTGGCCAAGGAAAATCGAAACCTACGCGCTTCGGCATAGCGAGAGACACGGTTCATTGCCTGTTGGAGTCGACGCTCCAGAGTTGGCATTGGGGTGCGCCAAAAGAGATCGAAAGGTCATCCGCGTAGAGCGTAGCGAGAATATTTTCTGGCACCACCGAGGTGATGCCATTAATGATCAGGGCAAAGAGTGTGACACTGTGGACGTTTTCTTGCGGAACACCCTCTTCCTGCTCTATTGGGTCAGAAAAGGCTCGCCCCCCCCCCCCGTACGCGGAATCGACGATCTCGCAAAAATTCAGATATAAACATTGGGAGGCGTCCCCTCGCCGACATCGTGTAGAGAGTCTCCATGATACCGTATTGCCATGCGGTATCATAGGCCTTCTCCAGATCCAAAAACACCGTGGCGTAGTGCTGTCTACGAAGGAAGGCCTCCCATACGGCATTTTCCCGTTTGAGCAGAGCATCCGACGTAGAGTGGAAATTGCCTATGTCGCACTGTGCAGAAGACAGATGGCATCCGCTGTCCAGAAAAAAAGGTTAATCTAACATTTACCAATTTCTCCATCACTTTGCAGACCCAAGAGTTTAGAGATTGGGCGGAAACAGGCCGGAGCAGAGTGATCTATTCCCGGTTTGCGAACGGCAAGCACAGTAGCAATTCGCCAAGAATCCGCCGGGAAGGAGACCCTCCACCCAGATCCTGTTGAACAAATCTAACACAAAAGCCATGCCTCGCTCACCCAGGTGTCGAAGCATGGCATACAGGACATCGTCGGGAAGGAACGCAACTCACTCAGAGTAAACCTGTCGTTGAAGGGTTCTCCGCATCTGGAGGTAAAGTCGAGCCGGCAGCCTTCCGTTACATCACGACGTGCATTGAATGCTGGCGGAGTAGCATCCCGGCTGAAGAATGTGGAGAAAGCGGTGGCAAAGGAGTCCACCACGGACGCGGGGTCCGAGATTGCGGTCCTATTCTCCTAGAGAACGGGAGGGGGGTCATGCTAGAAGTTGGCCCCAATCCTTTTGACTCGCTTCCACACCTCTGCTAGAGGGGACTTCCCGTTAAGTGAAGGCACGTATGCCCCGCCAAGAAGAGCGGCGGGCGTGCTTCGAAATATACAGGAACTTAGCCCTAGTCCGACGAAATTCACTCAGTGAAATCGTTCGGGCGGCGACTTATAGCGCATGTAAGCATAGCGCTTCGGCTTGAGCGCCGTCTCACACTCGGCTAACCGCCACGGAAACGGAAGTGGTCGGCGTGCAAAACGGCCAGACCTTCTAGGAATAGTAGCTAGGCCCGTAGCGATGAGGTTGCCGGAGAACAACTCAACGGCCTCATCTACCGACCTAAACTCCTCGACTGAGATAGAGAAATCAGTCATTTCCTGAAATGCAGGCCACCTACAAGGTGGGCTCTCGGGCAGCAGCGGCCCAGAAAATGATATTTGAATATGAAAGTGATCACTACCATGGAGGTCATCGACAATCCAATGAAGCGGTTCTCGGGCAGTGATGCGTATACTCATCCACATTTAGGACACCTATCTCAAGCTCGTCGATTAGGTTGGCAAGGACTTGACCTAGGGGATTAATAGAGTAGTCTCCCCAGAGAGGTGTCTACCGTTTAGATCTCCGAGAAAGAGAAAGGCCCTCGGCAACCCTGCCATGACGAGGTGGAAGTCCCCCGCGTCGAAGTCGACTGACGGTGGAAGGTACGCGGAAATAACAGTATACCTTCTATCAAGGTGCAACTGTACAGGTACTGCCTGAAAGGAGGTATCTAAACCGAAGAAAAGGGAGACATCATGCCAGGTGTAAATCGCACATCCCCCCGCTTGGCCCCCATTCCGTGGTGGTGGGTTCGCAAAACCCTTATACCGCGGGAAGGTGAGCAGGAGGTATGCGACAAGCATGGACTCCTGCAAAAATATAGCTAACGGTGAACGGGAGGAGACGAACCTTCGCAGCTCCTGCCAGTTGACCCAGAGTCCGCGGCAATTCCATTGAAGGAATATGCCCTCCAGGCCTAGCTCGGAGATGCGGGGGCCCTCTTCGAAGAGAAGACCGTGATGGGATTGGCCGTACGTTCCTGGAGGCAGAACTTCGGGCGCTGTCGCCTTCGAGGTCTTATTGGGGAAGGTTATGCTCGCCATGAATCTTTTCCAACCACCGCCTCGAAACCTTAGGGGGGTGCGGAGCCATCTTTTCGAGGGCCCACCGTCTCTGAGCCACTCAGTCCACCACTGGGCGTGGGCGAAGGAGCCGAGGCTCCTTTGGGGGGCAGCTTTACGAACCCCGGAAGATGGCCTGGAGACCAACTTCAGGGGTGTTGCCTCCTGGGAGTCTAACCACTCGGTGGAGGCGCGTGGCCCTTGCGACTTACGGTAAATGGTCACGCTGGCGGGAGGGGGCTGGGTGTGCACCCTTTGTGCCGCCAACTTTACCAGGGGAGCGTCCGGGGTGGGTAGAACCCGCAGAAGGATTCCGAATGGGTGCGGAAACGACCGTACTCGTAGGCCTGGAGGGGCCACTTGCAGAGGGTGTCTTTTTAAACATTGAGGCATAGGACGTTCCATGGAGTGCCCGGCGCACCAGGAACAAGTCCTTAGCCTCGCGCAATGAGAAACGATCCTGGGCCTAACGGCCAGGAATTCTTCTCAAGGAGATACGCAGCACATTGCTTCGAAGAAGCGGGGTGCGGCTCCCCGCAATTGACACACTTGGCCACACATGATTTGGACTTATGTGTGGACTTGGAACAACTTACACAGACTTCAGGTAACCTCGACTTTGCACGTCTACAGGATCGATTCGTGTGGCCGAAGCGGTGGCGGTAGGAGCACCTCCGATGCAGTGGCACGAATGCCTTGACGCGGTAGCGGTACCAACCGGCACACACCGACTCAGGGAGCCTGTCACAGTCGAAGGTGACGAATAATGTAGGGGTGGGTCTCGGGCCCCTCCTTGTTTTCTCATCACACATTCAACTTTGACCGCTCCTTGGTCAACCAGCTCTAAAGTGATGTCATCTATAGAGTAGTCCACGAGTTCCCTCGCATAAACTACTCCTATCACAAATTTCATGGTTGATTGCGTCGTCACACTCACCGGAGTGCCATCAAGTGTCCGAAGAGCACTAATCTGGCCGCCTCGGAGGGATTCGACGTATTGGCCAGAAGCCTTCCGTCCGAGAAAATGCTCGAAAATACCAGGTAACCGCTGAATGAGGGTCCTAACGTAATCAAGGCAGTTTTGGTCTTAGTCAGGGACTCTCTACCTTTGGGAGCACTGGGGCCGAACGTCCAGATCTTGTCTTGGCCGCTAAGCGAAATGGCAGTCCACCAGTCCATCCCTATAGCTCCCATGGAGGGAGCGAAGCCCAGAGTCGTTGTTTTCTGTTTTTCTTCTTTTTTACGAGAGCAGGGCAGGGAATGAAGCCACTTCTTCCCTCCACCGGCAGGAGCCCCAAGGCCAAATGGACCCGCCTCAGATAGATCCTTCTCTGAAATGGAGGTCTTGGCTGACACAGTGGCACCAGCTGGAGGAGGAGATCCCTCCTCTCTTTGTAGCTTTCACAGGGGCAGACTTGGCTTGTGCTTGGCACCGAGCCCATCTTCAACCCACGGAATATCCTACCATCTGGGTCTAGGTCACCTCAGGGACCATTTCCATCTCATCGGGGCCTCCATGACCTCCCCCCCCCACAAAACCACATCCATTTTTAGGTACCATTTTTCCCGTGAACTATCATCCAGTGGGAAAAAGAGGAGGGCACATACAATGACCTCATGTAAACTTGATATGCACGCTAGCACAAATTTAAAGGGAAGGGACCGACGGGCCCTGTAATCTCTTGGCCCCCCTAAGGGGGTTGGCCTTATCACGCCACTCTCACCAGAAGTGATCAATTATGGGCTGCTGGCATGCTTTCCTGTACCCATAGGCTTAGGAGAGCAGTAAGCATCCTCTCCAGTCAGAGAGGTTTGGAAAGTCTCCTGAGAAAGCAGGGGGAAGGGGAAGCTCCTTTTCTACTTTGGAGCTACCCGAGGGTGGCTGTGACAGTGGTAAAAGTGTTTTTTTTTCATCATCAGGCAGGGTGACCCTATTTGTATCACAGCAAAACCAGCTGCCACCATCCCACCTAGTTGCCAGGCAAGCCATCAGCATGGCAGGTCCAATTTAGGCTCTGCGTAAAATTGATAGACCTTGAAGGGAGAGAGAAAGGGTATCTGACGAAAAATTGTAGTTGTGGGTGAAGCAGGTTGTTAAAATTCCACCACCCTAAATTGCAGCTCAGGGATGAGGGGTCATTGTCCCCTCCCCCTCAGCCCTAATCTGGGATGGTTGGGTGAGAGAAAGCTGCTTTGTGTCTACCTTGTGAAATTAGAGGCAAACCATAGGAAGTTGTGGGAGAGGTTGTATGGAAAGTGAGGAAAGTGGTCAAAGAGAAGAAGAGGCTAAGATGGGGCTGGATGGGGCACTGAGTCCTGTCAGCACAGCGGAAAGGAAAGCAAATCACAATGCCCCTTACGGGGTATGTGGGCAACAGAATTTCACAATCTTGGACTAGGCCAAATAAAAAAAACAAAACAAGTGTATATCAACATGAGAATGCAGTTCAGAGTTTGGTGGATTCAGTACTCTAGTGAAGGCATCTGAGCCATGCCAAAAGTGATTGAAAGGTTGTCTATGTGGAGCAGAGCTAGAACATCATTTAGTATGGAAGTTCTACAATTGATGCTCAAGACAAAGAGAATGACAATGAGGAGATAGCCCTCTGGGAGGCCTTTCTCTTGCCATGCAGGCTAACAGGGACTCTCCCCATTATTACATAGACAAATATCTTGTTGGAACTCAGATAGATTGGGAGATGTTACCTCATGGCCATAGTACCATATCACCCTGTAGCATTATAAGCTTTCTCACACAAAGATAACTACTGAAATGCTGTCCATGAAGACCTTGTAGATAGTATTCTGAAACTAGAGCAGAGCACCAAGGTAGTAAAATTACGGAAGTTAGACATTGCAGAGAATAGCTGACCTCTGCTATTCAGGAAATAAGCTAACTTAACATTTAGAGAAATTGCGCCTGCAAACTAGGACCTCTTTTTTTAACAAATAAGATCACATTTCTGGCACAATTCCTGCAACCCGGGTGTACATGAGACAATTTCTACATGTGAAGCTTACAACAACTAAGGAAAGTTTGGGATTGACCCTTCTTTGAATGTTGGCAAGTCTTATTCATATGGTGAAAGCCATAACAGTGCTAACACCTCCATGGCAACTACGATCTCCATCATATACATACTCAGGGAGCACATCTTAGTCTAATATGACAAAGAGAGTGGTTGTTTCCTCACCACACACTCGATTTTGACTACCCTCTGGTCAGCCAGCTCTTCTATGTCTTCTAAGGAGTAGTCTAGAAATTCTTTTACAGACTATCCCTTTGATAAAGTTCATGGTAGTGTGTGAATCTAAAGAGGGTTCAGTATGGTTTCCTGGGCAAGATCAGCTGCATTAACCAGAAAGATACCATTCAAGAAATGGGCGACTTTCAGTTCTTTAGCATGAAGCCTAGCTAATGGCTGGCACTGATAGAGCATGTGTCCATTGGACAGCCTTGCCCCATCAGTCACAGGACTGACAAGTAATTGGTTGAAACTGACCTTTCCAATCCTCTATTCATCTTTATCTTATTTTGGGTGGATTTAAGGATTAAGGACCTGGTTCACTTCTTTCACTCATCTGAGTGGCCCCTGAAGGTGGATGAACTAACCTCTGTTTGGTCCCTTGCCAACTTAGTGTAGGACATGCCTGCACATGAGTCCTGCAGGACAGTGAGGTTTTTACCTTTTTCTCCCATCATCACTTAGGAGGGCTTTGGAGCAAATGTGACTGCCTCAATCTGTGACCCACTTCTACACACATGAGGAGGGGCCTACCGAAAGGTAGGATCTGGCATGAAAGTTTGATCCATCAAGCCATAATCACCCTCCCCAAGAGGATGTCCATCTGTCGAGACACTACAGCCTCTCAATGCCTTGGGATGTTTAGGAAATCTTCCCATAGGGCATCAGATCTACACATCTAACTAGGAAGGACTTTGCCAACCAAAACAAATGTCCTCTAGTTTTGTCCCATAAAGAGTGGGGCCAGAATATTCCCCTTCTATCTGCAATGAAAGCAGCAAAGAGAGTTGGGAATGCAGTACTCTATCTACTTCATAAATTCCCTGGTCAATGATTGGGCTTTTTACTTTTCTCCATGTATGTGAATAGAGTGAGTGTGATGATTAGATATGAGAGGAAAAGGGAAAATGGTGGGCATGAAATTTCATTTAAATTTATATTTTAATTTTTGCATAAAACTTTTTTGTGTTATAATTTAAGGCCTAATTTGATCAAATTAGTTGGGTCCTTGAGCACGATAGTTATAGTTTGTTGGAGGTCATAATTAAATGAAAGCTAGCAAAATCCAAAAGGGCTGACTGGAGAAAGTTGGAAGATGATACATGATTAAGTCCCAGGTACCAATATGAAACCATATAAGGAATCATACTGGACTGGGTTTTTAATGGCACTTTCCTGGTGACTGCTTAAAGGGGCATAGTCAGGGAAATTGGACTTTTTATATAAATTGTCATTACATTAAAAACAAACACCCAAAATGGATGTAAAAAAAGAAAAGCACACCCAGGGACAAACATTCGCCCCAACCAACCAAAATCTATATTCAATGCAGAGGGCCCACCATCTCCAAAAACTCAGCCACTCCACATTCAGGAATGCATGAATCCATCCTGAGTGTATACAAGGAACAAGTGGTAGTGACCACACTTGTCCTAGTACAGGTACAGGTAGCATAGAGGAAAATCCCCCAGACTGGAGCATCTGACAAGAATGTGCTGGTAGTATGGAAGACAATGGAGTCATCACGTTAAGGTGCAGGGGGATGGTCCATCTGATGGTTTTGCATCGTTCAAATGTGTCAGATTTGGAGATAGAAAATGACTAAAACCATTGAGACATTGTAGGGAAAAGTTGTGGTGGAATGGCAGGTAAATTGTGGTTCCTATCAGCCATCTGATATCTTCTTTGCCTTGTAGCCCAAAGGGCTGACCTGATTCCTAGCATGAAGTCAGAGTAATAGTGAGAAAGAGCAAAACACTAGTCCAGCCACCTAATCCTCGCAGATTATTTGGCACCATCAAATTCCTGCAATCCCTCTATGTTCAGGAACCATGCAGAAGACAAACTCATCTTCCTCGCTTGCAGCAGCTGTGGCATCATGGATACTATGAACCAGGAGGCACAGAGATTTCAATGACTCAAGGGGACCCAGGAGTTGCCTTGCCCTAAACCAGAGATGTTTTGGGTACAATTGGCTACTCATAGCTGTATAGGCAGTGAAGGGATCAACTTCGGCTGAAATGAGAACCAGTGAGAGATGTTATGCTCTGTGTAAAAGAAAAACACAATGCACTGAACAGTACAAAATGAGCTGCATCTCCCCAGGCTCTCTGTATGGGATAGGACAAAGATACTAGTCAGCAAATGGAGAGCAGTGTGGTGGGTCAAAACCACATCATGCAAATATTTTACACTTGGCTGCGAATGTTTAAAACTTGCATCTGTAGTGTAACTTTGAATGAACAAAGGAATAGTAGAAAAGTAGCCTTGTCAGTACCGCAAGTGATGAATGCCACAAAAAGAATATCCATGGTGCAGGTACAAGAGACTGCAAGTCTGCAAATATGGGCCTCCGAGGTGACACTAACCAAAAAACAAGACTGGGAAACAATACAACTCTACTACATCTAGACGAGGCCTATTTAGGAAGTAATCCAACTTGTGGTAAAGCTGTGAATGGCAAAAGAATTTCAGTCCAGTCTTGGCCAAAGACAACTAAGACCTGTGCACTATAGCATCATGGGAGATGCAGAGCCTGTTGCAATCAATGCTCCACAGTAGGCTGCAGCAAAAGAGATAAAACAAGATTGCCTTTATAGAGTGTAGAAAACATTTCCGGCAGCAGCAAGGTGATATCAATGATGTTCAAGGCGAATTGAGTGACATCCTCCTCCTGCCCTAATAGACTGGGAAGAGCTCTCCACACCCAATAATCTCAAAAGAACTCAGACACGAGGATTGGGAGACATACACTCACCATGATACCATAGGCCTTCTCTAGATCAAAAGATACCATGGTAAAGAGCTGTCCACAAAGGAAAGCCTAGCAGATAGCATTTTCCAGGTGGAACAGAGCATCTAACATGGAGTGCAACTTGCAAGAGCTGCACTGTGCAGGAGATATGTGGCCTCCACTGTCCATGAATTAGGCTATTCTAATATTAACTAATTTATCAATATCTGCTGCTCACTTTGGGAGGGGGGGGGGAGGCTTTTCAGTGGCCTCTGAGAGAGCAAGGTTTGTGTGTGTGTGTGTGGGGGGGAAGTGTTACTGCAGATAGAGTCACCAGGGCAAGCAACTCATTTGAAGGTAGTAAAATGAAAACCCCTTTACCCAACTATTTAGCAGAGGCAGAGAATACCTCTTCATTGTCAGAGTGGCAAAGGAAAAGTCTCTATGCCAGTCAAAGGTGGTGGGATGTGAGCATTGTACCAGACAGGAAACAACAATAAAAAGAAATAACAATAACAAAACAATAGCAAAAACAACAACTAAACCTAGTTAAATGAGAGGGAGAAGGCCGGCCTCCCCCAAATAGTCAACAAGTCCACCAGTCAATGTGCACGCACTCGTCCCGAGTACAAAGGACAGACGGGAGCGACCCCGCCCATCCCGGTAACGGGACAGGTAACGTGCGCGAAGATCACCCAGACTGGGACATTCAACAAGAATGTGCCGAACAGTCTGGGGGACGACGCAGTCGTCGCAATAGGGCACAGGCGAGCGCTCCATCAGATAGCGATGCGTCACACGAGTGTGTCCGATTCGGAGACGACAGAAAGCGACCTGCAGCCGTCGCGGCATTGGGGGATAGGTCCATGGGAACAGTCGCGGCGAAATGGCACGCAACTTTAAGTTTCCTCCGACCGTCTCCCATCTTCTTTGCAGAGCTGCCTGTATTCCTGCCATGTAGTCGGTGTGAGGAAGAGCGAAACGCTGGTCCGATCGCAGAGTCCTCGCGGACTCTTTTGCGCGCTCATTTCCCGCAATTCCTAATGTCCAGGAACCCAGCAGAAGATAATCTCGACATCTGCCCGGCTCGCCAAAACCGTGACGTCACGGATATCGAGAACCAGGGGATGCGCAGATTCCAATGCCCCGAGAGTACTCAGGGCGCTTTGTGAGTCGCTATAGATCACAATACGGTCTCCGAACCAGGCACGTTGCGTAATCTCCCGTACCGAGTGGTGTATTGCCACCATCTCAGCCGTGAAGACAGACGCAGCGCCTGGCAGAGCCCCGCTGACTTCAAACAGAGGGGATACGGCGTGGAAGCCGACCCCCTCTTGGGACTTGGAGGCATCTGTATACACTGGCACGGTTCCAGCGTGACACGAGGTGTGCTGCAAAAAGGTCGAACACAATACTCCCATTGCAGTACAAGCTTTGGGAGCAGAAGCGTAGCGACAAATAGCCAAATTTGGTACCCTCCAGGGTGGCGTCCTGGGGAGAACCAGGGGCGCCACCGGCCCAAGAGCTATATCTACCTCTCGAAGGAGTTTCCTGGCCCTAAACCCAAAGGGCTTAGGGTATGACTGGCGTCTCTCGGCGGCATAGGCACCGTCGAGATCAGCTGCGGATGCAGTGAAAGCTGTTGGCGACTGAGGGAGGCGCCGTGCTCGCGCGTACAGGCGAGTGATGCACTGCACGCGGCACAGAGCGAGTGGCATCTCCCCAGCATCGACCAACAGGCTATCAATGGGGGAAGTGCGGAAGGCACCGGTCGCAAGGCGAAGGCCGGGGTGTGGTGGATCGAATCCACCTTCCGTAATAAACGTTCGGCTGCGGATGCATAAAACTCGCATTCGTAGTCGAGCTTCGAACGAACAAAGGATGGATAAAAAAGTAGGGCAGTAGCCCTATCAGCGCCCCAAGCGCTAAACGTCACGGAACGGAGAATATCCATGTCGCGGGTACAAGAGACCCTAAGGCTGCGAATATGAGCCTCCCAGGTGAGGAGTCGGTCGAATACAAGACCAAGGAAACGGTGAGACTCAACCACATCCAGGTGCACCACATTAAGAAACAAATATGGGTCGGGGTGGAGCCGTGGATGGCGGCAGAAATGCACCAAAGAAAACCGAAACCTGTGCGCTTCGGCATAGCGAGAGACGCGGTTCAGTGCCTGTTGGAGTCGACGCTCCAGAGTTGGCATCTGGGCCGCGCCAAAAGAGATCGAAAGGTCGTCCACGTAGAACGTAGTGAGAACATCTTACAGCAGCACCGAGGTGATGCCGTTGATGCTCAGGGCAAAGAGTGTGACACTGAGGACACTTCCCTGCGGGACACCCTCTTCCTGCTCCTTTGGGCCGGAGAGGGCTCCCCCCACCCGTACGCGGAATCGACGATCTCGCAAAATTCAGATATAAACATTGGGAGGCGTCCCTCGCCCCCATCGTGTGGAGAGTCTCCATGATACCGTGTCGCCATGCGGTATCATAGGCCTTCTCCAGATCGAAAAACACCGTGGCGTAGTGCTGTCTACGAAGGAAAGCCTCGCAGACGACATTTTCCAGTCGGAGCAGAGCATCCGACATGGAGTAGAACTTGCGGAAGCGGCACTGTGCAGAAGACAGATGGCATCCGCTGTCCAGAAAAAAAGGCTAATCTAACATTTACCAATTTCTCCATCAACTTCCACACGCAAGAGGTTAGAGAGATTGGGCGGAAACCGGTCGGAGTAGTGATCTCTCCCCAGTTTGCGAAAGGCGAGCACAGTAGCGATTCGCCAGGAGTCTGGGAGAAGACCCTCCACCCAGATCCTGTTGAACAAATCTAACTTAAAGGCCATGCCTCGCTCACCCAGGTGTCGAAGTATGGCGTACGGGACATCGTCCGGACCATAGGCGGTGTCAGCGCACGAAGCGAGAGCGGAGCGCAACTCACTCACAGAAAACTTGTTGAAGGGTTCTCCGCCTTTGTAGGTAAAGTCCAGTCGGCGGCCTTCCACAAGAACACGACCTGCATTGAATGCTGGCGGAGCAGCATCCCGGCTAGAAAATGCGGTCGCTAAGGATTCCGCCACGGAGAACGGGAGAGGGTCCTGCGAGAACTTGCCCCGAATCCTTTTGACTCGCTTCCACATCTCAGCTAAAGGGGTCTCCCCGTTAAGTGAAGACACGTATGCCCGCCAAGAAGAGCGGCGGGCGTGCTTCGAAATATACCGGAACCTAGCCCTAGCCCGACGAAATCGTTCGGGCGGCGCTTATAGCGCATGTAGGCATAACGCTTCTGTTTGAGGGCCGTCTCACACTCGGCCGACCACCATGGGAGTGGTCGGCGTGCAAAACGGCCAGACGTCCTAGGAATAGTAGTCAGGCCCACGGCGATGAGGTTGCCGGAGAAGAACTCAACGGCCTCATCTACCGACCTAAACTCCTCGACTGAGATAGAAAAGTCATTCATTTCCTGAAATGCAGGCCACCGCGCCCGCGCCAAGCACCACCGAGGTGGGCTCTAAGGCGGCAGTTGCCCTGAAAATGATATTTGAATGGGAAAGTGATCACTACCATGGAGGTCATCGACCACCACCCAATCAAAATCAGGCTGTGCATCCGAAGAGCACAAAGATAGGTCAAGGTAAGAAAATGAAGCGGTTCTCGGACAGTGATGCTTAAACTCATCCACATTTAGGAAACCCATCTCAAGCTCTTCGATCAGATCGGCAAGGACTTGTCCCCTGGGATTTATGGAGTAATCTCCCCATAGAGGATACCTGCCATTCAGATCTCCAAGCAAGCGATATGGCCTCGGCAACCGTGCCATGACGTGGCGGAAGTCCCCCGCGTCGAAGTCAGCTGACGGTGCAATGTACGCGGAAATGATAGTATACCTCCTATCCTGGTGCAGCTGCACAGCCACTACCTGAAAGGAGGTATCTAAAGAGAAAGGAAGAACGGAGACATCATGCCGGGTGTAAACAGCGCATCCCCCAGCCCGGCCATCCCGCGGTGGTGGGGTAGCAGGACCCTTATATCCCGGGAGGGCGGGCAGGGGGCACGCGCCTAGCATGGTCTCCTGCAAAAAGATAGCTAACGTGGAACGGGACGAGCCTCCGAAGCTCCTCCCAGTTGGCCCGGAGTCCAAGGCAATTCCATTGAAGGAATATGCCCTCCAGGCCTAGCTCGGAGACGCGGGGGCCCTCCTCGAACTCAAGACCCTCATGGGAATGGCCGTATGCTTCCCGGGGGCATAACCCCGAGCGCTGTTGGCCGGACAAAGCGATGAAGGCGCTGTCGCCTTCGTGGACTTATTGGGGAAGGTTGGGCTCGCCATGCGAGTCTTTTCCTCCCTCCGCCTCAAAACCTTAGGCGGGCGTTGCGGCTTCGGAGGCGGGGGGGCCCTCTTTTCGAGGAACCACCGTCTCCGAGCCACTCACTCCACCTCGGGGCGTGGGCGAAGGAGCCGAACATGGTGCCATCAGTGGAGCGAATAACGAGGAAGCGTTTGAAGCCAGCAGGCTTGAAAATGCCAGGTAACTTCTGAATCAGGGGCCCTGATGTCATCGAGGCTTCGCCCTGTGCACTTTTTGTCTTTGTCATAGTCAAGGGCTCCGCACCCGGGGGAGGGGGGGAAGAGGGGCCGGATGTGCCGATCTGGGCTTGGTCGCTTGCCAAAGTGGCAGCAGACCCATCCGTCCCCGTAGCCCCCGCAGATGGAGAGGAGCTCCGAGTCTTTTTAGTCTTTCTCTTCTCTTTAGGAGAGGAGGGCGGGGAATGAACCCGCTTCTCACCTCCGCCAACAGAAGCCCCTAGGCCAGATGGACCGGCCTCAGCCAGGTCCTTCTCCGAAATGGAAAAGGTCCTGGTGATCGCAGGGGCACCGGTCAGAGGAGATCCCTCCCCTCCTTGTACTGCCTCGGAGGCCCCAGCCATTTGAGGAGGACCTTGCATAGGGGCGGATTCGGTGCTTGGCACCGAGCCCGGATTCCCCCCCATGGAAGGCTCTACCGTCTGAGGCTGGGTTTCATCAAGGACCATGTCTATTACAGGAGGGGCCTCCAGTTGGCCATCCCCTCCCAGGACATCGCAGGTCCCCTTGGCAGTGTCACCAGTCTTTTGAGGGGAGGCACAGGCCTCAACCCCGGCAAGGTTTAAGATTCTTGCCAGCAGGTCTTTTGAGGGAAGCGACCCAAGGGGCCTGGCTTCCCTCTCCCCCCTAAGGGGGTTTGCCCTACCAAGCCGCTTCGATGGGGAGCGGCTGCCTGCTGGCTTTCTTGGCAGTCCCCTTGTAAAGAAAAGAGGGGCCTGCTCCTGGAAAAAGGGAGGTGCCCGAAAGCACCTCCAGAGAAGGGGATGAGGGGGGAGTCCCCTGCACCTGTAGGCGAAGGAGAGGAGTAAGCCTCCTCTCTGGTTAGAGAAATATGGAGGGTCCCCTGCGCAAGCACAGGGGGGGCAGCGCCCCATTTTTTTGGTGGAGCTGCCCGAGGGCGGCTCCGTCGTAATAGGGGGAATTAAGGGGAGATGTTTTGTTTTTGTATCACTGTGCATGGTGACCCTCTGTTTTACGGGACTCAATCGCTCACCACCTCTCGCAGTAGCCCACATTGCAAGAGGTGCTTACAGGCCCGGCAGAGCCAGGCGCCGCCATTTGGGACCCCCCCTCCCGCCTGGTGGCCAGGCAGTCCATCATCATGGCGTGTCCACCTTGAACACAACGTAAAAAGGATAGATTTTGAAGACGAGAGGAAAAGGGATGTGAGGGGATGAAGCAGGTTGTTAAAAACCAACCACCCCAGATTGGAGCTCAGGGGTTAGGGAAATTGTCCCCTGCCCCCATCCGGGATGGTTGGCTGAGAAGAAGGTCAGCATCTACCCTGTGAAATTAGAGGCTGACCAGAGAAGGCTGTTTGAAAAGCGACGAAGTAGGGGAAAAATGCAGGCTATCTGAAGGAAGGAAGAGTGGCTAAGCTAGGGCCGGATGGAGCGCTGGAGCCCGTCAGCACGGCGGCCAGGATGGCAAATCGCCGCGCCCCTTACGGGGGTCAGAGAGTTAAAAGTTTACTCAGTGAACCAGGCCTTCCTTGAGGGTACCCTGACTGGGAGAGTGGCCTGTCCTCCAGGTACCAGACATAGCTTTTTACATGAGGAGAGACAGCAGGAGAAGGTGGCATTGCAAGGGTAACAAAGAGGATAGTCTTAGAAAAAAAGGGTAAATAAAGGGGTATGGGAATTATATATATTTTTTTAATATTTAAGGAGTCTATTTGGCAGCTGCCAACAAGGGCACACCCACTGAAATTATAAATATTAAAATACAACGCCAAAACAAACCAATATCAAGAAGAAACAAAAAAATGAAGCCCTGCTCAGGTGCCAGGGCAAGGCCAGCTCCTTCAAGGATCTGGGGAGGCTCTGGAGAAATGCACCAGGAATCCCCAGGAAGACAATTAAAAGTTAGATATGAAGATGAAGAGATGGCACCCACTCATATTGGTCTCATTTTTGCATTGTTTTAATGTGTTTTTTAGGTGAGACTCCTAACAGAATCCAGTTCTGGCTCAGTACATGGAAAGTAGAAAAGGGGATGGAGCTGAAGGTAGAGGATAAAGGACATGTAATAGATATAGAAAAGGAAACAAAAAATTTAGACATTCGATTTAGATGGCTACATTTCACTTATAACCTTTATAAACAAGAAAATTTCTTTGTTGATAGGCAATATTTTGAACAAAATAGTGAAATGACAAATATCAATAATATACTCCTCAAAATTCAATGATTTGGGCAGGATATTTTTAACAATTTCCCAAGGTACTTTTTGAATCATTTTCTTATGTTAATGATTGAAATTAGGCAAGAAAAAACAGAAGCCATTTTAATAAATAGAGTCGCTGATAGCTGGCTTTTTATTTAACATACATAACCATTGCATGACCACACAAATTTGAAACCATAAAATCAAGGACAGGAAAGAGATTTCAATATTGGGGGGGAAGGGGGCTTAAAAAAAATGTGAATATTAAAACACAAATAATAAAATTTTTTATTTCACTCATGTTCTAAATAACTGAGCAAAAAATTAAAGGACTAAAATTAACCAATACACCCTGAAATTTCCCAAACATAAAAATATTCATTGAATAAGTAAAACAACAAAAGCCAATACGATCGAGCCATATTTGTTTTGCTTCCCAACTTCAATTCAGAGATAAAATTTCAAAAGAAAATATTCTCAAAAGTAGAAAACTCAAACACTATACATGTCTAATTTATTTTATACTTTATTTGTTACTATTATATTGAATACTTATTAAGAGTAATTATAACCAATTTTCAGGTTAAAATCTAGCTGAGTAGAATCTCTGTTACCATTTTAATCAAAGTTAAGCTACATGAGGTGTGGTTAAGCAGTGGCGAGTTAAAATTTGGGTTAACTTCATACCTAATGCCATATGCTGTAGTGACCTATGGTTCACAACCTACATTAAACTGTAGGTCATCAATAAGAAATAAAATGCCTTTAAAAGAGTGCAGACGGGTGCTAAAAATCCTATCAAATTATTATCCTATAACCAATTCTCAAAATCAATCAAATTTGCCTTCCCACAGGAGGGAGATAGGAATACAGGGTCATTTTGTATCAAATAAGGATAAAAAACATGACCAATCCCATAAAATACAAACATTGCTTCATGAACCTGAATTTCAGCTAATCTCATTAATGCATTAAATGACCTTGGACTAAGTTAGCTGGTTCTCTACCCTCAAGGAGCCCTTAGCCTACTCTACCCCCCACATTTCAATTCATTCTACTGCTTATGCAAAGACATACCAATGCCTTGCTACTGAGCTGTATGGTGGAAGTAGGAGAAAAAGTGTTACTTTGTGGTCCATTGAGGACAGACTAATACACCCAGTTCTATACTATTAAAGAATTTATCCAACTAAGAAACAACTTACACATGTTTGCTCCTATACATGATATATCTCTGAGATCATTATTAGTTATCAAAGAAATAGAACCATTTAATAATACAATGGAGACATGCTGCTGACTCAAGGGGGGAAGAGTTATATATTTGGGAGCATTTAAAAAAATAAAGGAAGAAACCAATGAGGGTGTATGGCCACAAGGTGGTTTTGTAAACAGAAGCTCATAAAGAAGTAAAAGTGAAAATATATGGCAATTACTGAGCCCAAGTGGAGTAAAAGAGTACTTTGAGACTAGGATGATGCACAACTCTCTCAAAGTTGCCCATGCTCTACAATACAGGAAGGAGTTCACTATGCAGGGGAGAAAACAGAATAAAAATGCAGAGAACAAACAAGAATGGAGGTAGTGGTAAAAATCAAGACTGAAAGGAACTGTGGTAACAAACTTCTTTCTCCCTAACTGCAGAAAGGGAGCGTTTAGAGATGTCAAAAGTACAAATTAGGGCCACCTTTCAGGATTATCATTTGTAACAAGTTAAGATGTTTAATGATATTTACATTTTGTCCTAATTTAGCGCTTATCATCACTTCAAAAATTAATAATGCTGCATTTTTATAATAGATAACAAACTGTAGTTGGGATGTTTCAAAAATGAAAATATTTTAGATGCAAACAAATATGGCTCTCGCAAAAGCTTAAAAGAAATAAACTAGGTTCAAGTAATAGTATTTATTTAAGTTTCTACAAATAAAATAGCCCCAACATACCTTTTCAACCTTTTCAAAATTATATGACCTCATCTGAAAAAGAAAAAGTAGGTATTTTATTGTGATTATAAAAAAAAAAGACTTCTGAGCAATATGTGATAAGCATGAATTGGTTTAGATTTTAGCTTTGAATTGCCTTTTTTTAAGAGTTTCGAAAAGATAATTTACACTCAAGTTTTTTGGGGGTATTGAGATACACTATGAAACCCAGGACCATTGGACTCGGTTATTCATCTAAGCCCAAGCTTTATTTCAATTTTTTGCCCCTATTTTGGGTCACTTAGCTTGGCCTTTTCATTAAGTTGAAAATGCTGCCACTGCTTTAGTTGGTATTTTTATGTAAGGGGGATGCCCATTGCCCAGACACACTCAAATGAAAGCAGTGCAAGACTGAAGGATGTCTTACCCTTCTCATTCCTCCTTTTGTGTCCGTTGGATTAAATGGAAGGGCTCACAAAAACTGGTGTTAGATTGTTGTTTTAGAGTACCGGTTTATGTATATATTATTAAAATAGTTGAAGGCTGAGGTGTGGCCAAACTATACATTTCTCTGGCTAGATTACATCTCGTACCAGTTGACCAAGACCTCCCCCTTCCCACCCCTGTCTCAATCCTTAGATAAAGAGATGCACAGTATGGCAAGATTTCCTACATTGAAGGGACCCATAATTTGGACAGTGAATTAAACATTAGGTCCCTAATGAGATGGATCAGTTGTCATGTGTGAACCTGGAGGTGAAAAAGATAAGACCCCATCAGTTTGATAAGACTACATTGTTGGGTTAAAAATTATGAACCATAAGCAGAAATGGATCACTCTGAATATCTGGTACATGATGGTATCAGCAAGATCACTTAGGTTAGGATTGGGCAAGTCGAATGCCATGACATAGCTGCTGAAATAATTAAATATCCCCATCCATGATTGATATCAAACATCCACTTTGTGAGTTTAGTTGCAGGATCATACATAAACCTGTCCTACTGTCAGAGAGGATGCAAAGGACAGCTTACTGGATCCTCCCCCAAATTTTTGTCACTGATCAGTGATTTTGAGACATTTATATATTTTTTCATTCATTTTAAAAATTTAAGTGATAGGAATATTTATTCTAAAATTTAAATTATTGCAGGTTTATTAAAAAGTCAGCTTTTCAAAAATAATAAGAAAAAATAGTGCATTCCTTCGCTGAATCCTGTAGATGAGTTTCAGTCCCTTTAATATTTGATCAAAAGAGCAAAATGATAAATATGGGTTAAATGAATGATGATGTGTAATTATTATAGATGGGACGATTAATCGGAATTGGGAATGGTAAGAATCGTTAATTTGGGGGAATCAGCATCAGAATCACTAAAAATAATCCCAGTTTTCCGATTCCACAAACAATTTCTTCAAAATTTCAGAACAGAGAGACTTTCACCAATAGCTGAATCAAAAATTTAATTAAACATTGTTTATTTCCTTTTAGTGTCAAACAAGTTATGTATCTACTCATTTGTCCTATTATTCAGTGAAATTATAAAGTTAATAAGTCATTTACTAATAGATTTAGATTAGTTGACAAGAATGCATCACTATTTAATATCAATTAATATTGAAGATCTGACTGTATAAGAAATGTATTGAATGTTTAATTGTTTATATATGTGAAATGAAGGCCTGCTCAGGGCTCAGTCATCATTTAGAACAGCTGATGCAATTCTAAGATGTTAAAGCTTTGTTCAGCAGGCTGCCGAAGTTGGTACATTCATACAAATTTAGTACCTTTTTGCTGCAAAGAAACACTTTTTGATAGCATTTTACTATTGTTTTACGTTTTCATTAGAGTTGGTACAATTTTACCAAATTTGTTACATTTTCAGAGTAAGTGCTGGTACTATTGCTAAAATTCCTGTTGTTCAGTTAATTATTCTTAAATTTTTAATAACTATATATGTATTGCACTTATTATTACAGTTCAGTTGAATCAGTTCATTTTAAAATTAATTTAATTTTATAGTTTCAAATTAGAGTTTTAATTACTATAATTTCAGTGTTAAAAAGGAAAGTTTCATTTCAAATACATTTCAGTTATACCAAATAATAAATGGAGTTGTTTGGATAAATAAATGATCCTAATTTGCTTGTATTTTTATTCTTTTGTATATTATGGCCAAATTCTTAATTTGTTATATATAATCAACATTGTATTTTGTGAAGGAATCGGAATCGTAACTTATAACTGGAATCAGACTCGCAAATTTTAGAGGAATCGTCTCATCTCTAGTAATTATAATCTATTTTATAATATTTGTTTGCAAATATACATGTTTTAATCTTTTGCAATTAAGAAAAAGTTCTTTCTAAAGAAAAGTGTGCAACCATTGTTGCTCGACACCAAAGTGGCCAGTAATGGAAGGAAATGTTTCCTAAGGGCATTTCATCAAGGATAACAATCTTTAGGATCATTAATGACTTTAAAAAGAATGGTTAAACTCTTGCGAAGAAGACTTTTGGATCCCTTCAAGATCATCAAATGAATGCCAAGATTGCTTCCTGGTAAGGATTCGGCACAAGGATCAGGTTGCCTTCAGTGCCAAGCTTGCTCATGATTGGAAAGAAGCCAGTGTGAATGGTTCAGCATGCACCACAAATCCATTATACACCTCCACTAACCTCACCCCTGAAACTTCCCTTCCACATATCCCATCACAAACCACTTCATCGCCAATTGCACTACACAAACACTTAAGGGATAACAGACCATTACCCTCTCTCTTGGTGCAATACCAGGGTATCAAGGAGCACAAAACACTCAGGCCCAAAACTACTGCACATGCACTCCATTCCAGAGACAGGCTGGCATAGTGAACTACAGTTGACACTTAGCACACGCACAGTAGACCCAACCACCTACCCCACATGACCTAAATATAACATTCAGGGATACATCTAACAACACCTAGGCGATATACACAAACATTCCATGTACACCTGGAAACACACACCCACACATATAAAATAACAAACACAAACATCTTCAAGAAGCGAGCGCCTCTATGCCCCCCCCCCCCATTTTTTTCCCTCCCACTGCCCCAGTTGAACAAATAACAGAAAACAAACCCCTCATATTGGTGTAGAGCCACTGACCTGTTAAATCTCTCTATATCCCCTCTTAAGTTTTTGCAAACCTTTTCCTCTATGACTAATTGATCACTCTGTGGTCCTCGCAGCAATCCCTCTCTATTCTTTCTATACACACATCGTGTTGTATGTCAAAACACCTACAAACTTTTCTTTCTTCAAGATCCCAAATAGTTTTTTCAAAAATCTTGCTGTGTTATCAGAAAAACCTTGCAAAATTTATCTATCACCCCACCAAAACAACCTGTGATCGCAAAATAGTTGAGTGTACTAATAAAAAATAAAAAATTATTTATCAGAAGGTACATTTCAGCCCAGTACAAGACTCTATACCCTCCTAGTTAAGCAAATAATATAAACTAAATTTTAATCATCAGCCACCAGACCAGTAAGTCTGCATAATGTTTTGTGATTCCATATTTATTTTACATTTTTAGCCCCTTTCCCTTGCCTCATCCACAATGTATCTTGTCTCTGTTGCTTTTGGGCTTATTTTTGTTGTTTTTTTTATGTTCTCTGCAAATTCAAAGTGAAATATCAATGAGGGTGTATCCCACAAAGTTTGCAAGGAGAGATTTGTAAACAAAGTGAAGATAGAAAAATTTAAAATTGTCAACCATATTGCAACATTGTCATGAAACACTACTCAAACATTAGCTTCCTCCCAATGCACAGACAAATCCATAAAAAAAAAAATCAAGAGTGCACACACATTCAAAGACCAAGCATCCATCCCCCCTTAACACAGCAAATGTCCAACAAACTATCAAATCAGTTAAAACTCTAAAGAAACTGGATAACATATCTAACATCCATCTCAAGCACCAAAGCAACACAACAATATCAGCAATCCCAGAAATTTTTAACTACTCCGGGCTCAGCAACACAATCCCCCTCAATCTGGAAACTAGCCCACAGCATACCCATACTCAAACCAGACAAACCCCCCAATACAAGCCAACTCTTACTCTCCAATCTCATTCCTGTGCACACTATCAAAAACAATTGAACAACTAATACACCAAAGAATCAGCCTAAAGATACCTCTGTATCAGACAGCAGTTTCAGGAAAGCATACTTATCCATGACCCTTCTCACCAACCTCACACAACAAATAATCAATGACTTCAACCAGCCCTTACCCTGCTCACAATATTTGCTGCAATAGACATAAACAAAACCTAAAGTTGACACAGTAACAAAACATATCCTAACACACAAAATCATGAACAGCAATCTCAAGTAGATCATAAATTTTATCTTTGGCAGACAGGACAAAGTCACCCACCGAACCCTTAAATCATACACCTGACCACTACAATGGCATCCCACAAAGAGCCATTCGCTCTCCTCTAATATATAACCTATTCACACATGATATCCCATAACTACAAACCTGATTAATCAACACCTACACAGATGACCTTTCATTCACACCACAAAAAAGAATCACAACAGCAAACAGGAAGGACATTCCAACAACATACAGCTGCGGCAAAATGACTTGAGACCTACCACATTTTTTGAGTGTATTAATGTGTATTGTGTTTAGCATGATGCAGTCACAGTGCCTATAATTTTTTTCTAGAAGTATCTGGCATCTTCGGCAATGGTCTGTGCTGCCAATGACAGTCAGTGCTACACTAGACGTGAGTAGGGAATGTTGTGTCTCCTCCATATTGCATCAATAATCTGCAGCCTTTTCTTGTTAGTGGTTCCTGCTCAGTATTTTCCTACGGTCATTTTGAAATGCCTGGAAAGTAATGTACTGCTGAAGAGAAAGCCTGTATTCTTGCGTGGAGACAAGAAAATGTCCCAATTAAAATGATATGTGAATGTACAGGAAGAGGAAAAGCAACTATATTGAGGCTGCTGGCAGCAGCCTGGGGATTCCCACCCAACGCTATTTCAGAGCACAAATTTGGCAGTGGAAGGCGAAGGAAGACTTCTGCTGCTACAGATGTCCTCATGAAGAGAGAATTGGAGAAGGACCCTCGACTGACAGCGCATGAATTGAAGGAATTGCATTGCTGTTTGAAACATTTGGCATTGGCTGCAGAAGGACTTGGGGCTTCAATGCCATTGCAAAACCGCTTATAAATGACTGTATGAAGAAGCAACGTCTTGCATTTGCAAAGAAATATGCACATTGGTCATCAGCACAGTGGAGGAAGGTGATGTTTTCCGATGAAAGCAATTTCCAGGTGATTCAGATGGGGTCTATCATGGTTTGACGCCCGTCATCTTCCGATCGGTACAACCCAAGATACACTGTTCCGACAGTTAAACACCCCAATTCAGTGATGGTTTGGGGTTCTTTTTCTAGTGAGAAGGCAAGGGCGGGCTTTTACTTCCTTCCAAAAGATGAACACTGATCGGTATATTAACGTTCTTAATGACCATATGTTGGAAATGTTCACCATTCACGAGTGTGAAAGCTTTATGCATGACAGTGCTCTCTGCCATATGGTCAAGGTCACGAAGTGGCTCCAGGAGAGACAGATTGAGGTATTAAGAGTGGCCTGGGAATAGTCCCGACCTCAACCTCATAGAGAATTGTCAGCAGAAAGTTACCAGGTTCAATCGCAGCAAATGAGGGGAGAATAATTCCAGCGCATGTGAAAGGGATGGCCTTCTATTGGTAAACATGCTGGAGCCACCCCTGTGGGTGCAGGTCGCTCATTACACCCAACCCAAACTGTTGTTTTTTTCTTCCCTTATCTTTATATACCCATTTCCACTCTCTTATCCCATGACTTGCCAAAACCACTGTCCTTTAGAGGCATTAAAAAAAAAAAAGCTACAAGGGATGATAAATGTGGGATAGTTCTTTCAGTATTGAAAGGATGTATAGGGGGAGGGATAAAAACAACAATAGAAATGAGCAGAAATAATGAAAAATGATTGTGGATGCATGAATACCTTACCTCCTGTTCAATATACATTTTCCAAAATTTTCCTGTAGTAGGAAAGGTTGCGATAAGCCGTTCAAAAATGACTCTGGAGGTATCAATATTTCTGTTCTGTGCATCTCGAATGATGAGACTCCAAGCTTCCATTTCAAAAGGATTCTCTTCTGACCCAGACCAGGCCCTTTGAAGCTTATCTGTCCCAAATTCCTAAAAGGAAAATAAGGAACTATGAGAACCTTTTAAAAGATATACACATCTATTCTAATAGTGAGAAATGAACAAAGATAAACTTCAAAGAAAAAATAGGTTTAGAAAATCTTTTAATTTTACTACCTTTATATTTAAATCAAACAAAAATTTAAAAGACCTCAACACAGTATGCATGAGGAGGGTGATTAAAGAGTATGGGAATGTTAAATGAGACTAAGAATAAAGAAATGTGTGACAGAGTCTGTATTAACATTAATTCCCAATGAGTTAAGGTACATTAACTATGGTTAGTTGCAATATGAGACCCTGATTTGGGTCAACTACCATTACTAGCAACTATTATTGTTTTTACAGCAAATTCCAAGACTCAGTGACAATGTTAAACAATATAAAGAATAAGGTAACTGACAATGATCTTTGTAATTCAATGTAAGTATACAGTACAGCCCCAAACAAGAGAACAAAAATCAATATTTTCTTATAAAGTAAATTTATATTTGAAAAAAGGAGGCATCAAAACTAGAGAACAATAACCGAGTTTACATATAAAAATGTATATATGTATGGCAATACTGTCACATATGTATTGTAGTATTACAATACACATATTAGTGATTAACCATCTAATTGAAATACATAAATGGCGTAGGTCAGTCCTTCTTTGTTCGTAAACAGATTTATGAATGAGAGTAACTTGACTCAGTTCTAGGCCACACCACAAGCGACTGTCAAAAAGAGACTGATTTATTACTCACATCTGTATAAATACCCCGTTTTTGATAACTTCCTTTTTTGGTTAAAACCACTTATGTTTTAGGTTTTTAATTCAATTAAAACAAGGAAATGCTTTAAGTTAGTATGTTATTGAAAGTACACAAACCAGCAAGCCTATTTTGTCTGTAAAATAAAGCTTTATAGGTTAAAAATAAGCCCTGAGCAAAATTTTCATTCAATTTAAGATATAAAATAAGTCTTCCATGAATAGAAGCACTGTTTTCTATAATTAGAAACATATTTAAAAGCAGTAACTGATTTAAAAAGCATAAAATAATCATGGGTGTCAATTGGAATTTGTGGAAGAACCGAGAATTATCAATCATAATTATAAATAGGTAGAAGGTTATTAATATTTTTTTAATTATATCAATAGAATAATTCTTTTCAATTAAAATGATATATTATTTAATTTCTAAGAAAATATTTAAATATTTTATTTTAATTATTTTTGATAATGTGTAGCGTAACAATGTACCATTTGTAATTTTGCCCAGGGCGATCTTGAGCAAATTAGCTGGGCGCTTAAAGGGTTAAATACAAATTGCACTCTTCATCCATGCATGATGCCAATGCGTTCCACTGTTTTGTGGGGACCAGGCCTGCATAGCAAATTCCATGAGGGGTCAAACAAGGGTATGATACAGGACCAGAAACATGTCAGAGTCCATGTATGTGGTTTTTTATCCTTCCCAACATTTGATTTGTCTTGGCTACTGTTTTATTTACATGGGATTATGACTTCAAGACAAGATGTCACAATTATTCCCAGGTCCCTCTCAGCAAATGTTTGTTCTGAAATGGCATCCCCCATATTATAGTTGTGGCCTGGATTATTCCTTCCCACATGTAGGACCTGACATTTGCTTTCATTGAAAGTGAGTAGCCCTTTAGTACTCCAGTCCTATAACTTGTCTAAATCATTTTGTAATTCTGTGGCATCATCAGGACTCTTTATTCTCCTGTACACCTTGGCATCGTCAGCAAACAATTTTCCAGAAGATATCAGGTCATCAAGTATATCATTTAAATATATAAGGAAGAGATCTCTAATATTCCTTGCTATAATAGAAAAATATATACATATGTATATAAAAAAAAAGTCAGTCCCATCTAGCAGCTTCATCCATATATTTATCTAATCTATTCTTAAAACTACCGAGAGAGGAGGCTTCTATCACATGTCTAGTCAGCCTATTCCATTCATCTACCACACGATTTGTAAACCAATTCCTCCCAATCTCCTTCCTAAACCTATACTTATCAAGCTTAAACCCATTGCTACGTGTTCTGTCATGTTCACTAAGTATAAGAACCTTACCCAGATCCCCTTTATTATATCCTTTTACCCATTTGAAGACTTCAATCAATTCCCCTCTGACTCTTCTCCTTTCCAATGTATGTAGATTTAGTTTTCTGAGCCTTTCACCATAAGGTAAGTTCCTTAGCCCACCAATCATCTTTGTCATCCTTCTCTGCACAGAATCCAGCAAATCAATATCCTTCCTATAATATGGTGACCAAAATTGTACTGCATAGTCTAGATGAGGCCTAACTAGCGCCAGATACAGTTTTAGAATGACTTCAGCACTCTTATTGCTTACACTCCTCCTAATGAATCCCAATATCCTATTAGCTTTATTCTTAGCATTTAGGCATTGCTTTCTAGGACGAAGGTCTGAACTTACCAAAATACCCAAGTCCCTCTCACAATCGGTCCTCCCTAAAATTCTCCCATTGAATTTATAACTATTCAATGGATTATTTCTACCTATACTAAGTACACTACATTTGTCTATGTTAAACTTCATTTGCCATTTCTCGGCCCAATTGGACAGAATGGTCAATTCCTCCTGCATTAAAACAGCATCAGAATCAGCCCTAATGGCCCTACCTAGCTTAGTATCATCAGCAAATTTACTCAGGTCACTACTTATACCTATGTCAAGATCATTAATATAAATTAAGAATAGCAAGGGGCCCAAAACAGATCCTTGCGGAACTCCACTGCTAACACACCCCCACTCAGATTTAACTCCATCTATACTAACTCTTTGCTGTCTGTCACCAAGCCATGACTGAATCCACCTAAATATACTGCCATCGATCCCGTGTGCTTTAACTTTGCTCAGAAGCCGTAAGTGTGGCACTCGATCAAAAGCCTTACTAAAGTCCAAGTATAAAATATCATAGTTTTCATCATTATCTGCTGCTTCATACACCTTACTATAAAAAGACAGCAAATTAGTCAGACAGGATTTACCCTTACTAAAGCCATGCTGTGATTCTTTTATCAACTTATGCTTGGCATCGTCAGCAAACAATTTTCCAGAAGATAACATAATTACACGGATGACAAAAGCCACAAGGGCCTATCAAAGGTCATCCGCCTCCGTCAAAACCCGCCCACAAAAAGCACCATCACCAGGGGAAGACAAAATCAAAGTCCCCCACAATATAATATAACGGATGACAAAAGCCACAAGGGCTCATCATAGGTCATCCGAGTCAAGCGGCCTCTTTTTCAAGGCACCCAAACTCCCAGGAAAACTACATCCAGAGGATTGCATCCAGAAACAAGGGTATCACCAATCAAGGCTTGTCAAGAACTAAATCATGCAGCTATAGATATATACAAACAATATTAATATATACAAAACTTAGGAACCATCACAACCTTCCCTTCCCATAAACTCATCCAACCTACTCTTAAATACATTTAGATTTGGACTACCTACTACCCTCTGCGGCAATTTGTTCCAGAAGTCTACCACTCTATTGGTGAAAAAATATTTTCTTAAATCCAACCTACACCCTTGCTTTTTAATTTTCAAGTGGTGACCTCTAGTCCGATTTCCATCATCTAACTCAAAAAACTTGCTAACATCCAATTTATCTATCCCAGAAAAAATTTTAAAGAGCTCAATCATATCCCCTCTCACACACCTCCTTTCGAACGAGAACATATTTAATACCCTCAGTCTATCTTCATATTCAAGGTGCCTCAGGGAAGGAATAATCTTTGTTGCCCTCCGTTGCACTGACTCAAGAAGGTTAATATCGTGTCTAAAATGTGGGGACCATGCCTGTATACAGTACTCTAGATGTGGCCTAACATAAGAGTTATAGAGTTTAAGAATAACCTCCTTACTTTTGTAACTGACATTTCTCTTAATAAAACCCAGCACTCTATTTGCCCTATTTCTTGCTTCAATACACTGCTTAGAAAACCTTAATGACTTATCTATTACTACTCCTAGATCTTTCTCATCCTCTACTGAGCTCAGCCAATGCCCATCCATTTCATAGTTAAATTCTCTATTATCTTTTCCCATGTTAATAACTTTGCACTTATCAAGGTTGAAAGTCATTTGCCACTTATGTGCCCAGGATAACAATTTATTTAAGTCCCCCTGCACTTTAAAATTATCATCAATATCTTTAACTACAGCTGCTAATTTGGTATCATCCGCAAAAATTGACACTTTATTATTAACTGCCTCCCCAAGATCGTTTATATAGATGACAAATAATAATGGACCGAGAACTGATCCCTGAGGAACCCCACTGATAACATCCCTCCACTCTGACTTTACACCATTTAGCACTACCCTTTGCTTCCTGTCTTTCAGCCACTCAGCTATCCAATTTGAAACACCCCCACATATCCCAATCATTTTTAATTTATGAACTAGTCTCCTGTGTGGTACCTTATCAAATGCTTTACTAAAATCTAAGTAAATTATATCTACATTCTCTCCCTTATCTACTTGATCTGTTACAAACTCCAGAAAGTCTAGTAAGTTAGTCAAACATGATCTACCTGATCTAAACCCATGCTGAGCATCGCTGATTAACCCCTCCCTCTCTAGATGTTGGCAAATCCCTTTTTTAACTATTTTCTCAAGAATTTTACAGACTACAGGAGTTAGGCTAACCGGTCTAAAGTTATTTGGATCCTCTTTACTACCCTTCTTGAAAATGGGGACTACATTCGCTCTCTTCCAATCATCGGGTATTTCTCCATATTCCAATGACCTAGTATATAACTTGTCCAGAGCTATTGAGATACTTTCTACCCCTTCTTTAAGTATCCTAGAATGAATATTATCAGGGCCGGAGGCCTTGGTAGTATCTAAATCACCTATTAGTCCTTTTATCATCCTCCGATCCACACAAATGTTAGTAAAACCCTCTTTTCCTGACCTATGAGTACTATACATAGGACTATTTAGTTTCTCTTTTGTAAATACTGATGCAAAATGACCATTTAGTACCTCAACTATTTCCTCATCAGTTTCTCTCACAAACCCTTCATATTTGATAGGTCCTATTTTAACTCTGCCACACTTGTTATTAATTTTATAGTAACTAAAGAACTTTCTAGGATCTTTGTTGCTATCCTGAGCTAATTTAATTTCTGACACCCTTTTGTTCTTCTTTATAATCTTATTTAACTCATTCCTAGCCATTCTATAATCACTTAAATTTTGAATATTATTTTCTACCTGTAATTTTTTATATGCCCTTTTCTTCTCTGAAATTTTTCTAGCTATCTCCTGATTCCACCATAATGGTTTCCTACTTTTGTTCCTAATGGCCTTCATTGGGATACATTTTTCTTGGACTACATTTACTATATGCTTGAAAGTATCCCACATCCCATAAGCATTTTTACCTCTGAATTCTATATCCCAGTCTACCAAATTTAGCAAGCTTCGAAGTTTTACATAATCTCCCTTATGAAAATTTGGAACTTTTTCAGCATTCTCAGTTATTTTACCCTTCTCAATTCCCAAGTTAAAACGAACTATCTGATGGTCACTATTTCCCAATGCTTCCCCAACAGTCAATTCTTGAACTAAATGATCACTGTTAGAAAGTACTAAATCTAATATATTGTCCCCCCTCGTTGAATCGTTAACAAATTGATTCAAAAAATTATCCTCAAAGCATTCTATGAACCTGCCACTTGTTCTATCCCTACCTATCATATTTTCCCAGTCCACAGAGTTTAAGTTGAAGTCCCCAATAATAACTGCATCTGTTTCACATCCCTTACTTATTTCCCTTATCATTAGTTCATCTATATCATCAGTCTGCCCAGGTGGCCTGTAAAAAGCTCCCAAATGCACCATTCTATTTTTACTGAACCTAATATCTATCCAAAGTGACTCAACTCCATCCTGCTTTATTGAAGTATTTAAACTTGAAACAATGTTGTTTTTTATATAGATAATTATTCCTCCACCAATCCTACCTGTCCTTTGACTAATGTACATATTATAGCCCTGAAAATCAAATTCACTTATAGTGTCACTAAATTCTATTTCATTAACCCATGATTCAGTAACGCATAATATATCTATATCCTCATTGCTAATATAACTAAATAGCTCATCCTTCTTGTTTCTAAGACTACGAGCATTTGTATAGAAACAATTTAACCCCCCTATCCCTGAAGCACCTCTTGAAACTTGAATGACCTCACCTCTATCGCCTTGGAACCTATTTCTGTTATCTGCCAAGTCCATTCTACTTTCAGTACTATAATGTCCTCTCATAATTCCCTGACCACTATTAGTATCTAGTTTCCCGCCCGCAAAGACCTAATAACACGATCATACTCCTCCCACAACACATCTACCCCCCTCCTACTCAAATGCAGTCCATCCATCGCATACATTTCTTTCATTCCAACAAACCTATCCCACACATCCACAAACATGACACCTTCCATCTCACACATCCTCCTCACATAATCATTCAGCCCAATTGCACGAGACATCCATTCTACCCCAACATCCATTCTTGGAAGCACACCTGTCACAACACCTTTCATTCTACTTTCTTTCACCTTTTCAATCAACCTCTTGTACCTCTCACGTAACTCACATGCACCCACTTTCTTCACATCATTCACTCCTACATGTGTAATCACAACCGCATCCCTTGCACAGCCAGACACCAGTTCCTCATACCTATCAGACAGATCTCTCACTCCAGCACCCGGCAAACACACCCTCAAACCATTCAATCTACTTGCATTCAACTTCCTATCTAAATATCTAACTCGCGAATCACCCATCACAAGCACTTCAGTCAGACTCCTATTCCTAACCCCCACAGACCTAACTCCATCCCCACTCCTATTCTCATTCAAACTACCAGTCACTCGAACTCCACCCCCACCCCCATCAGTCATATCACTTCCAGTTACTTCCTCTCTTAGGGCACTGAATCTATTAGTCAAGCTAATAGGATCTGTGTCCCTCTGACTCACACACCTATTCTCCCCCTGGCTAACCACCTCAAAAGAGGCAACCCTATTCTCACAAAGAACAGGAGAAGCCTCCCTAGCTTCATGTTTCCTAACCACTCTCCACTGTCCCCCATCCTCACTAGGCCTATTTCTAACTAATCTAAGGGGGCTAACTTCACTATCACTAGAACTATCATATCCTACCTCCTCCACTGGCCCTCTACCTTCACCTGAAACATCTAACTGGCCTACCTCACCACCTAACCTATTCCCAGCTCTAGGCCTAACACTAAGTTCCCTCCTGAGCTCAGCAACTAACCCCTCCAGCCTACATATCCTGTCTAAATCCTGCCTTCTCATCCCCTCTAAATCTACAATGCATTCACGCAGCCCACATACAACACATGTATACCCCTCACCTAATACACCACAACCAATGCATACATTCCGACACTCATGCTCACTTTCATCCCCAAACTCCATCACTTATTCAAACAAAGAAAGAATTTAAGTAGCAATAAGAAATAAAAAAATAAGAGCAACTTAGCTTTCGCTGATTGTGGTGAAAAAAAACAAAAAAACAAACAAACTATAGAAAAATCTGAAAAATAGATCAACAGACTGAGAGCTCTATAAAACACGTGCTACCTGTTCGAAGGTCAGTCGAAGAATATCATCAAGTATATCATTTATATATATAAGGAAGTGATCTCTAATATTCCTTGCTATAATAGATTCCATCATTTTCCCTACCACTGATGTCAAACTTACTGGTCTGTAATTAGACATATTTGTTTTATCCCCTTTCTTAAATATAGGTATCACATTGGCTTTCTTCCATGCCACTGGCACAATGCCACTCTCCAATGATTTTCTAAAGATGCATGCTAGGGGCTCACTTAACACATCCTTACATTCTTTCAAAATTCTAGGAAAGACCTCATCAGGACCGGGTGCTTTACTACTTTTGATTTTATCAATTTCCTTTGTCACTATCTCCTTTGTGATCAAGATATCCTTTAATTTTTCTTCATCATTACCCCGAAAGATCATTGACACCTCAGGTATATTTAGAGTATCCTCCTGTGTAAATACTGAGAGAAAAAAGTCATTTAGCATTCCAGCCATTAAGTCCCTATCACTCACTAATTCTCCATTGGAATCTATAAGTGGGCCTATTTTATCTCTAACCTTAGTTTTGTATAATTGCTAAAAACTTTTAGGATCTTCCTTTGCCCTATTTGCCACTTTAATTTCATAATTTCTCCTTGCTACTCTAACTAACTTTTTAACATCTCTTGCTAGTTCATTATATCTCTGCCTTAAGTGATCCTCTCCATTTTTTATTTTCCTATAATGCCCTTTTTAATGCCAATATAATGCTTAATTTTATCTGTCATCCATTTTGGGTCATTATTTTTAGTCCTAATCTCCTTATATGGAATGTTAATCATCTGACCTGTAATTAATTGCTCAATTATTCTTTCATACTCCTCTTCAATTGTAATCTCTTCCTCCTGGTGATTATTGTCTCCACTAACTGATATCATTGAATCTATTCCTGAATTGATTTCATTGCCTGGTTTCTGTACAACTGCCTCCAGGTAAGTCCTTAGCCCATTATAATTTGCTCTTCTAAAGTCAGGAATTTTAACATTGTTCATGCTACTATCAATACCATTCCATTTCATCTTGAATCTAATTTCACAATGGTCACTATTACCCAAATTTCCTCCAATCTCAGTATCCTTAATAACTTCTTCCCTATTTGTCAGAACTAAATCCAGTATATTATTACCTCTAGTGGGTTCATTAATAATCTGCCTCAGAAAATTATCTTGGACAACATTCAAAAATTCCTCAGCCTCCTGATCACCCACAAGAGCTTCCCAGTCTATATTTCTGTAATTAAAATCGCCCATTATACACACATGCTTACTTCTACATGCCCGTTCAATCTCCTGCCACAGAAGATTTGAAGCTTCCTTACTAAGATTTGGTGGTCTGTATAATAATCCTATGACAAGCTTGTTTTTACCTTCCTTTACAATTAGCCATAATGACTCTAATGTTATCATCTAATTTAATTGTACTGTTTACACAACACTGGAGATTATCTTTAATATAAATAATAACCCCTCCTCCTCTCTTCCTATTCCTATCTGTATGGAACATGTTAAAGCCCTCAATCTCAACCTCAGGTTTAAAGTGATTACCTGCCAAATCAAGCCATGACTCTGTTATCGCAATTATATCAAAATTCTCTTCACTCGCTAACGCTCTTAAGAGATCTATCTTATTCCTTATACTCCGACCATTTATGTAGTATATTTTTAAGTTTTTTTATTATTCCCATCTTCATTGCATTGTGCTTTTTTATTCCTAGTTATCTGCTCATTCACTTGTGCATTAGTCCCCATATAACGCATCAGTATGCCCTCTCCCCTAGCTATTCCTCTATCTCTGCATCCCTTCCATTTCCTACACCTGCCCTCTATTCCTGTTATTCCCTTACCTCTAACAGCTTCTAGTTTCCCACCTGTAAGGACCTAATCACACTATCCAGCTCCCCCCATAGAACCTCAACACCTGCCCGACTAAGATGGAGCCCATCCATCGCATACAACCTCCTATTCCCGTAAAACCCTCCCCAGACATCTACAAACACCAATCCTAACTCCTCACACAGTCCTTTCACAAATTCATTCAAACCAATTGCACGCGACAACCATTCTACCCCCACATCCAATCTCGGAAGCACACCAGAAACAACACCTTTTACCCTGCTTTTACTCATCCTTTCAACTAACCTTTTATACTGCTCACGTAACTCACATGTACCCACCTTCTTTACATCATTCACCCCCACATGCATAATCACAACTGCATCCCTCTCACACCCAGAAACCAGCCTATCATACCTCTCACAAACATCACTTACACCAGCACCCGGCAGACAAACTCTCATTCCCTTCCACTTGCTATCACTCAACTTCCTATCTAAATACCTAATCTGAGAGTCACCCATCACTAGCTCCTCAGTCATTCTCCTATTCTGTCTTGGCCTAACATTACCCTCCCTCATGCTCTCAGTCACATTACCACCCATCCTGCTTTCATCCACAATCACCCCAGGCAAATCACTTTCACGTAGATTAGATCTGATGAACTCCTGTAAAGGGTGACAATGTTGATGACTTTTCTCTGGTAAGAAATCTTTTGTGTGTTGAATGGAACAGGAGCTGCCAAGTATAGGCCATGAATGGTCTTTTGCAGTCTCCTTTTCTTATATTCTTATTGTACTTCCATCTCGACTCTTGCGATGCATAGACGAGTAGAACTTGTATTACAAAATCATATTTTCCACTTGTATTCACTTCTCAAAAAATAAAATCTCCTTAACACTACAGAAATTACCATTCATGGAAAATATGTAGACGAGCGGCCCGGCCGATAAGATGTACTATTTTGTCCGTGTTTCAAAATGTTTCACTTTTTGGAGTACATTTATAGGGGATGGCTCGTGGGGGGGTAAACAGGATGATCCTGAGTTTCATTAAATTGGGGGGCACAGCCCCCCAGTATATAATCCTAATTTTTATAATGTTCTGACGTTTACATAGGTAAATGCTTTAACTACATCATGTCAGCGCCTTTAATCATTTTGCGAATTATAATAGGATTAGGAGTGAGGTATGACGTCAGACGAATCAAACATGCACGAATATTCAGAAACGGGTAAACGATAATATTTAAAAAAATAAAAAATTTCCGGCCGGGCCGCTCGTCTACATATTTACCATATTCATATCAAAATATAGGTAAATATGTAGATTGGCGGCGCAAATGATGGGACATAAACTATTTTGTCCATATTCCAATATATTTCACATTTTTGGAGTAAGTTTAAGGGGATGGCTCGTGTGGGGGTAAACAATGCAGGGGGATCCCCCTATGGTGATCCTGAGTTTCAATCAATTGGGGGAGGGTCTTTCCCCCCAGTATATAATCATAATTGTTTATGGAATAATGTTCTATCGTTGGTAAATATTCATGCGCGTTTGAGTCCTTTTTTAATTATTATTCTATAAACAATTAGGATTATATACTGGGGGGCTGTATCCCCCCAGACCCCCCCCAATTTAATGAAACTCAGGATCACCGTAGTGTAGTCCCCCCATTATGTTTACCCCCACACGAGCCATCAACTTAAATGTACTCCCAAAACCTGAAACATTTTGGAACACCGACGAAATAGTACGTTCCATCATTCGCGCCGATAATCTACATATTTACCCTAATGTTTACAGAACTAGGACTCAAACACGCATGAAAATTCAGACACAGGTGAACAGGAGCTGCCAAGTGTAGGCCATGAATGGTCTTTTGCAGTCTCCTTCTTTTCTTATGTTCTTAAATATTAACACACGAAAATCCACTTTTGGGGGCGCGCCGCTAATCTACATATTTACCAAAATATAAATACATGTAACTTATTTTGCTATTCAAGTACTGGTTAACATATCACAGTTAAAAATCAATCATGTCTAGCTTTGACTTAAACTAATAAGTCCCTTGTGAGGTAGCGTGTCAAAATGAGAGTATAGTTTTTGTCATCCATTAAATTATATTAATAGGCCATAGTGGCTGGCATCCTTCAAATCGTGCTATCATGCATAAAAATGATTTAAATTCATAGAAATCTAAAAATTATACACCCTAAAATTAGCTTAATAAACTTACTGGGGCGTCTGTTTTTTCGGCATCATTATTAAGGTGATTACTTTCTGCATTTCCCGTCTCAAAATCCATGAATGAATATTTAAGTAACAATTTTAAACGATAAAAAGATTATGAAAAACATTAAATTCAAACTATAAATAGTTCCGGTTGTTTGTTAGGCTGAAACCAATGTTTCTGTAAAGTAGTTTGAGCTGTAGCATTATATAAAACTACTTAAATAAACAATGGTTGGATTTGAACATTTTTGTCGTTGCCTCTTAATGCTTGAAGGAATTTAGTCCGAGTTAATTCAGAAAAGTGGTATGAAGTGGAATGAAAGAAATATATGCGATGGATGGACTGCATTTGAGTAGGAGGGGGGTAGATGTGTTGTGGGAGGAGTATGATCGTGTTATTAGGTCTTTGCGGGCGGGAAACTAGATACTAATAGTGGTCAGGGAATTATGAGAGGACATTATAGTACTGAAAGTAGAATGGACTTGGCAGATAACAGAGCTGCCAACAGGAGCTGCCAAGTGTAGGCCATGAATGGTCTTTTGCAGTCTCCTTCTTTTCTTATGTTCTTATGTTAAATAGGTTCCAAGGCGATAGAGGTGAGGTCATTCAAGTTTCAAGAGGTGCTTCAGGGATAGGGGGGTTAAATTGTTTCTATACAAATGCTCGTAGTCTTAGAAACAAGAAGGATGAGCTATTTAGTTATATTAGCAATGAGGATATAGATATATTATGCGTTACTGAATCATGGGTTAATGAAATAGAATTTAGTGACACTATAAGTGAATTTGATTTTCAGGGCTATAATATGTACATTAGTCAAAGGACAGGTAGGATTGGTGGAGGAATAATTATCTATATAAAAAACAACATTGTTTCAAGTTTAAATACTTCAATAAAGCAGGATGGAGTTGAGTCACTTTGGATAATATTAGGTTCAGTAAAAATAGAATGGTGCATTTGGGAGCTTTTTACAGGCCACCTGGGCAGACTGATGATATAGATGAACTAATGATAAGGGAAATAAGTAAGGGATGTGAAACAGATGCAGTTATTATTGGGGACTTCAACTTAAACTCTGTGGACTGGGAAAATATGATAGGTAGGGATAGAACAAGTGGCAGGTTCATAGAATGCTTTGAGGATAATTTTTTGAATCAATTTGTTAACGATTCAACGAGGGGGGACAATATATTAGATTTAGTACTTTCTAACAGTGATCATTTAGTTCAAGAATTGACTGTTGGGGAAGCATTGGGAAATAGTGACCATCAGATAGTTCGTTTTAACTTGGGAATTGAGAAGGGTAAAATAACTGAGAATGCTGAAAAAGTTCCAAATTTTCATAAGGGAGATTATGTAAAACTTCGAAGCTTGCTAAATTTGGTAGACTGGGATATAGAATTCAGAGGTAAAAATGCTTATGGGATGTGGGATACTTTCAAGCATATAATAAATGTAGTCCAAGAACAATGTATCCCAATGAAGGCCATTAGGAACAAAAGTAGGAAACCATTATGGTGGAATCAGGAGATAGCTAGAAAAATTTCAGAGAAGAAAAGGGCATATAAAAAATTACAGGTAGAAAATAATATTCAAAATTTAAGTCATTATAGAATGGCTAGGAATGAGTTAAATAAGATTATAAAGAAGAACAAAAGGGTGTCAGAAATTAAATTAGCTCAGGATAGCAACAAAGATCTTAGAAAGTTCTTTAGTTACTATAAAATTAATAACAAGTCTGGCAGAGTTAAAATAGGACCTATCAAATATGAAGGGTTTGTGAGAGAAACTGATGAGGAAATAGTTGAGGTACTAAATGGTCATTTTGCATCAGTATTTACAAAAGAGAAACTAAATAGTCCTATGTATAGTACTCATAGGTCAGGAAAAGAGGTGTTTACTACCATTAGTGTGGATCGGAGGATGATAAAAGGACTAATAGGTGATTTAGATACTACCAAGGCCTCCGGCCCTGATAATATTCATTCTAGGATACTTAAAGAAGGGGTAGAAAGTATCTCAATAGCTCTGGACAAGTTATATACTAGGTCATTGGAATATGGAGAAATACCCGATGATTGGAAGAGAGCGAATGTAGTCCACATTTTCAAGAAGGGTAGTAAAGAGGATCCAAATAACTTTAGACCGGTTAGCCTAACTCCTGTAGTCTGTAAAATTCTTGAGAAAATAGTTAAAAAAGGGATTTGCCAACATCTAGAGAGGGAGGGGTTAATCAGCGATGCTCAGCATGGGTTTAGATCAGGTAGATCATGTTTGACTAACTTACTAGACTTTCTGGAGTTTGTAACAGATCAAGTAGATAAGGGAGAGAATGTAGATATAATTTACTTAGATTTTAGTAAAGCATTTGATAAGGTACCACACAGGAGACTAGTTCATAAATTAAAAATGATTGGGATATGTGGGGGTGTTTTAAATTGGATAGCTGAGTGGCTGAAAGACAGGAAGCAAAGGGTAGTGCTAAATGGTGTAAAGTCAGAGTGGAGGGATGTTATCAGTGGGGTTCCTCAGGGATGAGTTCTCGGTCCATTATTATTTGTCATCTATATAAACGTTCTTGGGGAGGCAGTTAATAATAAAGTGTCAATTTTTGCGGATGATACCAAATTAGCAGCTGTAGTTAAAGATATTGATGATAATTTTAAAGTGCAGGGGGACTTAAATAAATTGTTATCCTGGGCACATAAGTGGCAAATGACTTTCAACCTTGATAAGTGCAAAGTTATTAACATGGGAAAAGATAATAGAGAATTTAACTATGAAATGGATGGGCATTGGCTGAGCTCAGTAGAGGATGAGAAAGATCTAGGAGTAGTAATAGATAAGTCATTAAGGTTTTCTAAGCAGTGTATTAAAGCAAGAAATAGGGCAAATAGAGTGCTGGGTTTTATTAAGAGAAATGTCAGTTACGGTTATTCTTAAACTCTATAACTCTTATGTTAGGCCACATCTAGAGTACTGTATACAGGCATGGTCCCCACATTTTAGACACGATATTAACCTTCTTGAGTCAGTGCAACGGAGGGCAACAAAGATTATTCCTTCCCTGAGGCACCTTGAATATGAAGATAGACTGAGGGTATTAAATATGTTCTCGTTCGAAAGGAAGTGTGTGAGAGGGGATATGATTGAGCTCTTTAAAATTTTTTCCGGGATAGATAAATTGGATGTTAGCAAGTTTTTTGAGTTAGATGATGGAAATCGGACTAGAGGTCACCACTTGAAAATTAAAAAGCAAGGGTGTAGGTTGGATTTAAGAAAATATTTTTTCACCAATAGAGTGGTAGACTTCTGGAACAAATTGCCGCAGAGGGTAGTAGGTAGTCCAAATCTAAATGTATTTAAGAGTAGGTTGGATGAGTTTATGGGAAGGGAAGGTTGTGATGGTTCCTAAGTTTTGTATATATTAATATTGTTTGTATATATCTATAGCTGCATGATTTAGTTCTTGACAAGCCTTGATTGGTGATACCCTTGTTTCTGGATGCAATCCTCTGGATGTAGTTTTCCTGGGAGTTTGGGTGCCTTGAAAAAGAGGCCGCTTGACTCGGATGACCTATGATGAGCCCTTGTGGCTTTTGTCATCCGTTATATTATATTGTGGGGGACTTTGATTTTGTCTTCCCCTGGTGATGGTGCTTTTTGTGGGTGGGTTTTGACGGAGGCGGATGACCTTTGATAGGCCCTTGTGGCTTTTGTCATCCGTGTAATTATGTTATTATGTTATGTTATGTTAACATGGAACATGAATTTGGGGTGATTATATATTGCTTTTTGAGATTTGTATTGGCTTCTATGAAGGGCTATGATTGTTGAAGGAAAACCAAAAACGCAAACTCCGATCAGGAAAAACATGTGGAGTCACTTGTGGATTGTTTCAAAGAAATCTGAAGGCATTTAATCAGTACATTAGAAGCAAGAAGGTTGAGGCTACTTCAATATGGCCTTTAAAACAAAAAAAAAACACAACATTATTTGTGATAATAGCCTTATGGTTGAGTATCTGGCGGATAGTTACGCTACTGTTTACAAGGATGACCCCTTAAATCTCTTTCTGCATTAGCTAAATGGTAATGTCATGGACCCAATAGATATTACTCTTGGTGATGTTTCAATGGCGGTAAAACATATAAAAGAATGTTCCAGCGTGGGTCCGGATGGAATTCATCCTATACTAATAAAATCTTGTCCGGCATTAATACGTGTTTTACTCAGACTGTTTATTGTAAGTTTGAGGAGTGGCGGGCTTTCGGACAAGTGGAAGGTATCGGAGGTGATACCTATCTTCAAGAAAGGCACGGGGTATGATCCTCTGAACTATAGGCCAGTGTACCTTACATCACTATGTTGTAAGACAATGGAGAGGATTATCGCAGAAAAGTTAACATCCTACCTAGAAGAGAATGGTATGCTATCTGATGACCAGTATGGGTTTCGAAAGGGAATAACTGTCAGGATCAGCTACTAATGACATATCATTGCGTCATCTCTTGGTTATCAGAGGGTGATGTTGTGGATGTGGTTCTTTTTGACTTCTCCAAAGCTTTTGACATCGTTAGTCCTTATGTGCTATTACAAAAAGCTGTGATTGCTGGGGATAGAGAACACCCTACTTGACTGGCTTGGGTCCTGCTTGATAGGGCGCAAGATGAGTGTTGCAGTGTCTTGTGGAATAGTAGCGATAGGGAAGTGAAGAGCGGGGTTCTCAGGGGTCAGTACTGGGTCCACTCCTCTTTTTGGTATATGTCAACCATTTGCCGCACTACATCAGTAACCTGTGCAATATATTTGCAGATGATTTGAGAATGTATGTACGAATCTCAGTACTTATCTTCTAATCCCTTGCCATTTCTACATCTTCTTGTCAAAGAGATATTGACGTTATTGCTGATGTTGTTCGGTCTTAGGAATTAGACCTGAATTGGTTTAAGTGTGTCTTCATGATATACTACAAAGGGATTATGCCATGACACAAACTGGGACTGCTGAGTAAGCACTACCTATATGGACGTCCACTGAGTATTGCTAACTCGCACAAAGATTTGGGCATAATCATTGACTCATCTCTAAGATTTCACAAACATATCTTCTCTATAGTAAACAAAGTTTTTGGCATAATCTCGAATTTCCTTAAATCAACCATCTGTCGGTCTCCTAAATTCATGCTAAGCCTGTTCATAGCGCACATCAGACTACTTCTAGACTTTGGTCCTACTCTATGGGATATAAGTTTCAGGAAAGACAGCAAACTATTGGAATCGGTTCAAAGAACTTGGACGCGTCATGTGGATGGTATGGCTGGTTTAAATTATAACGAGAGACTTCGCATACCAAATATTTACTCAATTAAAGACCGTCTTCTCCGTGCTGACCTGATAAAATGCTGGAAAATATTTCACAGTGAGAATAGTATTCAGCCTGGAGATCTATTTGTCCTTGACCCACTTCAGTCTAATCGCAGTTATATCTTCAAGGTCGCACTCCAATATTCTAACTTGAAGCTTAGAATTTTTTTTAGCAAACAGATAGTGGATAAATGGAATAATCGACCAGAGGAAGTAGTCACTAAATCTACAGTTAACTCCTCTAAATCAATATTACATCATCACGTAGGGAAGATCTATTCCCCATATGATGAATAACCTGAAAATAACCTGGGTTTAAATAGTTGCTGCAAAGGTATACTATCAGCTATGATACATTAATTATTCTTACCTGGCTCAACTTATCACAAGCTAGCATACCTGCAGAATATGTGCTGACCCTTAAAAAAAGTTTACCTCCCTAAATAAATAGGACATGACCAATTTCTGGGGTAGCCGATTAGGTGAGTGAATTAGATGAGCAATAAAGGCTAGATTAGAAGTGGAAGCTCGAATGTTGGGAATATGCAGAGTCTATGACCATAAGTGTCATGCCAATAGAAACTGAGGGGGCACGTGCACCCTCAGATTTTTTGTATCTGGACAATTTAATTTATATATATATATATATATATATATATATATATATATATATATATATATATATATATATATATATATATATATATATATATATATATATATATATTCTTTTATTACTATTATTTTTAATATTATACAATGTAGCTATGATCACTTTATAGTATACATCAAATGTGTTCTTCGAATTTGTAAGTGATGATACCACAAAAAGCCCCCCCCCCTCCCTTTTCCGTGACATTATTCATTTTTTATTCTCTGAATGGATTAAAATTTAAGCTGTGAATTTAAGCATCTCATATTTTTTTAGTTTATTATATTTTAATTGTGCCCCGCAGATTTTTGGCTTGCATGCAGTCAGTTCATCTCTCAGTTCATAAATTATGTTGAGTACATTCCTTGCTGACAACCACCGTACAGAAGTGTAGAATAGCAACACCTCAAAGTCAAAACCCATGTCCTGACATAATTTTCTGAACAGCCTGGTGTTCACTGCTAACGATTTGATGTAATTAACCACCTTCACCAATCCTTTTAAAATAGTGTTCAAGTGATTTGGCATGTTTTTGATGCTAATGCCTCTCTGTGAATGAACCAGTAAATACTAGTTACCAATGGAGCACGCTGCTACACCAACGCTTGGAAGCCTGATCTTGAGCCTAGCATCGCAGGTGCACCATCAGTAATAACACCCACCAAAATTTCCCAATCCAGACCATTTACTTCGAAGAAATTGTTAACAATTTCTAACAGATCCTGAGCTCTTGTGGTGGTATCAAGAGTCTTACAAAAGAGAAATTCTTCTTTGATGTATCCATTAAGCAAGTACGTGCAAATACCAATAGCTGAGAGAACAGTAAGACATCAGTTAATTCATCCAACTGTATGGCAAACAATGGAGATTTCTTTATTTCTACGACAACTTGTTCACTGATGTTTTGTGAGATATTATTTATCTGTCTCGATACAGTGTCATTAGATACAGATATATCATTTAGCTTCCGTGCTGTGTCCTCACCGACAACAAGTCTCACATTTTTTATTTTGCACAAGGTAACAGAAGTTACTCTACAAGTGTATAAGGCTTCGTGGCCTTTGGAACTTTGTATGCTACAATGTAGGAAACACTCCTGCATTGGATGTCTTTTCATAGAATGTACCTGATGAGTCAAGACTCTGCCGCTTGGGAGCTGATAACTGCAACTCAAAATAATCTTTATCACTTTGCAACAAATTGAAGTGATACTTTTCAAGATGGAGCTTAAGCTTATCTGGCTTCAGTGACTCATTCTCCAAGACTTTGAAGCAAATAACATACTGTGGTAACTCCATGCCATCTTTTCTTGACAAGTGAAGCCGAATTTAATGTAGTCCTCTGAATACTTGCGCTTGACATTCCTTCCCGCCATTGCCATTTATTCAGATCTGTAAGCAGTGCAACGGAATATATCAGTTACGTGTTGAATTTGTCAATACTAATAAAAAAGTATGATAAAGTCAATAATATATCACCATGTGGCGTAAACAGCATAAACCAGCATACCACAGCACACAGCATAACAAGTGACCAGAAATATTTCACTATTTTCACACTTCCTTCCTGCCTCATCTAGTAAAAATTACTACATTTTACAGTAGAAAACAAAATCAAATTACTCCATACCTGTAAAACAGCACAGGGCAAATGATGCAACTAATCAGTTCAGCAGTTCGGTGGTTACTGGCTATAGCATTTTACGACAGTGTTATATGTAGCCGCGCTACATATAATCAACAAGATGGTTTGTCACCTTGACTTGTACAATACAACTATACAAGTATATACTAGGTTAGGGTCACGTATAGCGGCGTGAATCTGTGGGTATGAGAAGGTTTTCTCTCTTGTAGTTTAGAAGGCTGGGTAGTCAGTGTGATCGTAAATTCATCAAGGTGAAAGAAAATTTTAAGCTGGATATCAACTTCTTTATTCGGCGGGAGCGTAGACTTGCATTACAAGTAATGTACATGAAATAACTCTAACTCTAACTGACCACCTTACAAAATGCTGCTCTCTATATAGTTATTCCATGTAAACTTAAGCGATACCAAAGTTGTCCAATTAGCGTTAAGATAGATTTTAAAGAACAATTTCCGTTCAAACACTTTCAAACTTAAGCGTTACTGTAATTCATTTTCATTCATCCTCTTCAGAGAGTGACGAGGGCCCATGCACTCGTACACAAGCTACGAAGAGACGATTTAAAACACCAAGTCCTCCCCCGAAGAGTGAAAAACCTGGGTAATCTAAAGCAGCTCCTAAGGCGAAAAGGAAGAATAAGAGAAAACACTGTTTATTATACTTCATTATGCACTTGAACGCACTGAAAATACGGGAAATTAACACCAACAGCTGGACGGGAAAAAAAGACTCTTTATGGAAACGTATTCAGAAAAATTGATGCAGATATCATCTGGATTTCAGAACATAGCGTCAAAACTCGTAATTCTGATATGAAAATCTGGAATTGCGATGTGTTAGTCACAAGTCACTCACAAGAGTGGTACGACGGTGCCGTTATTGCTATAAAAAAATGGATCAAGGACAAGCAGATTAGAAATCTCGAAGAGTCCTATCTCGCGATTGAGGTCGAACTCGACATTGGGAAGCTGGTCATCGCTGCCGGGTAACAGCCGCCAAGGAGAGGATACTTACCGATCCATTCTCTCGCTGGCCTATTTGGCAGAAGAGCCCCTACCATATTTATGGAGAATCTGAACGCCAGATGTCGGGAATCCGTCTACAGGACCTATAATGGAATTGGAAGATGCCTAGACACTATGCTGGACAGAAACATGGACAGAGGATAGGTCCGGACTTTCCCACCTTTGTTCGAAGAAGAAGTGCCACAAAACCAGACATATGTTTGATCAATCTTCAACTACCATTCAATTACTATATGGAACCAGACCAGGTACCATGTAGTGACCATATAGGAATCCCTCTCACTATCAACAGGAATCCTATGCAAGTCCCAGATGTAGTTAGAAAAGAATACAGAATAGCAGACTGCGCACGGTACGCGCACCTTCTCGATGCCTACCATCCGCCCAACTTGGATGATGCAATTCTAAAGGAGATCGACGATGCACTCGATGACCTTAATAATCATTTCATCAACGCGGATAGAGCTTGTGTCCCTGAAACCCAGTAAAAGTCCATTTCAACCTACAGGTAGACTGAATACATGAAAGAACTATATCTGAGGTGAAAGTAATGTATGAAATCAACATCAGAAATGCTTCGATTGCCTCAGTACAACGAAATAAAGAGATCAAAGAAGAGCTCAACCAGTTGATCCTCGAACAACAGTGGAGCCGTTGGGACGATGCGATCGAGAGCCTCGATCATGATGCATCTCCTAAAGATTTTGGAATAAAATCAGGAGTCTCAAAGGATCAACTGGGAAAAAGAAGAAAGTGGAAATATTAAAAGAAGACGGAAACATCGAAACAGAAGAAAGAAGAACAGAAGAAATATTCCGACTTTATTCGGAAAAAATCTTCAGTATATCCGAAGAAGTAAACGAAGATTTTGATATATAGTTCGAGAACAACACTGTAGAAGAGCTTAACGCACAAATACATAGGACACATCCTCACCACCAGGTGGATAGACAACGCGGTGGAAACGCCGAGATCACCGAAGAAGAATAACTCGGCGCGCTCAGCTCATTGCATCAGAAAGCCCTAGGACACTAGGGCCTTACGAAGTTAAACTTCGAAAAGGCACCAGGGAACGTCATCAAGGGAATGAGAAGAACTTTCAACGCGTGTCTAAATAAAGGATACTTTCCTGATGCTTATAAAACAGCAAAGGTGATCTTTTTGCCCAGGCACGCAAAGGACCCAAAGTTGAGAGATAGCTACCGACCACTTTCACTTCTAGAATTTAGCGAAATGCTCTTCGAGAAGACCCTTAACCGAAAACTGGTGTCTCAACTGGAGGAGAACTCCCTCTACAACCTATATCGATACGCGTTTAGAAAAAAGCGAAGTGCGGAGATGGCGATAAATGTCATCACGGAAAAGCTTGCCCAAGCCAAACGGGAAAGGAGTTGCGTGGACATTGTTTTTCGGGATGTTTCAAAGGCGTTTGATAAGGTGTGGCAACGGGGTATGCAGTTTAGGATCCTACGGCTGGGCCTAAGTGAAAACTTAGAAAGAACTCTATGTGACTATGTTATGGAGAGAGCGGCGAATGTCAGTATAGGGTGCACGGACTGACCGAAGTTCCCGCTCACTCTCTACTCGAGTTACACCGCAGACATCCCAGCCCCTGTGTAACACACTTGCCTCAACTTTCAATACGCCGATGATTTCAGTATGATAATCACTTGTCCTTGGAGGAATGCATCTTGGCAAGCTCGCATGGCTGCAACATAAATCGAAAGATTGAACAACTACGAGGCACAATGGAAGATCAGAACGAACCAAGAGAAATTCAAAGTAGTCCCCATTGGCAGGAGACTACTCTCAGATGTCAGGATGGGAAGTAGACGCTATCGCTACACCATGGAGTGCAATGTACTCGGAATGAAAATGACTTCATCCGGGTACAGGAAGCACGTCGATGATAGAATTTCTAAAGCCTCGGTCGCAGTCAGGACTTTGTATATGTTTAGAAATCCACGTGAAAGCAACAAGAAAAATTTTTTTTCGACGCTCTTGTTAGATCTACGTTGCTATACTCCGCTTCCGCCACCTCTTGTGTCTCAAAAACACAAAATAGGAGACTACAAACAGTGCAAAATAAATGCGTGTACCAAATTACAGGTACACATAGGCGGGAAAAAAGACGCCAAGAAGAGCTGCACAGGGAAACGGGAATAACACCCATTAACAAAGGCATAGAAGAACGGACTCGGAAAATGCAATAACTGGTTAGTCAGGAACTGAATTAGGATATCATTCAAATGATTAACCAGAACAGAAGAGCTATATGTTGCGCCAGATTTCTAAGCTCCGCGAACCTAGTGGCTGGCGGAGACAAAGTGCCCTTCTACGCATGAACAAAATGTAAGAACGACCAGAAATTTGCCAACCAACCAATCAAGGCATAACAAACTTAATTCAAGAAAATAAATCACCGATTTTGACTAACGCACAATGGACAAGACTCAATTAAAGCAAACGTGATGCGAAGAAAGAAGATAAGAGGAAACAGAAAACACTGAGTTACACACAGAAAAAAAATTAATTAAAATACAATAAAAACTAAGCACATATTTAAAGTAATATATTACAAAACAACAGTAAATGCGCATTACATATCCAAAAAAACACTAAAAATTGTTAAGACATATGGCTTGAACGCCATAAAATAATAACTATAACAAAAAACAACAACAAAGGAAACATATGACAATAATATTTATCAAAGTGATAAGCCTGACCACCAGGCGCCTAGCATCTCATTGCACCCTACCACACTTCTTTCTCTTTTCACCACTTGTCTATTTTCGTCTATATCCCCTACACGCTCTTTTGTCCCCTACACACACCCTACGCTTAGATCAATTCAGAATTTTTATTGATTATAGACTCCGAATTCTTGGACAAAATACATTTGCTATTTACATCTCGATACCCGGTAAAGGTGAGTCCGAAAAACGCCTTCTTTCAGTAAAGAACTGTGAGCACCTATTTACTGTGAACCAATTATAGAACTTTATAAGACTTCAAAATGCTCATCTTTGAGGTACTTTTGAGTCAAATGCGATTCTATAATGTCGTAAAAGCACCACAAATCATGGATATTCATTTTAGGATAGATTAAATTTAGAAACTTAAAGTGACTTGAAGGGCTACTAAATAGCTACAACTTAAAGATTGTCAATATATTTTTTAAATAGGAATAATATAATAAAATGGATGGCCATTTATTTAATTTTATTAAATGTTCATAATGAATTTTTAGTAAATTTTAAATTATGTACACTCATTTCCAGTTTGAACCAAATACAGTGGATGTCCTGTGGACCACCCAAAATGTCCCTATGGAAAACCAGTGGTCCATGCACCCCCCAGTTGAGAACCACTGATATAAGGAATGAGAAAAGGCAGTAAGGCCTATCAGTGGTATCACAGTCAATGTAGCAACATCTCAGAGCGCCACGATTATGACTTTCATCCATAGTATTGTGTTAATGGCCATCGACGTTTTTTTTTAATATAATATCTAAAACATAATAAATATCTAAAACTAATAAATAACAACTTTGTTAATATATATATATATATATATATATATATATATATATATATATATATATATATATATATATATATATATATACATACAAACACATTTGCAAATTCAGGTTCTTCATATATGCTCTTCTACCATATGCTGATCTAAGTTTCATTTGAATGACGTCAAACTAGAGTTATTTAAACGTTCCAACTCAATGTAACCTAACATAACATATTTTTACGGATGGCAAAAACCCCAAGGGCCTTTCAAAGGTATTGGTGGATTAACCCTATACGTAAATTTGAATGAAAATTGAATATATTCTGTTTACAAAGCGTTCTATCCTGTGTCATGTTTATCGTGCAAAATAAAGTACACTCTGCTCGTAGATTGGAAGTTATACAAGATTTGAACAAGCCTAGTACGAGTTTGAAACTGCGCAAGTTTTGTTGTCAGCTCTCACTGATGTTAATTGCATGTGCATTCATTACCTCATTCTTGCTTTAAGATGCTTAACGACTATTTCAATAACACACTCAGCTTTGGCTGTTTAATTTATTAAGATTTGTGTAGGTTTTATATATTTTCAATGCGTTTAACGTAGATATTTTTTTTAAGGAGGTAGTTTCGTTAAAAATGATAACTTTCTTATTATTATAGCTAGAGTGATGGAATTTGTACGCACTCATAGAAAATTAAAATGCAAATCTAAGTTGTTCAGGGGATTTTTCCGATTTCCCGACAGAGATTGAGATATTTTTAAAACACCCCCAAAACGGAATTTTAGGAGGTATATTAAAATCGATAAAGATCCGAAGTTTTCTCATATTTTTCTCTGCAAGTTGGATTATGTAAGAATTTTTAAAAATTGTAAAGATTATTATTTTATGGCTACTTCTGTAATTTTTTTCCCCAAATCACAAAAAATACAGATTTTTTGGCTTTGATTTTTTTTTTCAACAAATATAAATAATATCGTTAAAAATCTCAATGTTTTGTAGAGCTTGAAAGGCCGAATCGAATGCACTTTGAATCATTGCCTACAACAAACACTTCCGGATCTTTAGCGACTTAAAAATACCAAAATTTAGGATTTCTTTTCCTGCGAGCTTATTTATGGCAACTGGCAATTGGTACTCCAGCATTATGGAAGTTCCCTTTTCTTTATTTTTTAAAATTTTTAAATCCAGAATGCTGAAATTTAGTATAGACTTATTAGAGAACGAAAAAAACCCGGATTTTGTTTCTGTGAACTTTTCCGAATTCGCGATAGAAAACGAGATATCCCTAAAGAATACGAACCACTCCCCCGACTTTAGGGACAAATGCTACAAACTGTAGCATTTTTATTAAGATATCACGTATAGTTTTTATTATATAGTTTTTATATTATGAAAAAAAGACAAAACTCCACAATTGTTTTTAGTTTTTTTCTCAAAAACTATGAGTGAAATCTCTATATCATCTATACAGTTTGTAGAGCTTGAAAAGACAATTCTGAAACAAATTCTCTCTTTATTAATTAAAGCACAAGATACAGCAATAAGCTGGGAATAAAAGTGTCCTTATTGTTCTGCTTATTATATGTCTAGCACTGTTGATTGTCGCATAATAATTCAAACAAAATAATCTTTTTAGTTCGGTATTTAACAGACTCCAAGAACTAAGATGAAACGGATTCAGTTAAGTGGAGCACAAAAACGAAAACTATCAAAAGAGAAACAAGAGAAGATTTTGGAATTAGATTTTTTTTTAAGAGCTCATCTAGCGAATGCCTACTTGGGCATTAGTCACCGTATTAAAAACCTGCCTAGTACTAGGCTACTTTAAAATCAGTTCCAAAACACACACACAAAAAAAACAAACCCAACACTAAAAATTAAAAAAAGGGAAAAGGAAACGGGCAGAAACGTGCGACCTATAAGGGGAATAAACAACAACAAAAAAACTGGTTAAATAAAAGGGAGACTGCCGGCCTCCTCCCAAAAGTCTACAATACACCAGTCAATGTGCACGCACGCGTCCAGAGTACAAAGGACAGGTGGTAGCGACCCCGCCCATCCTGGTACTGGGACAGGTAACGTGCGCGAAGATCGCCCAGATTAGGAAATTCAACAAGAATGTGCCGAACAGTCTGGAGAACAACGAGATCTTCACAGTAGGGCGCTGGTGAGCGCTCCATTAAATGGCGGTGCTTCCCGCGAGTGTGCCCAATGCCTTCGCGGCATTGGGGATAGGTCTAAGATAGGCGCAATGGCACGCAACGTTAAGTTCCCGTAGACCGTCTACCATCTTCTTTACAAAGCAGTCCGAAAAGCCGCCCGTATTCCTGCCATGTAGTCGGTGTGAGGAAGAGCGAAACGCTGGTCCGGTCGCAGAGTCCTCGCGGACTCTTTGGCGCCCTTATGAAGCGCTCATTCCCCGCAATTCCCACATGTCCAGGAACCCAGCAGAAGAAAATCCTGGCAGTTGCAGGGGCGTCGGTCGGAGGAAGAGACCCCTCCCCTCCTTGTACTGCCTCGGAAACACTAGCCGTTTGAGGAGGGCCTTGCATAGGAGGGGACTCGAGTTCCGTGCTTGGCGCCGAGCCCAGATTCGCTCCCATGGTTGGCCCTACCGTCTGAGGCTGGGTTGCCTCAAGGACTCTGTCTATCTCGGGGGTGGCCTCCAGTTGCCCCCCCCCCAAGGATATCACTGGTCCAATTGGCAGGGCTGTTACAAGCCACGTCTGTGGAGGCACAGGCCTTGACCCCGGCAAGGTTCAATATTCTTGCCACCAGGTGTTTTGAGGGAAGCGACTGAAGGGGCCTAGCTTCCCTATCCCCCCTAAGGGGGTTTGCCCTACCGAGCCGCTCCATGGGGAGCGGTCGGCTATGGGCTGCCTGCTCGCTTTCTTGGCAGTCCCCTTGGAAAGTAAAGGGGGACTGCCGCTGGTAAGAGGGAGGTGCTCAGAGGCATCTCCAAACAAGGGAGTGAGGGGGAGTCCCCTACACACGTAAGCGAAGGAGAGGAGTAAGCTTCCTCTCCGGTTAGAGAAATTTGGAGGGTCCCCTGCGCAAACACAGAGGAGGGGACCTCCATTTTTTTTCTGTGGAGATGCCCGAAGGCAGCTCCGTCGATGGACAAGGGGAAATCCAGGGAAGATTGTTGATTTTTTCATCATTGGGCATGGTGACCCTAAATTTTTCACTGGATGCATATGCTCATCACCCCTCGCAGTAGCCCGCCCTGCAAGGGGTGCGTACAGGCCTGGCAGAGCCAGGTGCCGCCATTCAGGACCACCCTTCCCGCCTGGTGGCCTGGTAGTCCTTCTGCATGGCGGCTCCACATTGGACACGGCGTAAAAACATAGATGGCGAAGTGAGAAGGAAAGGTGATGTGAGGAAGTTATGGGTGGGGATGAAGCAGCTTATTAAAAACCCACCACCCTAGACCGGAGCTCAGGGGTTAGGGAACATTGTCCCCTCTCGCCTCAGCCCAGATCCTGGATAGTTGGCTGTGAAATTAGAGGCTGACCAGAAAAAGCTGTGGGAGAGGTTGTATGAAAAGCGACGAGGTAGGGGAGAAATACAGGCTGTCTGAAAGAACGAGGAGAGGCTAAGCTGGGCTCGGACGGTGTGCTGAGTCCCGTCAGCCAGGCGGCCAATTGGCACATCGCCGCACCCCTTACGGGGTTTTGGAATTAGAGCGCAAGACTGCAAAGCTGACCAATTGAAGTGATCGGATTAGGTAATAGGTAGGTTACAATATGCCCAGCGAAAACCTCTACAAAATTGACCCACGTTGGTCTTATTAGATCCCAGCATACTCCACTCATATAAAATAAATTTCTAAAATTGGAATAAGGACTTAAGAATGTATAGATTAGTTTGCATCAATGAATTTGAATACAAAAATAAGGAATGTAATATATTTATTTGTTAATGTATATATATATATATATATATATATATATATATATATATATATATATATATATATATATATATATATATATATATATAGAAGGCAAGCGACCGTTAGAAGTGAGCGCAGGACAAACAATTTACCATCGCGTGAAAGGTCAAAATGACCTGTGTCAATAAGACAAACGCGTAAACAAATATTTTGCGTCTCAGAATAGATTCATCGAAAGACGGAAGTCTACGAAACCTCTGAGTAAACATACCCACTAGTTAAAAGGAAATATATCACAAAGCTGTGACAAGCGCATCCTGTTATATTGATAAAATTTGGGAGGGATATGTAAGTAATTCGACTTACGTAGCTTTCATTAGCTCCGCCTTTTCGTTGGAGAACGATGATTCTAGGCCAGGCACTCTAGGAAAGAAGCACACACACACACGTACACACATATATATATATATATATATATATATATATATATATATATATATATATATTTATATTGTACATTGTCGAGAATAGAGGTTCCTTGCGGCCATGTGGCTCATCGAAACTGTGAAGTCAGGCTCAGAGTCAGTCCACCTGAGTGACGACCGTGAGAACAGTCAGAATATCAAACTGCTTTCCGCTATAAGTGAGGGATTAGAATCTCAAATGCGTGCTTCTCTCGTCTCCAGGGTGTTATCAAGAAACTCCCGCGGGAGTACACTTCCCATTCCTCAAGTGCCCTGTTGGTTCGTGAAGAGTTCCCTCCCCCCTTGGCAGAGGCAGTAACGTATCTGGCTGGTCTCTATATATTGTTGATCCCAATAGAGCATCGACAGTATATGCCTGTCTCTTACAACGAAACACGTCATTCTCGATCGCGCTCCCTTTTCTCGACGAGCCGAAGATTAGAGTTATACCGAAGGATCTGACTACAGTCACTTGGCATATCCTAAGTTTCGGTACATTTCGTTTGGCACAAAAACTCCCTCCAGTTAGTGTTACTATTAGAGGTTAAACTCCACGTGGTTAAAGCCCCTTGAATAACCACCCGATCCCCCGTTTCATCTCTTAAAGCCTCGAAGCCAAGCTAGGCCGAGATGATTTATCTTTCGCTTTCCGGCTAGACCTTCCTGTGTATGATGGTACAGAGGCTCGTATCGCCTTTCAACCCGCCCCCCCCCCTTCCCTCCATAGAGCCCTCTCTGAGTAGTTCTGATACGTTCAGAACTTGTATACATAGAGTATCTATTGCCATTATTTCATATAATCTATTTATTGTGTATAACTGTGTATATATTAAAGTTTAATTTTGTACATACTTTTTCATAAGCCTCATAGCCGGAGCCTTCATTAGTTTAATATCAGCCAATTGCACTCAATCTTTAGGACTTAAAATCCTTCGCACTCGTCCTCCTCTGCTCCTCACTTCTATTCCCCATCTCTGTAGTGAGCAAAGTAGAAAATCAAGGTGATGCGTTTGATCTATCTTGGGCGACCGCGCCTATTGGGCAAAAGTGACGTATATGTCAGGGTAATTCTACGACGTACACACACACACACACAAAGAAACACGCATATATATATATATATATATATATATATATATATATATATATATATATATTAGTCTGAGCAGCTCAGTTAGATGATTATTGTCCTGTTAAGATTACTAGATTACAGTCGTTAAGAAGATTATCTCGTTCACGTTCCCCGTTTTAAGTTCACCAAGTCTTGTCGCTCCAGCATTTATTCCTTCGCGTTGAATATATATATATATATATATATATATATATATATAGACTGCTAGTCGTCCCCAAAGTAACTTCGTGACGTGCCGTTTGCCCAGTTATAGGTCAATATTAGAATAAAGTTTATTTTTGCAACGTCCTTCTTTTCCTTGATTACACTGAAACCTTCGGTAAGACTAGCCAAAAATTTGAACACAGTTAAAGATTCATCTTTGGAGTCAGATACTTAATTCCCCTTCACCATATAATGGTCCTTCCTGTAAACCGGTACCAAGGAATCCCGCTATAAATTGGTAACTCCTCCTTAACCCACCTATAAGTTGTGACCCTAAGTTTCGACCGAACACTGAATTATAGAAGTAATGGACGCAACAAGCCACCGCTAGACAAAACAAGGTGAAGAGGAATTCGTGATCGCTGTCAATATCAAACCACCCATTCTTAATGAAACAGCAGTCCTAAGTTGGTTCAAATTTGTGCAAGCCTAATTTCACATATCCGGAATTAAAAAGGAGGAGACTAAATTTTTCCACGTATTAGCCTCATTTCCTCCTGAGACCATCGATGGTCTTCTGGAGGCCATTTTGCCGGACCGAAATTATCCCCTTTGGGGGGCAGAAGTGATTGGACTTTTCGAGATGACCAAACCTGAACTTTTTGAGAAGCTCATCGCATCCTCTATGCTCACAGGCCGACCCTCAACCAATTTGGAAGAACTACGAAGGAAAGCCCTGCAGGTAGGAATTGGTGAAGAACTTGTAAGGCACAAATTCATCCATCTCTACCGGCTAACATCGCGCCCATAAATGCCACTCAGAAAGAACTCACCCTGGCACAATTAGGAAAACTGGCTGATGAACTGAAGAGATTTGGTATTGCGCAGTGCCTTAATATAAATACTAGTAGCGAATCGATAGGTCGCAGTGCCGTTTCCGTGTCCAACGCGTTTATGCCGTGTACAAATAAAGATACAAGTGATGATAAGTATATAAATAATTCGGCGGGAATTCCTAATGGGAATCGTCCCAATTATATGCAAAATAATAGTGATTACAGTGCGCATAATGTTCCCAGGAGGATTGGACCCTTCCGAAAAAAACAAAGACCTGTTGTTTGTCGGTAACGCGAAATTCTGCAAACCTTGGTGCAGATGGCCAAAGAGAAAAGAAGGGCCCAGATGCAACCTTCTTCCAGGCCATCTTCGCCAGCCCCAGCGGAAAACTTGGAGGGTATACCATAACAGCACTGCCTCTGGTATCCTGTCTGTTTTCACCGTCGGCGCTAAAGTACGTAATAATAAATGAGATTTCTTAATCGACACGGGGGCGAGTGTATCAATAATTCCGGCTAGATTGGTTAAATCTGGTGAATTGCGCGAATCTAGTATAAATATTTCAACGGCTAAAGGCGAAAAAATAAAAGTGCATGGCGAGGTTTACACGGACATAGACATCCCATGTCTAAGCCGATCATCTAGTTGGTTATTTGTCGTAGCGGATACCACTTCAACCTTATTAGGTATCGAGATTATCAATGACCTTCAGCACCTACCACTCCATTACAGAGCCATATTAGAAGAATATGAGGCTTTGTATGGACCCGCACCCGCTCAGTCCTCCTCGTCATCGCCGAACTGACTGACGCATATGATCGAAACTGGTAGTGCTTCTCCGATATTCGCCATGCCTAGGTCTTTTTTAATAGAGAAGCTACAGGTTGCCCAAGCAACTTTCGAAACACAATAGAAGGAGGGGATCGTGCGTCCGTCAAAGTCACCATGGTCTTTGCCAATTTACACGGTGCCAAAGAAGTCGCCCGGTGAGTACAGAGTGGTCGGCGATTTCCGATCGCTCAATGCGATCACAAAACCCGATAGATATCCACTTCCGCGAATTCAAAGTGTTACGCAAGACTTGCAGGAGAGTGCTAGTAATGGGTGTAAAGGACTACCGATACAGAATATAGACGAAGCAGACCATTACAGCCTCAAACAAGGAGCAGAGAAAGGCTATGGCAGTCAAGATACCGGAAAAGATTCCGGAGACCTCAACTTTCCTTAACTCCCTTTGGACCTAAGATAAAGCTCACCTCCATCTTGAAGGAAAGGTAAACTCGAAGACAAATGCCTTATGTGGGATATCCATACCAAATGAGGTAGCCACCAAGCCCCTACACTCCCCTAAGTGCACGATATGGACTGCAATATCAGCCAGAGGCATCATCGGACCATTCTTCTTCGAGGAATCTGCCGCGACACTGACAGTCACCAAAGAGCGGTATGTTGAGGTCCTCAAAACCTCCAAGATGGAGCTGCAGACCCTGTTCCCGTCGCTTATGGGGGAAGTTCTGGTTCCAGCAAGATGGAGTAAGCTCGCCACCTCAAACCTTTCCCGAGATTGGCTGAAAGGGAACTTTGGTGGCCGTGTGGTCAGTCTCAAGACTGATTTTGAGTGAGCACCTCACATCCCAGACCTTAGCCCTCCAGATTTCTTCTTTGGAGCTACCTTAACGATAGAGTGTACGCCGAGAGACCCAGGGCCATTATAGAACTCAAGGAAGCCATCATGGAGGAGATCAGAGTTATTAATCGGTCGGTTTGTAAGGAGGTCATGGACAACTTTTTGCTGCGACTCAAGAAATGCACAGAGCTAAATGGAGGTCATCTCGAACACGTGCTCTAGAATAAAGAGGAAAAGTTCAAAGACTCATGTTTTGACATGATGCTTTTAAACACAATAAACTAGTTATCACCAAAGTTTTATTCAATCCTTGCAGAAGATTAAGAAATGAGGCCTATCGAAATTTGGGGGCCGTTTTGGGGGGTGACCCTGTATAGACGACATCCTGATATATTCAGACAGTATGGACGACCACCTGAAGCATTTAGAGCAAGTCTTTAAAATCCTGGTCGAAAACGCTCTAAGAAGGTGTAGGGGTGCGAAATGTATGAGAGAAATTCCTTCCAACTCGATAATATAAATAGCAGAAAAACTTACCCAGTCAGAACGGACTTAGCCAGTCGTGTGACTAGCGTATTGGAAACGGAATCAAGAGGTACTTCGTTCGAATCTCAGCGAGTCCAAATAAATTTTATGAAAATCTCTCAACTTCACCTGCCCTACAAGAGAATTAAAAAGTGCTGCGGTGAACTTCGGAAAGCCAGAAAAGGAGAAGCCATTATTGATTACAAACAAGACTTTGTTCTCTTTCTTCAATCCCTAAAATTCGCTCCACTAATGCCGCAGACTTGGGGGCCGGGGAGGAAGAGCTACTACTCTTCGATTAAGATATATCCAAGACTAGTCTCTCAAATTCGCTCCGCTTTCTAGAAAGAGACCTGTGCAAGGGTGCGAAATGTATAAGAGAAATTCCTTCCAACTCGATAATATAAATAGCAGAAAAACTAAACAATTCAGAAGAACGGACTTAGCCAGTCGTGTGGCATAAACTTCGGAAACGGAATCAAGACGTACCTCGTTCGAATCTCAGAAGTCCAAATAAATTTTATGAAATAACCTTAAGAAAGAAAACGAAGATGTTTCAAGGACCAACTCAACAAGACTACGGAAATCGGAAGAAAACGAAGACGACATGCAGAAAAGAAAAATCGAGTGGAAATCAACCCAAGAAGAAGATACGATAACAAGACAATAAGTTAGAAGAAGCAAAGAAAATCAAAAGGATGAGACAAGCACAAAATGAATAAAGATAAAAGAAGGGCCAACTCAAAGAAAAAGGAAACTTAGTCAAGAAGATTTGATAACAAGACGACAACGTTAAAGAAGATAAAGCATGGCCTCCCCATAAATATTCCTAGCGAAGGAGGAAATAGATTTTTTAGGGCATCACATTTCGTTGGAAGGAATCTGCCCACCAGCGAAGAAAATGGAGGAAATTGGAGACATACCGTTACCAAAGGACTACAAGGAGCTTCGAAGATATTTGGGTATGTTAGGTTACTACTGCAGAATGATTCTTAACTTTGCCGCGATTGCAGCCCCATTGACCGAGCTTGTACGCCTGAAACCAAAGGTCCGGGAGCTCGAGTGGAATGGTGAGGCACGGGGAGCATTTGAAAATACCAAATCGGCCTTAATCAGCTCCGTAAGACTCTGTCACCCGCTGCCAATGATTTGCCATACCAGCTGGTTGCGGATTGCCCCCAATACGCGGCAGGTGCTGCCCTGCACCAAATGGTTGATGGATCTTCAAAACCTGTGGCACTTTGTTCGAGCAAGCTGAGTCGGACGCAGCAAGCATACTCCACCTACGACAGAGAGCTCCTAGGGGCGTATCTTGCTGCCATGCACTTCAGGCATCTGATTGAAGATTGCTATGTTGCATTGTGCACTGATTAGAAGCCTTTAATATCAGCTTTCGCATCGCCATTAACATACAGGCAACAACGCCATGGGACAGCCATTCTATAGTATGTCAGGGATATCGCTTACGTGCGTGATCAGAACAACGTAGTCACTGACTACCTTCCAAGGAATGATTATTAGGTCCAAATTGACTTTTATGACCTCTGAGTTGTGGCTGCAGCGCAGGATAATGACGAAGAAACGAAGAAATTTCGCTTGTGACTAAAATCTTATCCATTTCCCGAGGAACTTCAGATTTGGTGTGAAGTATCATCAAGATACCCACAACCGTTTGTCCCTTTGGCATGCAGGAGAACTATCTTCTATTAATTACATAATCTGTCACACCCTGGAATCAAGGCCTCACTTCGTTTCATCAATTATCGATATTTCTGGCCCAATATAGAGAGGGATAGTCGCTCCTGGACGAGGAGGGCCTACAATGTCAATCTTCTAATATTAATCGCCACACGAAATCCCCGATCCTACCCAATGATATTCCATCCTCTAGTTTCGAAACTGTGCATATCGATATAGTTGAACCACTCCAACTGTGTACAATGCCTGCGCAATCCTACCACTCACACAATTGGTATATACTATCATGCATCGACCGAGCAATGAGATGAATCGAAGCGCTACCGATCCCGGACATAAGTGCCACAAGGGTTGCTTTAGCTTTCCTAGACGGGTGGATTTCCAGATTTGGAGTCCCGCTTTACGTAGTAACTGATAGATGCGCCCAATTCAAATCAGAACTATTCAAGGAACTTTCTACCCTCATTGGTTTTCATCGTCTACGAAAGGGATGGTGGAAAAGGCACACAGGACTTTGAACTGCTCCATAATGGCCCGTCAACAAAGCTGGCTGGTAGCACTCACAATTTTCCTTTTAGTCATTTGCTATTTGCCCAATGACTGGGGATTTTCAGCTTTTACGGCAGTCACGGAAACCACGCTCTTGTGTCCAAAACCTTTAGTTTCACCATCATCGAAGCACGACTCCAAGTTTATTAAAGATCTAGCATAAACCATGGCACAAGTCGACTTTGCACAGGCATCCAGAGGGCAACTGCACTCGGTTCCCAATCCTTTTGTGCCCCCAAATCTTTGCGAAGCAACTCATGTGTGAAACCGAATAGATCGCGTGCGCAAACCAATAGAAGCGCCATATGCTAGACTTTTCCCGGTAACCGAGCGCGGTAATAAGGTTTGCATTTAAGAATTCCCTTACGAAAGGACAGACACTGTTTCAGTGTCGGGAGATCAGCAATGCCCATGAACTCATGCAGAAAGCAGGATGAGGACCAGGTGCACTTCACCTCGTATAATGCATGACAGGGAGAACGACGCCACAAAAAGTCAACCGGACACCTCTACGGGAACAGGAGAGAGGAACGGCAAGAGGGGCGTTTTAACGCGCTCCGTGAGGCGAGTCATGTTTGCCAGGAATCCGTCATTCTCGTATTTCTAATCCTAGTGTAGGCAATATTGTAGCGGCACATTTAATGAAAAAGGAAGAGGCATAAATATATACACGCCTCGCTACCTCTATAGCTATATTACATGCCTTAATATGAGTTTGTTAAGTCTCGTAGTTATGATTATGTAGAAATCTAGAGAAGGATAGGACATAATTGTGGATAAATTGTATATGAATTTATTAGATTTTATTATTATTCGATTATATGGCATTTCATGGCATAAATAGGCCCGGTTTAGTATAGGCATGCACTTATGTAAGTGTCGATGTCCTGTGCGTAGGTATTATGTGCTGTCGGATATTAAGTGTACCAAAAATAAGTATTTCATATGTATCTCCCTATGGAGTGTTACGCAATTTTCCCACGTACTCCATTACTGGCAGGGGAGTACTGTAGTGATCGGATTATGTAATCTGTAGGATACTGGCCCCAAATTGCAGGATTCAATAGGCCCAGCGAAAACTTCCACACAATGGACGCACGGTGGTCTTATTAAATCCCAACATACTCCACTCCTAGAATAAATGTATAAAATTGCAATAAGGAATTAAGAATGTATAAATTAATTTGCATCTATAAATTTGAATACAAAAATAAGAAATGTAATATATATATATATATATATATATATATATATATATATATATATATATATATATATATATATATATATATATATATATATATATATATATAAGGCAGGCGACCGTTGGAAATAAGCACAGAACAAGCAATTTATGAACGCGTGAAAGGTCAAAATAACCTGTGTCAATAAGACAAACGCGTAAAAACATTTCGCTTCTCAGATTAGATTTATCGAAAGACGAAAGTCTACGAAACATCTAAGTAAGCATACCCGCTAGTTAAAAGGAATTTTATCACAAAGCTGTGACAAGCGCATCCTGTTATATTGGTAAAACTTGGGATATGTAAGTAATTCGACTTACGCAGCTTTCATTAGCTCCGTCTTCGGGGTGAAGGACGATAACTCTAGGAAATACGCATATATATATATATATATATATATATATATATATATATATATATATATATATATATATATATATATATATATATAGATTGTCAGAGCAGCTTTGTTAGATGATTATTGTGTTGTTAATATTACTAGATTACAGTCGTTAAGAAGATTATCTCGTTTACGTTCCCCCTTTTAAGTTCACCAAGTCTTCGTGACGTGCCACTTGCCTCGTTAGAGGCCAATATTAGAAAAAAGTTTATTTTTGCAACGTCCTTCTTTACCTCGATTACCCTGAAACCTTCGGTAAGCCCAGCCATAAATAAGAACACAGTGAAGAATTCATCTTTGGGGTCAGATTCTTAATTCTCCTTCATATAAGTTGGTTACAAATAAATTGGTAACTCTCCTCTGGTACACCCCTATAAATAGGTGACTATCATAATTGGTGGCCCCTATAACTAAGGGACATTTATAGAACATTATCCCCCATAAGTGGTAATCACATCTATTTGTAAATCAACCTATACAATTTCTGTCATCAGCAGTGGACACAGATATGGCAAAAGCGGTAAATACCACTTTGATCACTTTAAATACAAATATGAGGTGTCACAAGCAAGTTCATCTAGCACATGTCTCATAACTGATCTCACTTTTTTTGCAAATTATCTTGATACGGATACCTCTAGTGCAAATTTTGATTCGAGTTACTTTCCAACACATTGGTTGTAAGGCTAAAATAATTGCTGAAAATTGAAGTTTAATGGATCATGGCGATGGCGGAAAAATTATTTTGTCTTAAAAGATGAAGATATTCAAAATTCAGCAAAAGATTCAGGATTGTTTGTTGCTTGATTTCAATAGGCAACAGAAATATGTTGCCTATTGGATCGCTTGTGGACCCAGTAACTGTCAACACCACAATGGGCCATTTGAAAAGTCTTACTGGCATTTTAGTAGTGGCAGACCAATAAGGTATTGTTCACAGAAAAATTTTATTGAGACAAAAGCCAATGGAGGGAGATATAAGAGAGAGTGATTACTGTATTCACCATCAACTGGATCAGTTTATTGTTTTGTTTGTAAACTATTCCTAAAAAATTCACAAATTTTATTACAAGGGAAAGATTGAGTGACTAACGAAGTACTATTGTAATTGATAAGCATGAGAAAAGCACTACTCACTGAAACTCCTTGCTAACATATTTAACTCTCAGACAAGGTACGAGGTTGAAGTCACAGTTGAAGTCATAGTCAGGAAGAGTTTGATTACTGGAAACTTTTGTCTTGAGGCGTGTTATAGCTGCCATTTGTACGTTAGCTGAACATGGCTTGGCGTTTCGAAGAACAGAAGAAAGGCTTGGATCATTGCGAAATAGGAATTTTTTAGTACTGTTTGGACTCATTAGCTAGTTTGATCCATTTTTAGTAGGCCACATTAGAAAATATGTAAATTTTGGCAAAGGAAATCCTTCTTATTTGTCAAAAACACCTGCGAAGAACTTATTCATCTAATGGTTTCAAAAGGTCCGTGCGTTCATTGTTGACGAATTTAAATCTTCTGGTTATTTTCGGTTTGTCCGTTGATTGAACACCAGATTTATCAAATAACGATAAGTTAAGTGTTGTACTTAGGTACTTAAAAGTTGGAAAGCCTATTGAAAGCTTTATAACCTATCAGGAAATAGTAAGCCACACCTACGAGAAAATGGCAAACCAGGTGTTGCAGTACTTAGTGAAGCTTGTAGGTTAAATTTTTAAAAATGTATGGGTCAATCTTATGATAATGCTGCTAACATGTCTGAGTGTTATAAGTGGCTGCAGAAAAAAAATTGAAACAAACAATTTGCTATATATGTACCCTGGTTGGCTGAAGTGCTGTTGACTGATGTCAAGATGCTGTTAATTCCTTCTCTACAGTACAATTACTCTATACTTTTTTTTTCAGCCTTACCCAGCGGGGGGAAAATTCGTCTTAAAAATGAAAGTGTCTTGCAATCCCATTCTGATACAAGATTGGAGGCAAATGCTATGGCAACAGCAGAAATTTTGAAATATTTTCTTGAAATTTTAGAAGCATTATAATATATAGCCAAAGACCAGTCAGCAAAAGGGAGACGCTAGAAGAGAAGCAAATAATACTGCAGATAAAATGCAAGAGCTAGAATTCATTTTTATGTTGAATTTTGGAATGAGATTTTGCAGAATTTTCACAGGGTAAGTAAAATTCTAAAAAATGAGGATGTCAACTTAAAAACATGTGAAGATCTGTATGTATCGTTAGCTGACTAACTATGCACTTCACGAGATGAATTTTAAAAATATCAAAGAAATGCAAAGGGAATATGTTACCAGATGTTTATTACAAGGCAGTTACAACTCGCAAACGAATCAGAAAGAAAGTACTCATAGACGGAGATACACCAAATGTATACCTGAAAGCCAAAGATAAATTTCGTATCACCATTTTTTACACATTTTTTTTTGACAAAACTTGCAAGAGGAAAGATATACGAAGAAATAGCAGAGATTTTCTTTTCTAAGTGATGTGCCATATGATGTCACTTCATCCTATACTAACTGAAAGGTATTCTCAGTGCTGTCAAAAGCTGAGTGATGCTAACCCAGAGGACCTCAGCAGTAATTTCTCAGCTGAGCTTTAGCTGTTTCATTTATATCTGCGCCATAAGTTTATGGGAGGGGGGCATATCTTTCTTATCCCCTCTTATTTATTTATCAATATTATTCTCCATCTTGATTTTCAGTTTGTCGAATCTATTTACTTCTTTCTTGACTGAAATTCCTTTTTTCTTTAAGTTGCCCCTTCAAACATTTGTCTTCCACTTATCTTGACTTAGGTATTCTTGTTGGCTGGGTTGGTTGGTTCTTAATCTTCGTTTTTCTTTCTTGATGCTTTTTCTTAATTTTCTTCCAATTATCTTGAGTTGATGATTTATTGGTCCTTCTTGATTTTTGATGAGTTAGTCCTTCAAGTGTTTTCCTTGACTTCCGTTTTCTTCTTGAGATTTCTTCATAAAAGGTTTTGGACTGTTGAGTTTCAAACGCGGTACCATTGGATTTAAACGCCAACACTCTAGCCTCACGCCAAGGCTTTAGTCCGTTCTGAGTTGGTAATTTTATCGGCTATTTATATTATCGAGTTGAAAGGAATTTTTCTCTGATACATTTTCGCACCCCTACAAGTTCAGTGCAAAAGAAAATCTAAAACCAAGATTCTGTCATGCAGAACTTTATAAAATAATTATAGAAGACAATACTGAGTGCGCCTTTCCAAATGTAGAAATTGCCTTCGTATATTTTTAGCATTAATGGTCTCAAATTGCTCAGCATTCATTTTCACGGTTGAAATATATTAAAAATCCCTCCAGAACAACTACGCAACAAAATAGGCTAGACACCTTATCTCTGTTATATATAGAAGGAGATGTGTTATGTAAGATTGGTTATGAGGATCTGATCAAAGACTTTGCAAGGGAAAAAAGTCGGAGAAAATTATTCAACTATAAATAAAATTAAACCATACAGAAATCAATATTACTTTCTTTCTTACTGTAAGTTTTGTTTAATTTCGAATTTTCGATAATAAAACTATATTTTATGGTTTATTTTTATTTATATTTTGAATTACAAATATATGAGGGCACCAAATCATTTTATTGCCTAGCCTCCCCCAAATCATTTATATAAACTATGAATAATAAAGTCCCTAGAACGGATCCCTGAGGTACGCCACTGATAATATCCCTCGACTGTGACCTCATTCCATTCAGTAAAACTTTCTGTTTCCTGTCTTTCAGCCATTCAGCTATCCAATTCAAACCATTCCCACATATCCCAGGCATTTTTAATTTGTGAACTAGTCTCCTATGTAGAACCATATCAAAAGCGTTGCTAAAATCTAAGTAAATTACATCAACATTATCTCCCTTTTCTAATTATTCAGTTACATAATCCATAAAATCCAGTAAATTTGTCAAACACGATCTATCTCTCCTAAAACAATGCGTCCAGAGTCTCCGGAGTGGCATCTGAGGATTAGGCACTCCGACGGCGCGGGGGCAATAAGGAAAGGGGGGGGGGGTATACTAGAGGACCAGACCTAGGTCTGGGTAGAAGACGAGGGTGATGCAGTGGAGGGTGGTTGTGCTGCATCATGGCTTGATGACGAAATATATGAAGTAGTGTACGGGATATGTTGGCGAGCGGGACGAGAGTCCGCTGCCATGGTGGGACATCGGAGAACCTGATGCTGAGGAAGATGAATTTTTTCCGGACTAATCAACGGGCCTCCCACATATCCACCTAAGCAGAATCAGGACAGCTAAGACCTCTTTTTCATAGAGGAATATACGGAACTTCGAAGAAGATGCACTATGGGACTCTCCACAGTTGGTACAGCAGCGAGAATGGTTGCAGGAATGACCATGGTATGCCTGCGCGCAATCCAGGCATGCACGGGGGTGGCAGCAGGCTCATGTGACCAACGATATGCCAATTAAAGCAAGGTCTCCGATTAGATATATTGGGTTTGACTGGTATTCGTAGGTAACCCGCTTTAATATGCGTTAGGAGATCCCGACGATCAAACGTTAGGATCATCGTTGGTGTGTTTACCCGGTTCGCTGTGGTCTATGAATGTCAATGAATCGCTGGCTAGCCACAAAGGATAAAGCCCTTCACTTCACAGTGTTGAAGGTTGGGTGGGATGATGCCCCAATCTCAGAGCCAGCAAGGGTCTTGAGGGTTCGTACAGAATCATGTTGGGGGCGGGAAATGATCTCCACTACCAGGGCTCCATCATTACGAGACCACATGCGGCGCAGTTAGCCGCACGGTTCATCAAATTCCTCACTGACCTAAAAAAATATTAAGTATTGATAGAAGAATGTCGCATTTACATAGTTCTAAGGATCAAATAGCGATGGTAGTCATGTCAAGGTGCATCTCTGAGGAAAACGGATCTGCTGCGAGAACTCGAACGAGATCCAGAATTGCGAGGAGCAGAAGTCGAAAACTTCTGCGAAGTAGTTTTTGGTTTATTTTTCTCCATATAATACTTAACTATTTGTAAGGATGGGGATGCATTCTCGCGCAGAGCGGAAGTCAAGTAGGTAGGTGCGTCGCCCCATGCATAATCTGGAAGAGATAGAGGGACTCGTGCACTCCTTAACCACCGCATTGTTTTTAATAAAAGGTAGTTGTCTTCAGGATTTTCTATTTGGAGGGAGAAAAGACAATCTCGCAATGCAGACGCAGCCCGGACACCCACAACATCCAACTCAGCGTGGTTCAGCCACGGAACGACGCACCCCGATGAGGCCTCAACGGTACACCGAGACTGAAAAAATCCGAACTTAAACCTAGAACACGCACTAGCACTTTCACATTCATTTAGTCACACAATACAACCGACCACAAAGATACGTTCAAGCGCAATCAATCACACTTGAGAAAGACAGGAAAAAAGGAGAAAGAGATAGGACAAGGAGGAGGAAACCATAAATAAAGGTTGAGGAGGGTGGAGAGAGGTATAGTGATCCTCCACTTTACAGTCCACTCTAATGAGAGGGCCGAGCCTCTCTCAAACGACAAGGCATGAGAACTCCCGCGGCGACCCTCTGGAAAGACCACGAGGACGATTTACTTGGAAATATGACTATATCTACATTTTTTAATTTTGGTTTTGTAAATTATCTATGAATGCAATGAAAACAATACATGTAAGATAAGTCAGTGGCGTCAAGTAAGTTGAGTAAATATATAAGTATCTTTCAAATAAATAATATAATATATGTTTTAAGTATATAATGTATGTGTAACTAAGCTTTACGTAAGTTTCAAGTATGTGGGCAAGTAACAAGTAACACAATTTGGCCAAGAGGAACCTGTTAACAGAATATAAATAATAAGTTCTAAAGATGTGATTTTCAACGTGGGCGTACCTCCTAATGGTGGGCCCCGAGAAAATTTTGGTGAGGCGTGGGTATGGAATCCAAGAATATCTTCTTGACCCATACAACTGCTTTTTTTAAAAAATGATTTTGTTAAATGGCAACTTGGCAACCAACAGGTATAGGAATTGAGATAAAAATTGCCTCATTAGCTAATTTATCTCAGTCGATTCAACTTGCTTGTCATTGACATCAGTGGTAAGTTGTGATTAATACCGTATTTTCTGTTTTAGTTGCAGTGCATAAACGGCTAAATAGGCCAATGAGAAATTTTGTGTTTATTTATTTGTTTATTCTTTTGTGGTCAATAAATATGTTAGTTAGGTACTTTTGTACTCAATAATAAAATTAAGTAGTCATACCTTTTTTTTTACACCATCGGTGGGGCATAAATTTTCTTGGTATGTTATTGTGAGGCTTGGAAGGAAATCTATTCGAGCTGTCAACGTGGTTTTTGGAGGCAGTTATCTGGCATGATAAATTCTCCTGAATTCTCGTCCAGAATAATTCAGAAATAAAAAAATCTCAGATAATTTTTTTTTTTTTTGAGACAGTTTAACTTAAACAATTGCTAATTAGAATTACTGAGTGTGCTATTGTTGTAAGGATGGGCATTTTTAAAAGCTGTTTATAGTAAAACAGCTCTAATTGAGTATTGTTTAACAGTCCTTTGATGCAGGTCCCCTATCAGCTGCTGGGCAGATCGTATAGCTGACTAAGTCAGCAATGGCGGCGCTTAATATCATAATAGAGGGGCAATTTTTCATCCCAGTAACGAGTCTGCCCAAACAAATGCGCTGGGAGTTGTGTAAGCGACAATGGCGAGAAAGGCTCCGTCACAACAAGTTGGCGATTCTCCTCAGGCATAGGAGAGCCATATGGATAACATCTAAATGTTTTATATATATATATATATATATATATATATATATATATATATATATATATTTAGTCGATGAATCTATGTCGTCTTCTCACAACGCGACAGCCCGTGTCACAATGCCATTTTGCTGAATGGACCCTGTGGAAACGAGTTTCTTAGAGTGCCAACTGACTAAGACGAATCACTGGCACGAACGGAGGTGAGTGGACCGAAGATTATGCGTTTTGGTGCACCTGCCAAGCTGGCATTCGACGAGGCATTGTCATTCGGTGACTGGTTCACCGTGGATGGTGCGACAAATGGTAGAGGGATTTGGTCCTGAATGCTAACCGCTAATGACGAGAGTTCCTGCAACAAAAGAGGAGGCGGTAGTATTTCGGAATTACGAGTGGATACAGTATAGGTGATAGGTGGAGGGGGTTAGATAAATGTTATCGAGAATCACCGGACCCTTCAGAATACTAGTATAATAAGAAGGGGTTGTTCAGGGTGAACAGCGTCGATAAACACGTGCGTCAGGCCACCCTGATAGACATTATCCTGCTTGATGTCAGGCTGTAGAACAAAGAATATCGTTTTCTGAGATGACAGGAAAGGCTCCGCCATAAATGAGTTATACAGATGAGCGAGCTGAGTCGCAATGCCCCAGGATGTGGAAAAAAGTGGACATTTCTTTTAGCACGAAGGTCTTCTGGTTGGCAAGCACTTTTGGCGCGGTCTGGTAAATCTCATTCATCACCATTAACAAATTATGTACATAAGCGTGTGAAACGGTCGATCGTAGGGAGGAGATGGGTGCAACGACGATTACAAGGAGAATGGCTAATTAGATCGACATGTACGGTGTCAGAACGTGACGAAGGAAAAAGAGAAGGAGCCGGATCGGTCTTTGTGACGATGGACCTTGGTACGGTCACAAGACAAGCATGAACGATTCCATTTGACCATGTCAGCGTTCATGCCTAGTCACACCAAACGGTGGGTTAGTAACTGCCCTCAGCTTCCACCGCGGCCTCAAGGTGGCTCTGAATCTTGTGGCATGCGTTCCTCACTGTGTCCCTGGGAAGTTCTTCGAACACCTACTTAATCTTAGACACCATCTCGTTATTGATGCTGCAGGCACAGCGGATAGTCTCTTTCTTAACCGTGCCCCACACACAGTATCCATGGGTTTAAGATCTTGGGAATTAGGAAGTCAGAAAGTGTGGCTGATGAAGTCGAAGAAATTCTCCGACAAACTCTCTTGACTCTTTTCTCTGAGGACAAACAATTTGTATACTGCCACGATGTTCCTGGCTTGTTTACCGGGTTGGGACTTGGCACCTCTAGCCCTGCTGAGTGGAGACTGTTTTTGAATAGCTCCAAGCGTAGCCTCAAGTGTGACATTTTGCATAATGGCAATGACTTTGGTGCAGTTCCTCTCGGTCACTGTCCATCTGCGAGAAACTCACGATGACATAAGAATGGTCATTGATTTACTTAAGTACCATGAACACAATTGGATCATATGTGTAGACCTTAAAATGGTCAACTTCCTCCTTGGCCAGCAGAAGGGAGATACAAAGTTTCCATGCTATATCTGTATGTGGGACAGTCGAGCCCGTGACAAACACTGGTCCCCAAAAGATTAGCCAGTTCGGGAAACTTTGGAAGCAGGAATGCCAAACATTGTTAATGAGCAAATCGTAAGTCGAGAGAAGATCGTTTTCCCTCCACTTCATCTCAAACTGAGGTTGATGAAACAGTATGTCAAGGCGTTGAGTACTGACAATGATTGTTTTCAGTACATAGTATCGGCGTTTCCTGCTTTGTCATACGAAAAAATAAAAGCAAGAATATTTGATGCTTCCCAAATCCGAAGACTTCTGAGTGATTTTAGATTCGTGAACACCATGAATGAAAAAGAGAGGCAGCCTGGCTATCATTTTCTGCCATTGTTCCTAACTTCTTGGGAAAAAAAGCGCATAACTACGAGGATCTGGTTACTAATATGCTTTTAGCATATCGTGATCTGGAATGCAACATGAGTGTGAAGCTGCATTTCCTAAATAGTCACCTCGACCGATTTCCAGAGAATCTGGGAGCCGTGAGCAACTGACAAGGGGAACGTTTCCATCAGGATTTGATGACGATGGAAGAGCGCTACCAAGGTCAATGGGATAGACACATGATGGCGGACTACTGCTGGATGATTAAAAGAGATCAGCCAGAGAAGACTTACAAGAGAAAGAGTTACAAACGCAAATTTTTGCCCGATTGAAATCAAGAAGAGGTCCTCTAGCCTGATGTACGGTCATTAATAAATTAGCATCTATTTGATTACAGTATTTGTAATCCTAATGTGTAATTCAAGTTTCTTCTCATATGCAATAAAATGTTAGTGCAAAAAAACCTGCTTTACTATGAATAACACAAAAGGATGATTAAAAATTACTTCAGGGCATAATGATAGGCGTGATAAATTGAAAATTATTGTATAATATTAGTTATTGATATTACAAAAAATTTGTAGCATTTAGAGAGAATCTGATTTCAGATTTGAATTCAGTGTGCTCGAATTAGGTAGGGAAATGTACTTTTGTCAATTCACCAAATACATTGTTCTCCAGTGTAATTGCTCCCCAAAGGAACTAACCCTGGCCCAGTTAGGAAAGCTTGCGGATGAACTAATGCCATCCTATAGAACACACTTAGTACCACTTCTTTTTCTGATAGATTTATTCTCAATTTTAATACTAGAAGTGATAATTATGTAAATAATGCGAATTCTACAGGAAGTGGGCGATCAGTGCCCGTAGCTGCGTACCTTAATGGAAACCGTTTCAATTTTGTACTGCGTAATAATGATCACGGTGCCTATAATATACTAATAGGATTGCTACCCTTTCGCAAGAACCAAAGCCCTGTGGTATGCCGTTCACATTTGTAATTTGGTGATAGTTCGAAATTCTGCAAACTCCGGTGTAGGTGGCTAAAGAGAGGGGAGCACGTTCAAATGCAACCTTCCTCCAGGCCATCTTCCCCAGCCCCATCGGAAAACTAGCAAGGCATGCCATTGCAAGCGCGACCGCTGGTATGCCGTCTGTCTTCACCGTCACTACTAAAGTGAATAAATTAAAGTGCGATTTTCAAATTGATACGGGGGCAAGTGTATCAATAATTCAGGCTAAACTGGTACGATCGGGTGAATTACGCGAATCTAGTGTGAACATTACGAAGGCTAATGGTGGAAAAATATAAGTGCACGGTGAGATACACACGGATATAGTTATCCCGAGTCTTCGCCGATCATTCAGGTGGTCGTTTGTGGTCATGGATACCACATCGCCGTTATTAGGAATTGACTTTCTGAGGCACTTTAATCTCTTGGTGGATTGCACGCGCGGCATTCTTATCGACGATAAAACTAAGTTCATATCAAAAGTGAAACAATCCAGGGAGCCTGCGGTAGATCTGATCATTAATGACCTACAGCACCTACCGCCCGGTGCAAGGCCGTGTTAGAGAGGTATGAAGTTCTGTAAAGTCCCTCCCCACCTTTGCCTAACTCAGTGACGAACACAATTGAGACTTGCAGTGCACCACCGACATTCGCGCGGCCGAGACCTCTTTCAATGGAGAAGCTGCAAGTTGCCGAAGCAACGTTCGAAACGCTAATAAAGGAAAGAGTCGTGCGCCCGTCATGAGCCTCGCCAATTCACATGGTCCAAAAGAAGTCGCCAGGTGAATACATAGTGGTCGGCGACTTTCGCGCGCTTAATGTGATCACAAAACCCGACAGATATCCATTGCCAAAAACTCAAAGTGTGGCAAACTACCTCCATGGCAAAAATTTTTCAAGGTTGGATCTAGTTCGTGCTTACCATCAAATCCCTATGAGCCCGGCGGACATAGGGAAGACTGCGGTAATAACTCAGTTTGGTTTATGGTTGTACGTGAAGCTACCCTTTGTCCTCCGGAATGAAAGCTGCACATTCCAACGACACATGGATAACCTGTTTCGGGGATTAGGGCTCGTTTATGTATAGATAGACGACATTCTGATATTTTCGGACAAGCTGGACGACCAATTGGAGCATTTAGATCAAGTTTTCAAAATCCTCGTCGAGAACGGTCTGAGGAGATGCCTGGAGAATTGCGATCTGGCAGAGAAGGAAATTGATTTTTTCGGGCATCACATTTCGGCGAAGGAATTTGCCCACCGGCCAAAAATGAAAGAAATTGGGGACATGACTCTACAGAAGGACTACAAGGAACTACAACGATACTTAGGCATGTTGGGATACTACCAAAGGATGATTTCTGATTTTGCGGCGATTGCAGCCCCGTTGACCGAGCTTGTACGCCTCCAACCAAAGTCTCGTGAGCTCGAATGGAACGATGATGCACGAGAAGCACTTGAAAGTACTAAATCGACTTTGATTAATTCCGTCAAGCTCTGTTGCCCGGTCCCTACTGATTCGCCATACCAGATGGTGATGGATTGCTCCCAATACGCGGCTGGTGCTGCTCTTCATCAAATGGTAAACGGATTGCCGCGACCGGTAGCATTCTTCTCGAGCAAGTTAAGCCGGATACAGCAAGCATACTCCATTTACGACAGAGAGATCCTAGCGGCGTATCGTGCTGTGATCCACTTCAGGCACATGATTGAAGGTTATGTTACCTTATGTATAGACCACAAGCCACTAGTATCTGACTTTTCGTCTCCATTAAATGCCAAAACAGATGGGCAGCAACGCCATTGGACCGCTATTTTGGAGTACATCAGCGATATCACCTACGTACGTGGTTAGGACAACGTAGTTGCTAACTGCCTATCGAGGAATGTCAATTTGGTCCAAATTGACTCATTTGACCTCCGAGCTTTGGCGGCAGCGCTGGTTAATGACGAGCAAACGGAGTTTCACTCACGATCAAAATCTTTCCCTTTTCTCTGTGAAGCTTAACTACGGTGTGAAGTAACATCAATATACCTACGACCGTTCGTCCCTACAGCGTGCAGAAGGACTATTTTTAGTCAATTGAGCAATTTGTCACACCCTGAGATCAAGGAATCAGTTCGTCTAATTAAGTCTCGATACTTCTGCCCTAATATGGTCAGGGACATTCGCTCCTGGGCAAGGGAGTGCCTCTCATGTCAGTCCTCCAAGATCGATCGCCACACAAAATACCCAATCCTGCCCATTGATATTCCGTCCTAAAGATTCGAAACGGTGCATATTGATATGGTTGGACCACTTCCACCCCGTACACTGCCTGGACAATCCTACCCGACGCACCATCGGTATCTACTATCGAGCTACAAGATGGATCGAAGCGTTACCGATTCGGACGTAAGTGCTGCCACGGTCACGTTGGCTTTCCTAGACGGATGGATTTCCAGATTTGGAGTCCCGTTATACCTAGTAACCGGCATAGGACCCTAATTCGATTCCGAGTTATTTAAGAAATTATAATTAGCCCTAGTTGGTTTTAATCGTCTCCACACCACAACGAACCGCCCATCTACGAACGGGATGGCGAAAAGGGCACACATAACTTTGAAGTGCTCCATAATGGCCCGTCGGAAAGGCTTGCTGATGGCTCTTCCGATTATCCTCTTGGGCGTTCGCTCCTAGCCCAATGGCTAGGGATTTTCGCCTTCACAGAAGTTGCAGGGAGTTCACTATTGTGCCCGAAACCCTTGGTTTCATACTCGTGGTCGAAAACCGGTTCAAAATTCATTAAAGAATTAGCTACAACCATGGTACAAGTCGAGTTCATACAGGCATTACTAGGACACCTGCACTCGGTGCCCAAGCCTAACGTACCCATAAATCGTCGTGAGGCAACTCATGTGTGGGTCCGAATAGACCGCGTTTGCCAAACGCTAGAAGCGCCATATTCTGTCCCTTTCCCGGTGGTCAAGCGCGACGTCAAGGTCTACAAATTGGAGTTTCCTGATGGCAAGAGGGACACTGTCTCAGTGGACAGGCTAAAACCGTCAAGGCTTCCTCCCTCGTACAGTGGTAATGTGCTGAGTAATCAGTGACGCCCGAAGAGGCAGGAGGATGACCTGTTTCACTTCACCTCATGGAAAGCAGGAAACAGAGGAGAATGACGCCGACGAGAAACCGCTACAGGCACCGAAGAAAACAATGACAAACCGGACGTCTTCATGCGCTCTAGGATACAAGTTACGTTTGCCAGAGACCTATCATTCCTCTATTTTAAATCAGGTTAAAGTCATTGCATTGCCACCCTTTATCATAATAAAAGAGTAAGAGTCAAAATGTCCGCACGCATTATTTTGTAACTTTCCTGCCAACCAAAGTGAATATATTTCATCTATCATAATTGCAACATTTGTGTAATCATAGTGGCTAGTTAAAAAGACTGATTGTTACGTAAATACATAACATGTATTATAATTGCGTAATATAGTATAATCATTAGGCTAATTAAAAGGCCAGTATTTTTGAGTAAAAATATATATATATATACGAGGGGCGGTCAATAAGTTTTGTGAATCGGTAAGGCAAAACAGAGGAAGGGGGATAGCTGTTTGTGGGGGTGTTAGGACAAGTTATGACAAGTCAGGACCTGCAGCCGCACGCTCCTGCCTCGTCTATTTAAGAAGCAGTAGCTGATCGCAGATCGTCAGTCACAAATTTTTCAACAATGGAGAAGGTTGAGCACCGGGCAGTGATCAAATTTTTGCCCAAGGAAGGCAAGAATGCAAAAGAGATCCATGAACGCATGGTTGCAGTGTACACTGACACCGCCCCTTCCTATGCAACCATTGCTCGCTGGAATAGGGAGTTCCGCCATGGTCGTGAGTCAGACGTGACCAACGAAGACAATGTGGCCCGTTTGGAAAGGATGATCCTCGAAAATCGACGGGTGAAGGTCGAAGAAATCGAGCGAGAACTTGGAATATCACATGGAAGTGTTATCAACATCATCCACGACAATTTGGCAATGCCCAAGAAACCTCACGAAACCTCACGCCCCATGATCGACTTAAACGTCGTTAAAGTCCACAAGGCCAGAGTTGCACAAGCCGCCCTGCGCCAGTGCGGATTCGAGGAGCTCAACCATCCCCACTACAGTCCAGATCTGGCCCCTAGCGACTACTTTTTATTCCGCCAGCTCAAGGCTGCACTGCGTGGACGCCGGTTTGGGGACGATGAAGATGTCCAGCTCGCCGTCCAGGAGTGGATTGAACAGCATTCGGGAGATTTCTGGTTGTCGGGAATTCGAATCCTCAGGGACAAGTGGCGCAAGTGCATTAAAGTCGAGGGTAGTTATATTGAAAAATAATAAAACACTTTTTCTCATATCTCGTTTCCTTATATCCGAATTGCAAAACCTATTGACCGCCCCTCGTATGTTAATGAATATCCAAGCCATGTAAGAGTGTAGCAGTGTTAATACAACACAATGTCTACCCCAAGTCGATACTTAGAAGGTGTTTATTTATGTTATTCCATAACTCAGAGGGAAGTCTTTTGTGGCATCCAGAGTGCAAGGAAAGTAGGCCTGTGGTACTTAAATTTCAGGTAGGTAGGCCCAGTGAGGAACCACCGCAAATGGGTGCTCGGTGGATTTATGAAATCCTGAAATTGACCACACACATTAATTAATGAGGTAATAGGCCATGTAATAAGTAGTAAGACAATGTAAAATAGATAAATACTTATATCACAAGTGTACATTTATTAGGAAAAGCATAAGAAAGCAAAGCGAATAACTGGTTTCCCACGCGGCCACACAAAGGAGCAGATGCGGTTCGGAAAGATACCAATGAGTGATAATTAAGGAAGCCGAGCAAATACAGAGTGAGATATGCTTTGACCGGTTGAATTCTCGTGAAACTATCAAACGAAAAATAAAGTCTCGTATCTTGATAGGATTTGCCAGCCCGGTCTGAAAATGTGTACAGCTAGGGTAGGAACGCACACACCTGTGGTAACTCCACCCAATGGTCAATGAAAAGGCGAACAAGTGCCTTTCCGTTTCAGTGGTGGCTCGTAGCTAAAATTAGGGGGGGGGGGGGTACCGCATCAGAAATTTTTTAGCATTGTTTTAATATTGTGTAAAAAGGAAATAAACATATAAAAAGAAAATTATAGATAAACTTGATAAAAAAACAAAATCCATTCTTTTTGTTTTAATTTGTGCGAAAAGTTTAATTATTTTCTCCTTGATCTCTGGATGACTACTGAGGATTTTTTTTCTCCATTAAAAGCAGTGAAAGTGCATTTAGTCTTTCAGAATTCATAGTGCTCCTTATAAAAGTTTTTATTCTTTTCAGTGTTGAAAAGCAGCGTTTTGCCTCTGATGTAGTCATGAGAATTGTTAAGAGGATTTTTATCAGTTTCGTAATTTTACTAAAAACATCATTTAGATTATTTTCCAAGATTAACTTCAGCAGCTCAATTAATTAATCAATTAATTAATAAAAGAACCTAAAAAAATGAATTAAATTCTACACTTTATCACGTTCAAGAATATAAACACGTTTTTAAGCACAACACACGCGGAGTCAAAATAAAACACTACCTTCCACCAACATACAATGAGCGGCATTTCATGAGTCACAGTGCACTCCCTCCCTAGCGTGCAACTTCCTATCTCGGACATGTGAGCATGCAACAACAGCCAAACACCGCGTCGCTAGAACTGTGAAGCGCACAGTTCTATACAAGGATTTTTTTTTTTTTTCATAAACTAGGAGATGAGTACTGCCATTAAGCTTAAGGATTATATAATGCACCAGTATAGAGAAAGAATGAAAGAAAAAAAGCCTTATTATATTGAATGTTATCGATAATATCGAGTGGAAATAGGTGGTGCTGCACTTATGCAGTCCCTATACACGAGCCGCCACTGTTCCGATCATTAGCTCCGTCCCTCGCCTTGAAAAGCAAAGAAAGAGATCACCTCCTTAAGCAAGGGAGTTATAAATAAACGAACGAAGACATTATAGGCAGTTAAGTCATCCGGTTGTATAGACTCAAGTAAAGGCCTCTGCCTAGCCCTATTATCATTACTAGAATCCGAGTCCGTTCCTCGTGCTTAATTAAGCCTGTCGTTTTAGCCTCTGCTACCCACAACAATAGTAAACTTACATACGACCGCATAGGACTCGATTTATTTCACTCACACTAAATAAGGTAGACCCTATTCAAGAATAAAAGTATAATTATCGTCGCTTTCCTTTCGAGTTCTTTCCTTTAATCTCAAGGTAACCAAGACACCATCATCAAACTCAGCCTAGAAGCGGAATCTACGTGAAACCTTTGGAGTCAGAGCAACCACTCTCCCGTAGACCGGTAACCTTAAGACGCGCAATAACACCGATGACCTTTTCACACCACATTCGGGTAACTTCCCTTCCACTATAAGAACACTCGCTTATCGATTTGGTAGCAAGGATGAACAGCTAGCAAAGTTTGCGTTACTTTTTCAGTGTTGCATAGTCGGGAAAGCAGATCATTGGGTAACTTCAGCCTGACTCGCTTTTTAACAAAAGCTGTGTATATTGTATTTCACCGTCCTTACACTCTATGCCACATTTGCAGTATCTGGGAGAACGTTCATCTTGACTTCTGTTCCGTGAACTGACCACTCTGGAACTCCACAAACAGAGCAAAACGTTGTTCTCCTAGTGATGCTATATCAAAGAGATGGATTGGGAGGTTTTGGGCACATTGGGTATGATCTAGAGTAAATGCACATGACTTTAGTGAATCAAGTGTCTCCATGTAGAGGGATAAGTTGGCTGAGCGACAGGACTTGATGAACAGAAAAAACAAAAAAATAAGCTTTTTATATGAAATACTAAAAATATATTACGAATATAAATTAGACAAAAAAGTGAGTGAAATCCATAACTCAATCTTACCTGAACTTGAAATAGAAATCTTTTGTTTTTTTTGGAAGCAAAGCGTCTTAAAAGGTCATGAAAGGTTAGAGAGATGAGATTTCTAGTCTCATCATCTTCAGTTATTGTCTTCTCCACGTACTGACCACATAGAGAACAGCTACAGACACCTGATGCATGCATCCCGTTCTGAAGATGTGGTGGACACTAATGAAGGCCTGAGCTTTGCTAGTAGTCGAGATACCACTATTTGTAAGAGCTGTTTCACCCGTGGCCATCAAGCCAGCCACCAGACACACTCCACAACATCTTTGTATTCTTTGACCCCAATGTTACCAAGAAGGCTTCCTCACCAAACTCTGTCTGGGGGAATTTTATGTGAAGTTTCTTGGCCTGTATGAAGAATGGTTTATCAGTTACCATGACTACTCTCTAGCATGGATTTAGGTAGATGATTGTTTGTCGGAGGACTTCCATAATATGTTAAGCCATAATGGAACTGGTAGGGTACTCTGTGAACTTAAAACGTCACGTTTTGTATCGGTACCAGACCGAACCATCCGGTACAGACTTAGAAGAAGTCTGACTGGATTACCATTGCTAGTGCCAAACCAGGAATTTCGGCAGCAAGAGAAGAAGGATTATTTCAGTGCCAGCCCGAAGCATCCTGCACAGGCTTCGTGAGAAGCTTAGCAGGACCAATATTTCTAGTGCCAAACAGGAACTTCGCAAATAAGATAATAGAAGAACCAGTCACCCTCTAGTGACTCTCAAATTGCGATCTTAAGATCGAAGAATTAGACATCAGATTCCCTTACCTCCATCCTATCTAGAAGAAAATCTACCATCGACCGCTCCAACACTCCAAAGCGCGAGAAAAGCCCTCTAGTGACATCCGGCAACCCCTGATCCTATCTGTAATTTAAGTTAGAATGACCATTTATATTTGTATTGCGTTAGTATGAGTTTATTACGGTACTCAAATTAACTGAAGTAGAAACAATTGTGCGTGAACCCCGTCATATTTACTAGCAGAAGAGTGTAATTTAATTTGATCTTCAACGCTAATTTAAAAGGGCCACGATAAAATAACTAATTGGCAATTGGTTTGTTTACGTGGAACCTATTTTTGTCATGAATAGATTTTGTAATAGGCCCAGTTGCAAGCGTGTTGAGCCTCTGTTAACTTATGAGGTGAATATAAATATTTTTACTGTTTTTTTTTGTAGTTAATTGTTAAATTTAAAATATATGTTTAATTTGGGATAATTTTGGTGTTCCAATAGATCCTTTACGTGTTTAACGGGCTCTCTTCTTAAAAATGGATTAAATGCTGTTACACTCTCTCAACAATAAAGTAATAAAAAATCCACTCAACCAATATTGAAGTATTGTTGTCTTGCATAATTAATAGTACGAGTATCAGACCGGCTTCCTTAAAACAACAAATACAATACGATTACCTCGACACCTTGTAACACCCGCAGAACCTGTATTTGCTCTTTCTTTGTATGTGACATGGACAATGAGCCTTTAAGTTGTGAGCGTGTAAGAGGATGTGGTATAAAAATTCCTTGGAGGTTCCTAGCTTAGGGAGATACTGAGTTTGATGGGGTAATGCTTTGGACGTAATATAGTTACTGTGCCTGTTAGCTTAGCGGTAAAGCATCTGACCGGCAATCAGCAGACCCGCGTTCGCGTCCCGGCCAGGAATTTTCAAAACCTTTTTTCCCCCTGGCGTTATTTCTCTCTTCTCGGTAAAGGATCGCCTTCATTGTGCCGTCCTTTGCTCTCTTCGATTCAAGTCTTCTTCTAATGTCCCTTTCTCTTGCCTTTAAAAAACTCCGGTTTCTTGTCTCATTTGCTCATTCGCGTCCAATTCTTCTTTCACTTGTACTATATATATATATATATATATATATATATATATATATATATATATATATATATATATATATATATATATTACAAGAGATACCCGTCGTTTCCCTGGAAAAATTTGCGTTCGGATAAAAAGTCTTGTAAATAAATACAAATGACCATTGTTTGAAATTCTTATATTGTGGCATAAAAATATGATTATTATTATTTTTAGGTTGAAGGCAGATTCAGTAGAGGTGCGCACTCTCCCTATCATATAATATACTTAAAATGAGTAAATGTTTCATCGAGCGTTCTCAGCAGTTTAAGCTCACGCGTGACTGACCGTTAGTTATGAGCTCACAACATGGGGCCACAGAAACAGATCGAGCGTCTTATTTGCATATAACTATATTTTAAGAACGGCGGTTTTTGATGTACTGTTGTAGTGGGAGAGATAGGGGGAGATATTAAGGAAGAGGAGGGGGATAGAGGGGTAGGGGGATAGAGGGGTAGGGGGATATAAGGGGAGGGTGGAGATATAGGGGAAAGAGGGAGGGGGGGAGAGCGAGAGTGGTAAAGGGGACCGGGGAGAAGAGAGAGAGAGAGAGAATGGGGGTAGGGGAGAGGAGAAGCGAAGGGTGGGAGAGAGAGGGGAAAGGGGGTCAAAGGGTGGGGGAGAGGGGGAGAGGGGGAGGGGGAAGAGAGGGGGAGGGGGAAGAGAGGGGGAGAGATGGAGGGTTAAAACATGTTTTTTGATTCCTATAAATGGACACACACACAAGTACACACAGACAGACTTAATTTTATATATATATATATATATATATATATATATATATATATATATATATATATATATATATATATATATATATATATATATATATATATATATATATATATATATATATATATATATATATATATATATATACTAGCATCTTTGATGCCCTTTTGTGTTTTTTTTTTGCGTTTAATGTGTGTTGTTTTATGTTATGTGATATTTAACAACATAACTCGAAGTTGCGAGTATATTAAAAAAAATATACAACAAAAAGACAAAAAGCTCCCAGACAAATCGAAGCAGGGATCCCAAAATGTTGGTGTCGATGCTGAAGAGATTTCTATCGCCTCATCACGTCTTCACCATCGTCATGTCTCCATCATGGTTTCGTCCTCGCCGTTAAATTTTCGCCCTCATCACGCCTTTGACATTGTAATGTCTTCTCCATCGTCATGTCTTCACCATCGACACATCTTCGCCATCGTCCTTTTGCGATCTTAGTTTTTTTTTATTGTTTTGTCTATATTTTTAGTCTTTTTGTTGTAGATTTTTTAATCCTTGCAACTTTGATGGCATTTGGGAATTTTCGCGTTAATATGTTTTATTAGGGCACCTGATTAACGATTCCCCTTTCAGTTTTTCACGTCTTAAACTTAAAATTTAGTATCATCATAATTTATCAGCAAAGAAAAAACTATTAAATGACCTACATATGGTTTTTATTTTTATTTTTATCAATTCTCATTTTACCATGTCCATATCCCATATCAATGGATGGTTAGCATACATAAATAATTTTTTTTTTAAGAATTACAATTTCTCATAGCTATTTCCAGCTTGACTTTTATTTGACTTAATTGCTTCATGATCTCCGATATTAGGCCTTTGCAACATTAATATCTAAGTTTAAATAATGGATTAGATATTGAGGCCAAAACAGCAGCAGTTACCTCGGGGTTCAATGATAAAAAATGATCAAATCTGGCATTGAAACGAGAGACAACAGCTGCCAGTAATGGCTCTCAGTGTCTCAAGCGCAGGTCATTTGGTTGAATAGGCTCCAATCCTGCGAAGGCATTTTTATTTTTTAGGAGTGTTGGAAGAAAACGATCGTAGTAGCATTCTTACTATGCCTGTAATTTGTTGAGGGCTACTGCAAATGGTTTGAGAAATGACAAAAAATATGAAATATTAGGTTGAGGAATAAGTTCTGCGTTTTTTTTATGTTGTGTTGATTTATGTTTTGTTGACGTGATTTGTGCACATATTAAGAAACAATAATAAATAATGAGAGCAAAATTAGCAAAGGTTAGCCTACGTGTCTTAACAGCGTAGACTATTAGGCTTTTGCTTAGGCTACGCCTTGAAGTTGAATAATAAGTCATTGCGGTTTATTTAAAAGTTGTGTTAATTTAACTTTTGTTCTGTACCCTTAAAATCGAATGTCAAGTTGAAAGAAAGGAGCATTTTCGACACTTGTTGTTATTCATTTTCAATCGAGACGGGAACAATGCAAATGCAGCCAAAGCTCGTCGCGATATTTGTGCTGTGTACGGAAAAAATGCTTTATCAGAAAGGACAGCTCAATGGTGCTTTTCACGTTTCAAAAACGGTCATTTCAATCTTAATGACGAAGAACGTTCTGGTCTCCCCATTAAGTTGGATGAAGATCGATTGAACGACCTTCTTCATGAAAATCCTTGTCAATCGACTAGAGAATTGGCTGTACAATTGGTGTGTGGTCAGAAAACTGTAGCGAATCACCTTCATTCGTTGGGGAAAGTTAAAAAACTCGGTGCATGGGTTCCGCACGCTTTGAGCGAAAGCAACAAACTTCAACGTTCCACGATTGCCGCAGGTTTGCTTGCTCGTCACAAGGCTACTCATGGATATAAGGACATATTTCTTCACCGCATTATCACTGGCGACGAAAAGTGGTGTGTTTATGTCAACATTAACCATCGAAAACAATGGCTTAGCCCCAATAAAAAAAAACACTTCCGCGATTAAAGCAAGAACTTCATACACCAAAGACGATGCTGTGTGTGTGGTGTGATTGTGAAGGCATCATTCTTTATGAGCTCCTTGCGAACAACGAGAATGTCAATGCAGAATTCTACGTTCAACAAATGTATCGACTCGCCGAAGCTATTCGTGAAAAGTGACCTCATCGACGTTATGGAGTCCTTGTGCAACACGACACTGTTCGTCCTCACATTGCCAATATGACAAAAGACGCCATCCAAACGCTTAATTGGGAAATCCTGCCGCATCCTCCATATTCACCAGACTTGGCTCCATCGGATTTCCATATGTTCCGATCGCTCTCCAACAATTTACGCGGCGTTTCGTTCAATACTGATGCGGAATTGATAAACTAGTTAGACGAATTCTTCGAGTCTAAATCCAGAGATTTTTATTGCAGATGCATCGAAAAACTAGTTGAACATTGGGAAGAAGTCGTAAATAACAACGGAGAATACATTATTGATTAAATTGCATATTGTTATCAATTAAAAATGAAGTTTTTGTAAAATTGTTAATGGTAATGAATAAATTTGGTAAAACCGCAAGAACTTCCTCAACCCATTAAAATCAAATTAATTTTCTTTGAGGATGGGTTGTATTGTTAGAATCACATAGTGGGATGCAATAGGACTCAATGATACATAAAAAATGAGCACTTTGAAGTTTCCTAAAATTTTATAATGGGTTCGCTCTTCGAAAAAACAACCCCCCCCCCAAAAAAAAAAATTAATGGAAGGGAATCTGAAGAGTTCTCTTTGAAGAGAGCTAGTCCTTTGAGGTATCATAATCTTGCTTTTTGAAAGTCGTATAAGGATGTCTGGTCAAAAGACCGAATTTTGTCTAAAAGGACGGTTGGTCAAAAGACCTGATTTTTCTCTGATTCTAAGCTGGTTGGATCTGGGCAAACGGGCAAACATGCAGGTTAGGTATACTAAGCTACAAAGTATAAAACGAGCGCTTAAAATTCTACACCCCAGATCGCTTAAAGAATTGAGGAGAGGTCGTGCATGGTTTTAGGTGATGCAAAAATCTTTGCCAGTCTCCCTCCATTCCATTCCGGCCATCCTGAGATGACCGGAGGGAAAGGGAAGGGAACTCGGCCCCCCCGGCCTCTCCTGCCTCTCGAGAGTCCTGTCGGGACTACCGGAAGAGCGAGAATGAGGCCAGGAGTTAGAGAGTGAAATGAAGAGTAAAAGATAGAGATAGCAAAGTTGGAAATAGCAGAGTAGACTTGATAGTTGACCTAGTTGGTCGGTGGGCTTCGAATCACGGTGTGTAATATATCCTTTTACTATTCATTCTTACTATAGTGCCTCTGTCCCACGTATAGTGTTTAGGTGTGAAGGATATAAGAAAACTGTACGGAGTAGTGGCGCTGCAATTGAATGCTAAGTTGCATGGAGATCATGCTAATCTCTTTCATTTTAGAATGTCTTAGTTTTGAAATTCGATAGTTTAAGTTAGTAGATGCTTGAGCCTCAGGCTTATCCTTCTTTGTTGTTTTGTGATTTGTTATATTGTTGTTCTGTTATGAAGCGTTCAAACCGTTATTGTTCTTTAATCTTTACTAGTAAATTTTTTTCCTACTATTTTTCCTTGTTTTACAAATAATTTTACTGAGTTTGATAAAAAGTAATTAATTTGATACTTACTCTTTCTTAACTTTCCAAGTTAATACGTGAATTTCAATGGCCGACCTAAATTGTAATTAATTAAAATTAAACAAACAAATACTGTCAATGCAAAATCTAAATATCTCCCAACGTTACAGAATTTAAACAGTCCAGCTAAAATACTTCAAATGTCTCTCATTTTCTTTAACAAATTTACATTTGTACGAGTAACTAAATCAATTTTACTTTCCCATATTTGAAGAAACTTTAAACGAACTTAAAATAGAAATAAAAGACTGGAATATATTAATGTTAGGTTAGTAAATATAAAATTAGTGTAAAAGTTTATATATAATAATTACAATCTTATTTCTTCTATATATCAAATATATATTTCCGAAAGTCCATTTGTATGTATGTATATATATGACCGTTATAGAAGGCCATTTAGAGCAATCTAAAAGGCCAACAAAGGTCTCCATTTGGGGTAACTTGTCCAAGGGAGTAACATATGTAGGCTACTCAGATTTGGCAAAAGTGGCGCGACCTGGTTGTTAGGTTAGGTTAGAATTTTTACCCTTTCTCGTTTTTTTTGACAAGTAATGGCGGTTATGAGTTGCAATTTAAACAGTAACATTGCCCATGAAAAAAATAAGACTTGCCAGACAAATTATGCTACTGCAATGTTTAAAAATTTGCGATAATACCTATTATCAGCATGCCCGAGTCACTAATAATTTAGATATTTAGTTAAAACTGGCGCCAATCTGCTTGAGGCGCGCTTTAAAATTTGTGGCTCTCACCTGTGTACTCACATTACCCTGCCCGCCCGCCTGCTAGCTCGAATGCCCGCCCACCCACTAGTCGCCCTGCCGCACTACTGTAATGTGAAAACCGTTCTCTCATAGTGTTTCATGATACACTACTCCATTAATCAAAATTAAAATAAAACTTATATTTTACACTTACTAACTTTTAATTGCATAATTTAACTCAAGCAGAGAATTTAATTTGTTCAAGATAGTTTTTTATGCCCGGACAACACCGGGTATTTTTGCTAGTTTAATATAAATGGAGTTCAATTGACGATAAAAAAAAGGATATTTGTTTAAAGTATTGAAATAAGAGAAATTGTGAAATTTGGCAACCATACAAGAAATGACCTTAGGAAACAATTAATAGTAAATGTGAGGAAATGTATTATTATGATGAATTCATATTGAATATATTAGGCGTTCTAATATGAACTCAGTTTGTATATTTAATAGCTCTAAAGGAAAGTGCCGTATTAATTCCTTGTATACTATTATATAGCAATTATAAGACTTGATAATTGCGTGAGAATTGGTAAAATAAGTTAATGCAAGTAGAGAAAATAAATTTAATATTATGAGAACTAATAAAATATATAAACTAATTATAAGTGAATGTTAAAATACTGCATGCATGTATGCGGGGCGTGTATGTAAAATGAGGGCTGGGAGGTGCTTAAAGATGAATTGTCTTATGAAAAAAAGACATCTGAAGACCCGCCGAATAAAGCATATTGAAACCAGCTCCATGATTCCTTTTACCTTTGAGGAAATCTCTAGTCAACTTTACCCGGCCCACAATCAATCCAGGATATTGCTTTCTACTCTTTTAGAGTCAGTGCCTTGTGAATACCAAACACTTCCAGCATAAGAAAGCCAGCGCAGCTGCCAAACTGAATCAAGAAACCCATTTGCCTGCCCCAAGAGTGGTACCAAAACTCGGTGACAAAATCACACTTGCGAATCACACAACTCTCGAAGAGGCTCACCCAGCCTACTCAACCTCTAGGTAGATTCAATTCTTCAAGAGCTACATTCATGTCGTTTTTATGTTTATATATTTGGATTAATGAATCGTACATTGAGATTTATCGGGTGACGAATAGGTACCTAAAGTGGACGCCAGTTATTTCCTGTATTTTTTTTCTGCTAACCTGTGTTTAGCAGCAAAACTCAACAGCGCCGAACATTTTCCCAATCCAGAATGCTTTATCTTCTTTAGTTTAGGTGAATCAGTCCTTTCTCTGCATCAGTTGTTGTTACAAAGTTTACTATGTAGAAGGCACATCGAATTTCGTTCTTCACTAACTAAATAAAGGAAATTACAGTCATGGATCAGAGAATGAGAGAGAGAAAAACAGATACACCTGGCCTTTTATTATATTTGGATATCGGCAGTTTTTAATGTTGTTACTAGTCACTAATCTTTTAATATCTGAAGTAGAAAATATATTCAAATAAACGTCTATTTAAATGCACCATTAGTCTTGTATGGCACCAGTCCTTTAAAACAAGACTTGACCCATTATGTTAATGTTGCTATTTACTACTTATTTACTAAGTAGAATTAACAATGAAATACCTCAGAAGATTGTTGTTGAGTCGAAGCCAGCAGACAGAGTTGTAGTTTTCTTTGTACATTGCATATAAATAAGTTTAATACTGTTTCCAGTTTTTTTGAGAATTTGAAAATATTTTTCGTTCAATAGCACAGATTGATCCTTATTACCGGCATTGTTATCCAAATATATTGAATACTGCTCTGGTAATAACCTGGTATTTTTGGTTCCCTTAGGAGCACATTGAATTTGTAAAGTTGCACTCATTTAAAAATTCAATCTGGAAATAAAATAGGTTTAAAATTAATTTATTATGAATACAGACATATAAGCTATATTTTATGCCTATATGTATAATAGTATACGTGAACATACTATATATATATATATATATATATATATATATATATATATATATATATATATATATATATATATATATATATATATATATATATATATATAATTGTAGCTAAATTTTTTCATTAATAACGTTAACTACATATTATATGACGCATAGTAAATATGCATAATTTAATTATATAAATAATTAACTATAATTCAATAAATGCTATCAATGTTTGTAAATTATATACATGTTTATATGTAATCTTTACTATTTCGGTTAAAGAAAAATATATACGGCTTTGAGGATAGGGATAGGGATAACCAAAAGTGGTGAATATGAGGGAGAAAAATATAGGATAGATAGAAATAATAGTGTAGAGGAGAGATGATTGATGTGTTGTTAATGGTAGGGTAATGATATCGATGTTGTGTGTTTTGATGAGTGTGTGAGTGTGTACAAGGTTGCTTGGCAATCGCTTTTGTGTTGCTTTATTTTGCTTTACTTTATTCTGCTTTATTTAATATTTTACAGCTTAGGAGCCTCTGTTTTCTTAATTTCATATGTACTTATTTATACAATGGTTTCTCTTTCGAGGGAAGCGTTCGAGCCTTTGTTTTCGTTTTAATTCTTCGAAGTATTTCTACTATTTCAATAATTAATGGTATATATGGTGCACTCTCGAGTGGTGTGTCAGAATTTTCCCTTTTCTGTTAATTTTTCTTCTTAATGTATCTCCTTATGCTAACATGTATACATGCATATATATATATATATATATATATATATATTTATTTTTTTTTACTCACGTATACATCTATATACACTTACATCTACATACACACTTTTTTCACATGTATACATATATCTTACTTTTACTATTATGAGATTACTAGTTTGTATTCTTAAGAGCTAATTATACATATAGGGTCTTTCTCCGGTGTTCTATCTATATATTGGTTGGACATCAACTTGTATATTTTTTCGGCTACTTTTAAATCTTTGTCTAAAGTGTCGTCTTCTATATTCCCTTTCGGTAGGTATAACTTTATTGGTTATTTCGTTTGGAAGTTCCTCCTCTAATTTGTTGCCATATTTTTCTGGCACGATCGTGAAGGAATTGATTAATTGGTCTCAACTTTGTTCTTTGGTGTAGTTCCACTGATGGTATTGCATCCAGTTTTGATGAATTGGTTATGAATCTGGTTGCGTAGTTTTGGACTAATTGTAGTTTTGACATTTGAGTTTTGGTTAAGGTATTCATCGGAATGACGGGGTACGTTATAATGGGACGAACTAGGGGTAGGTATAACTTTCTTTTGTTTTTTCAGATATGTTTCTAAATTTCTGTAGAGAGGAAAGGGTACTTTTCGCCTGCGTAATCTTTTGGCTCACATGCGTACTGTACCCATTCTTAGAGAAAGTTAAACCGAGTACCTTACCTCCTCCACTGTAGGGGTAGTAGATGTTGTTGGCGGTGACTCGGTGCGTCTTTCTTTTATTCATCGGTATTAATTGGAATTTAGCATTTTTTGTTTTTATTTTATGTGTCTTCTCGTATTCATTTATGTTTGTTATCTCTCTGGCCGTGCGTTGTGCGATATCCTACGGATGTTTTCTATCACTGGCGATGATCTGCGTGACGTCCTCGGCCAGTTGGATATACATTGTACTTTCCTCTAAGGGTTGAGGGAGATCCCTGGTGTACACTGTGTACAGCGTGGGGCTGAGGCACCCACCTTGCGGGACCCCTGCCCTTAGAGTAAAAGTACTGCCAGTGTAGTTGTTGATAGTCAACTTTGTCTTCCTGTTTTCCAGATAGCTACACAGGATTCTGGTAAGGTTTGTTTCGAGACCTAGTTGGATTATTTTAACTTTAAGCCCTGGCACCCATACCTTGTCGAAAGCTTTGGCGATGTTGCGGAGTGCCAAGTCCATCCTGTTACCTCTTGCTACGGCAATCTTCTCGGTAATGAGTGCTAGTGCTGTCTCTGAACCTCTTTTATTTCTGAATCCGTGTTGTTGTACACTTTGCATATCTTTTTCTTCCAAGAAGGTCTTTAATCTTTCATTGAGTAGCTTTTCCATTAGCTTGCCAATGAATTCCAACAGTGAGATCAGTCTATAACTCTCGATTTGGCCCTTGGGTTTTCCTGATTTGGGAAGGAAGATCATCTTTGCTGTCTTCAATGCTGGTGGAAAATGCCCTGTGATTAGGCATGCATTGAGGATTTTGAGGAGTGCTTGGTGGATATTGGTGGGCGCGTTCGTGATATGATTTTTTGTAATTTCACTAATACCTGGGTTTTTTTGTTTGAATGATGCTAGGGCTGCTTTAAATTCTATCATGGTAAAGGGCATTCCCTCGTTTCTTTGAACACGGGATTCGTCAACCTTTGAGGAATGTTAAGGGTTCGTGCTCTTTATTTTGTAGTACATCTTTTTTGTACTGTTCATGGGCTGCATCGTAATTTAGGTTCTCCTCCGGCGTAATGGAGAAGATCCTAGACCAATGCTCTCGAAACCTTTCTTCGATCTCTCTGTTGTCATGTTTTGTTATTTCACCTTCTTTCAGGTACATTTTCTCTTTAGGTATGGAATCTTTAAGCTTTCTGTATTGGTTCCAGAACCTTCTTGGATCTCTTTCTATATCCATATTTTCAATTATATTGTTCTACGTTGAGTTTATATTTATTCTTATTAGGTTGTTCACCTGATCTCTGAGGCCTCTTAATCGTACATACCTTTCTCTACTACTACCATGTCGGCGGATTTCTTCGAATGTGCTGTAAATTTCCTCCATTTTAGTTTTGATTTCATCGGACCATTGGGGAGCAGGGATTGTTCTGTATTTAGTTTTTGGGACGTATAGCCTGTCGGCTTCTATGATGAGGTTTGTAATATTGTTTAGTTGCGTGTTTATTTCTTCTATGGGGCTTTCTGTAAGGGAAGTTATACTAAAGTTTTCTAAATGTTTCTTATATTCTGTCCAGTTGGTTTGTGTGACCATGCCTTCCTTTGGGGAATTTCAATTTGGATAGGCGAGGTTGAAATCTTCGTAATGAGTCCGATGTGATCAGAAGGCATTGCGGGGCTGGGAGTGGTGTGGATATTAAACGCGAAGTTGAGATTAGTTACTATTATATCTGGAGTGGTTGAAGACCTGTCTGTTACAAAAGTGGGGAAATCAGGGCCCTCTCTCTGCACCATCTGCCGTTTCAGGAGTAGTTCTAGGGTTTTTCCATTTCCATTGAATGCGGTTGTATACCCGGCAGATCTACATCTTGCATTTAGATCTCCTAGGAGGATCGCTGAGGATGGTCGGCGAAAGATCCGAATGAAGTTCGAGGTCGGGAGGTACAAGCGACGGGGGTGGGGTGTGTGTGTGTGGGGGGGGGGGGGGGGGGGGGTGATATGCCCCGGATACCACTAGATCCACTGTTGTCATTTTTAGCTTAATAGCTAGATATGACTCCTCCAGATCTCTAATTTCGGTGTAAGAGATTCCCTTCTTTATTCCCATGGCTGTTCCATCACTTGTTTAAATAGAAACCTTATGCACACTCGTTGCAGGAAACATAAACAGTCGGTGTTTAACAAAGTTGCCACCAGATGTCGCTTGGACAAAACAAATGACATTTGCATAGTGGCAAATTTAAGAATCTAAAATTAAAAGTGATCTTAAGGTATACAGTGATCTTCAAGATCAAAATCATAAAAATAAAGTGATCTTATCAAGATCGCCATAATAAAGTGACCTTCAAGATAATGATCTGATCTTGAAGATGAAGATCGTACTCATCTATATCATGAGACATCTGGTAATCATTAGCAAATCCATCAAGAACCATATTTACGAACGATGCCAGCATTTGGAGGGATAAAATAAGCTTCATGAGTAGTTGAAGAGGAACCCGGCAAAGCATAATCCATGAGGAGATAGTCATTCCGGAGAATTCTGAGTGCTTTGAGAATGATGGAAACATCAGTATATGCGTTGTTTTTAATGCCAACAACAGCTTTGCTCATATCATCATTAAAAACATGGCACCATACACGATTCATTTGTACTGATGTGATATCAGCAATTAATCCTTCGATATCCTTTCGAAGGAAGGATATCTAGAAAGCCCAGATCACCAATGCGGTTGGTCAAGTCAGACAGAACCAATAATTCTCCAGACCCACGATAATCTTTAACGTATTCGAGCAACTAATTGAGGACATATGCTCTGATGACCCGAGTTGCATTACTTTCAGTCATGTCACACCCAACGGTTTCTGCTTTGCTATAGAGCCAGTTCAGGCATACACGATAATAAACCGTATCAATAGCTACCATGTTACTAGCAGCTAGTTGAGCGAATAAGTGCTTTTCACCCACCACCTAAGCATATTCTTTCACTTTTCTCTCCAGGCTAAATGGGGTAGTCCTCCTCAGGTCCTTTTTGTTGCCCACCTCAATAAAGAAGAGACACGGTGTGTTAACTGGTTCACATTATGATGTTGAGGTGTGGTTAAAGAATGTATGGTGGACTTGTAACTGATGTGTCGTGTTTTTACTCGGTTCATGGACACCCACTACTTTTGTTTTTTTACTTTCTCGCTCAACCTTTTGATTGTCAATGGCATTCCTGAAGATTTTGCGCCCTGCTACTCGATTCGACATCATCAGCTGCACTACATCTTGAGGACCGCCACCAATGCGCATTTACTCGAGTTACGAGTTTCCACGATGGCAGTATTTCAGTACTGATCTGAAATAAGAAGTAAACTTGCTTTACCATCATGAGATAGATAAGATGATAACTAACTTTCACAAGAGTAAAAATCAAATAATAAAGCTAACTTACTAGCTAGCTATAGATATATATATATATATATATATATATATATAGTAGGTTAACTAGCTAGCTAGCTATAATCGAATAATATGATATCTTAAGAATAATGAAATTCAATAGCTAATAGCTAGATGGCTATTAGTTATCTAACATTAGAAAGGTTTGTATTCAATGAGAAAGTAACATAAATCTCAAAGAGCTAACTTGAATTTTAAATGTTTGCCATCTCTGATCTTCAACAGCTGTCACAGGTCCCGGGGCTTAGATGTGCTGTTGCAGCGAATGTCTTGCATAAGCTACTCCTGATTCTGTAAAATTTCATGCTACTAAAGGACGCATGTAATGTATAGAATTAGCTAGACTGATTACATGATAAAAATAGGGTTATTGAGGAAAAATATGGAAACTAAACCTGACGACCCATTTTTTTTAAGGAAATGTGCGCATTTTATCCTCAAATATGCTGGTCTGTAGAGAACTATAGTAGTTATTGTATGCCTTGGAGCCTTTTCAATTGAATTTCTACATCACAAAAATGTACATTTACATAGACATCAATTCTGTCATTATGGTTATAACAGAAGCCACGATATAGAGTCTGGTGTATCGTCGGCGCATTCGAGGGCCATTTTGCCCCCCCCCCCTCCCGTGTATTACAGATACAGTGTTATCTCAGTTGTCTGTTTGGATAAATTTATTTCGATGGCCTTCAGGTATTTCCATACCAAATGAGACCTTTGTATCATGATATGAACAAAAGCGTATTTACAAACCTTCCAATTAGGTAATCCCAAGATGCGGTCGGTCCCAAACAAGCAAACGTTCATAACAAGTGAGAAACTTCGTTCATGGTCGAATGGAGGTCTCTTTCCGTTACTAATAATTCAAATCAAATGTGAATATATTTAGTTGCCTCACACACAAAGAAAAAGGAAAGTATCGTATTTTTCTGTTTAAAATTGAGTATAAACAATGTTTCTAAAACGTCGAAAGTGAACCTTAATAAGGACTGCTTCAAGAAAGCATTAAAGAGGGAAATTTTCAATAAAGTGAGTCTGTGTCATCAAGAATGTGGTCGAAATTATTTAGTAGTGAACTTGACTAAAAAAAACCCCTTTGTTTAAGGATTAAAACGGGGAACGATGACAGTATTATAGCAATGAGAGATAAGAACATCAATAGAAAACTGGTAAGCAAAATGTTACAAATGCGATTGCACCAAGCGGGAAAACTAATAACTAACCTAAAAAATTAGGTATCAGGTTTGAAAATTCATGTTTAGCTACTATTAAATTCAAAAGGAAAATCTGATTGATCAATTTATTTTCATTAGGTTATCTTCAGTGATAAATCGACCGTTCAATGTCGTACCAAACAGCCCCAATTTCACGCAATTTACGTCCATCAGTTACACATTGCAGATGACACTATGCGATACGAACAGATAAATCAATCTGACTGCTGCCTCAGTTAGGTAAATGGGCACTAAATCAGGGTAGGGAAGGTATATGAGATTTCATATCTATGCAGGATGGGGCACCTTGCCATCAAGGTAAGTGTGGCCCATAGGTTTTGAATGACAACACCTAAAACATTCTATGACTAAAGAATGGACCATATATAAACACCATAGAAAAACTATGGGATAATTTAAAACGAGAAGTGAAGAAAGAAGATACCTATGTCATACAGGATGTTCGAGCTTTAGCACATTTGTTCTCATATCCAAACTTGTTCGTACCTTAAGATAGCTCTGCTTTTATGCACGAATAGCTTTGAACTTTAGAGACCGTGAGCGGACTGGTTTGTACTTTTTAGCATGTGTGCTCTTAGGTACGGGCTTGTTTCGGAAAGTTTATAACACGCCTTTCGGTACTCATTATCTTTATTTCTGTTTCTGTTGTTTTCTCTTAAATTGTTCTTATCTTTAATTATTTGAAAACGCTCTCGTTGTTCCTACTACATTTATTTTTGTTTCATTTCTTTAAATGATAAACAAAACAGAAACGGAACAAAAACCTCTTTGCAGTGTTTATTCACGCCTTAAAAAGACATATTGTCCTATTAAGCTTTTATTCTTTTTGGACGGGTTTTTCCCCTAAAAGTTTTTCTACCTTTTTTCTTCTCAGTAGCATCTGCTGGGAGGAGCAAAAAATCTTTCTATTACCATTGTAATTATATTTTTATATTTCTCATATTAAATATAGTTCTTTATCCCCCAAATCTGCTTTCATAGGGCCTGACTTTACTTGGTAGAAGGATATTTTCATTAAAATCCCGTATTATTGGTTACAACCAAAGTGTGATATATGTATCTCCTTACAATGTCGGTCGGTCTGTCGGTCTGACGGTTTCCATTTTGCTTTTTTTGTTTTGGTAATAATATTGTAACGAGTAATCCGATTCTAACGAAGTTTGAAACCCTTATGTTGTTTTATATTCTCGTTCGAATGCTATAATTACCAAGGTACTCCCAAAGTTAGCCCGGGAATTATTTGGCAATAAGATCATATATATTCGGCTAATTTTAACGAAATTTGAAACCATTGTGTTGTTTTACATTCTCTTTCGAGTGCTATAATTGCCAAGGTAATCCAAAAATTAACCCAGGAATTATTTGGCAATAAAATCATAACTATTTGGCTGATTCTAACGAAATTTGAAACTCTTATGCTATTTTACATTCTCTATTGAATGATATAATTGCTAAGGTCCTCCCAAAGTTAGCCTAGAAATTATTCTTTTGGAAATAACATCAAAACTATTCGGCTGATTATAACGAAATTTGAAACCCTTATGTTGTTTTACATTCTTTTTCAAATGATACAATTGCCAAAGTCCTCCCAAGCTTTACCGAGGAATTATTTGGCAATAACATCATAACTATTCGGCCGGTCAGTCGGTCCCTGTTTTGCTTTGTTTATTTTGGTAATAACATTGTAATGATTCTTCCATTCTAACAAAATTTGAAACCGTTATGTTGTTTGCCATTCTCTTTTGAATGATACAATTGTCAATGCCCTTTTAAGGTTAGTCCGGGAATTATTGAAAGTTTTGAAGGTCATAAGGTCATAAATCACAATAAGTGAGAGCACGCGACCTTTGGTCAGCAGACCTTGTTCAATAGTGTATTTAGTATTAAACCATGAATGTTGAACTAAAATACATATAATACTCTGCATAATCACAATACTCGGCATAATTTTAAATATATTTACTCCTATATCAGACCTAACTCGTCTAAAAGAGCAAAAAATTTACTCTCGTCTCTTTCTACTTTGGTTAAAAGACACTCAAACGTTTAGATTAGGTTAGAGAGAGACAAGGAGTCAGCTTTGGCTTAAACAAAAAATCATTAACATTAAATTCTCCAGAAAGGGTGAGGCTAGTGTATATTATATTTCTCTCACTTTGTCTTTGAAAGCAGAGAAAATTTGGGCTTCGATGTGCTTATTATTGCAAGCTTTTTCATCATTTAAGTCTAAAAGCTTCTTTATTATGTAATTTTTTCTTCGCTTACTCTATTTTTTTGCACATACGAATTTCATCCTTATGTTACAAGTTCAGGAATTGAAACAAATGTTTGCTTACTTTATGAATGCCGAATCACAAATTTCCCTAAGTGGATAAAAAGGAATCAGCGAAAGTAAATTTAATGTGCAAATTTTGGCTCGAGGTCACATATATTCGGATGGAAACATGGAAAAAGTATATAAAATAATTAGAGTTTGCAAGTACATCAACTAGGAAGGGGGAAAGCAAGAGAGAGAAAAAAAATCTGCATGGCTTACTGTAAACATTTGCAATAATTGAAATGGACCACAAACCTCAATTAAATCGTGGTAAAAATGAATTTCAGGCTTCGATTAAGACATAAAAATGAAAGTGAAAAACATAAATGCCGAGGCAACGTGTCCTATTGATTTTCCTCTGGGGCGCCCTTTTTAGCAAAATTGACAGCCTTAAGCCTTAGGCGCGTGAAATGAAATGAATCTTTGCTGACGACGACAATCGAGAAACGAATTGACTTTTCGCTTTTGAACGCTCATTTTTCCTTTCATATTCTTTCGTCCTGGTATTTGACCTAACTCTGATATTAATATTTTGTTTGTTTTTCTTGTGTGTAGGCGAGAAAGAAAGGGGGAAGGGGGCGCTTGATATGAGAAAATGTTAAATGGTACACAACAAGGATATAGGCAAAAACAGAAAAAAAACATTTAGGAGGAGATACGATAAATCAAAGGCAGAGAAAAAAACCACTTTTTCAGGCTATTGAGAAAATAGAAGTTGACAAAGAAGTAAAACCCATGAGTGTTTTCATTCTGATGAAATTTTCTTCCAGCCAATACCAGAATTACGAGAGATTTTTTAACTTAGTTTACACTGAGACAACAGAAATTTACACTATCTTTCAGCTTTGCTGTCTAGGTTGTATCTGACTGCATTGCACATTATTTTCAAGTGGTTAGATGAGCAACAACAAAGAAGGATAAGCCTGAGGCTCAAGCATCTACTAACTTGAACTATCGAACTTCGAAACTAAGACATTCTAAAATGAAAGAGATTAGCATGATCTCCATGCAACTTAGCATTCAATTGCAGCGTATGTTAAACACACGAACTAAATCAATGGTAAAACATACTAAACAGAAAAATAGTGTGTGAAACCCGAGTGAATAAATTACAAAGACAATTAAAGCACAGAACCAGCTCGTATTTTAGATCACTGGTACTCCAAGTACAGATTAGTTCGTATATAAGAGCAAACATACTAAAAATACTGCTAAGTTCGTAATTCGAACACGCGTCTCAAACGTACGATTAAGTTCGTATTTTAGTAACGAGAGCAAAAGGCGCGAACAAACTCTTACATAAGAGAACATTCACTCAAAAGAACGAACAAGTTCGTGTATTAAAACTCACGTGTACTTAAAAGTAAAAACAGTACGAACGTAGCAGCCCATATTATAAAAAGTACGAGAAAGTTCGTTCTTAAGTACATATGTACTTAAACGTACGAAATTCATAGAAGTACGCAATTAAAAACAAGAATAAGTTTATATATCAAAGTACGTGCATTTAAAAGTACGAAGTTAAATAATCCACCAACATGAACTTTGAAACTACAAACAAATCAGTATGTAAGGACAAATATTCGCAAGTATGAACAAGTTCGTAATACAAAATGGACTCAGAGGTACGTGCATATACAATCTGCTGGTGGTTGGTTGCTATTTAACACATTAGTTTCTTTATGACAGTCAATTGCTTGGGCCAACTCGACACGGACAGCCCGACAGCTTATATCACTTTAAATTTGGTCTTTTAAATATAGTGGGCTAGGTTAAGTTAGGTTAGGCTAAGTTACGATATGTAAAGTTGCGTTAGGTTAAGTTATGTTAGTTTAATTTAGGTTAGGTTAAGTTACGTTATATTGGGTTACGTTAGTTTAAGTTAGGGGTATGTTAAGTGACGTTAGGTTAAATTAGGTTAGGTTAAGTCAGGTTAGATTAAGTTAAGTTTTGTTAAGTCAAGCTAAGTTAGTTTAGGATAAATTGGGTTAAGTTAGTCTAAGTTAGGTTAGTATCGCCCTCCGTGTTGCTACTGGGTGGTCGTGGCCTGGTTGCCTTAGACCCACAATGCCTTAGTGCGTTGTATTCTCGCAATTTTCAACAGCCACAACCACAACCACACTACTCTCCGCTGGTTTATGAAAGAGCACGTGCCTCCCCGGCCCTAACGCACGCAGGGAAATGTCTCAATTGGACTGGTTCTGGAGAGCTGCGCACCCTCTCGTTCTGAAGCATCCTAAAGTGTCTTCTCCTCGGACTTTGCGAGCTATGAAGATTTTAGGCAGATATCTTCACTTACACATCCGTCTTCGCATACTTTCTAGCGGATGTGCCCTCGTTGGTTTTACCTTTTATTCTTATAATAATAATGAAGTGGCGGGGGATACTGATTTTATCACCGATTTCCACCCTATGTCTGGTGCATATCTCAATTTACTTTACGCAAATCAACTCGAATCGTGTTCCCATCCAATAACTAGTCATACTCAATGTGCCTTAACTTTTCGCAAAGCGGGAATAAGGGAGTTTGTACTAGGTATAATTGACTAAGACCGGATGGGGGCCAGTGGTCTGGGGCACACCCGGCATTTTGTTCCTGTGAGCACGATACGCATTGTTGGAGTTGAGGCGCGCCGACCCAAACTATGCTGGATACTGGTTGATTGGGAGATTATTATGATTTTGCAGAATTGTGGACCAGCAGAGAGGTTAGGGTCTGTAGCGTACGAGAAGTGAAAGCGAGCGGTTTAAAATCTTCGCTTGAATGAGTGTTTTTGAAACTCAGGATGGCGCCGTGGATTCACCGCTCGCTAACAGTGACCCGGCGACACAGGAAGCTGGTCGCAACTCGCCTACGCTATTATTTTTTCTTTGCCCCTTTACTCACTCCCCTCTATCTACAGGTCCACTCGAGGCTAGCCCAAAAGAGGAAGAAGGGGGAGGGGGGAGAGGATCATAGTGGAAAAAAAGTACAAATCGAGTATCAGTTATACGCATCTTGAGTCCCTAATATGTTAAAGTAATATTTATCAATTCTATTATTAAACGCATTGACTGAAGAGCTCATTAACAAATTACAACGGTAGGTTATTCCAAGTTTGACTAATCTTATATGAGAAAAAGTTCTTCGTTATTGCAGTTTTAAATCTTTTGCTAGTACGCTTGATTCAATTAGTTAGGTTGCCGCTCGATTATATAGCACAAACAAACAACTCATATATTGTATATTAGTAAAGCCGTTTAGTATTTTAAAGACCTGGATTAGTTGTATTCGCAAACGACGATTTTCCAGTGAGAGCTGATTAAGATCCCTCAGTCCGTCTTCCTATGACTTATTTCTACGCTCAGGGATTATTTTCGTCGCTGCTCTTTTCGTGTTCTGAGGTTGCTTTGTCCTTTTGTATAAAATGACACTAAAAATGAACCTCATACTGTAAGTGAAGTTTCCAAGTAAGGTTCTCCAAAATTAGTTCGAGACTACCCGGTACGCTGGGATTGAGAGGGCGTGGCGCTCCAAACTGGTTGACCGCATCGGTCTTCACCAATACCTTTCCTCCTTTACCAATGCCTCTCCCGGAGTGACACAGGCTTGATGTACTAATATAGGAAGAGACTTTGAACGTGGAAGATAAAGATGGTGAAAACAAAGATGGGGAAGGGAGAGAGTTTTGACCTGGTGATGAGGGCATCGCTTTCCTTTTAGATAATTTTGTACTATTACTTGTTAGAAGAGGTTCTTTTTTAGTTCAGATGTTTTTTTTTCTATGATGTTTTTCTTTTCCGTTTTCTGACGTCTCTGATTCTCACACTCTAGGTTTGACGTCCTTATTGTAGAGCCTTCAAGCCGCTATAGGCGATCGGGTTCGGCAATTTTTCCTTGTGGTTAAGTTTTTGTTATTGATTTACTAGGTAGCTGTTTGTTCTTTGTACATTTTATTTTTGTCTTTTCTTCTTTCTTCCTTCCTTGTTTATGCGCGCGTATTTATCTGGTGATTGTGTATGTTGATTGTACCGTGTGATAATTCTGCGTAGCTTAGTTCTATGCGGTCCTCCGAGCAGATCTTAATACTAGGGAATCTTTTCCGGCGGGTAACTTTTTCCCATTAAGAAAAAGACGACAAATTGTAGTAACCTTCCATAACAGAAATTATATAAATAAACGATACACTAATCCACCTAGTAATTAATATATCAAATAGGTTTTCCCTACAAATAATAAAACTCAATGCACCTACATACATCATCCCACTGAAGTGACGACGTGGGGTATATTTTGTAGCACGCTTCACTGCACACCCGCAAGTAAACATTCACATCAGAGTTGTTGGAGTGGACTTCAATGCAAGACAAAAGTCATTGGTTATAAATTTTATAGGATGGGGAGAGATGAGTAGAAATAATAAACCTTTACATCTTTCTTCCAGAAGATTTAAAGAAGATGGACTTCGATGAGGCGAAGAACAAAACCACACAACTTTGACACCCCAAGTAAAATATCTCCAAAATTACTCTCGCATCCGAATTTACTTACCTAAATATTCAAGTGAAAGAATCCTCATTAGAAAACTACAAATTTATACACCTAAATAAAACACAAACTAATTAAGCGTTAATCTCAGGTAAACAACATCAAGCCGAGGCTATCTAACACATAAATAAGTGAGTTGCATAATAAAATCTTGGAGTCAACATCTTGCTGACCAATTACCATTCTGTTTACCAAAGAATTTAAGCGTAGAAAATATTACAATGGCGTGGTTAAATGGTTGAGTCGAATTAGTTGTTTTTAAAGATGTAGATCGGGTAGATCAATAAATAAGAGCCAATCGCGTTCTAACCTTAACTTGCAAAAGACTTAGAAAGGTCATACATAATCAAATCACTAACAGACTTCCTTGACTGAAATCGGAAGTAATAATAACATGATCGTAAAAAGTGTGGAGATGAAGAGATGTCGAAGAGACATAGCTCAAGTCTATAATTGGGAAATCAAGAGCCGGTCAGGCTGTGCAAATATCAGAAATCCTACCCTGATTCTTCAATGCAATTACAGTATTTGCTTTCGTCGGAGATGGAGGAAGGGGGAGACAAAGTGTAATGTAGGCCACATTGTAAGAGAGTGAAGTGTTTTCTAAGAATGACTACTTCACCCATTTCTTGAGATTAAATAATTGCTTTAAAGGTGAAAATGTGGTAGTTGATGGGGGAGGACTATAGTGAGTAGACAAATTGTTGAAAAAATTGTCAGTTCTAGCTATTGAATCAAATTTACATGGAGGTCAAACGAAAACTACCCATCAAAGAAATACTACTAATAGTATAGTATTTTATATAAAGTTTAGTTAGATAATGTTTATTCAATAAAAATAAATATAATTAATATTCAGTGGAAGAAGGGCCATAGTGCTGATTAGCCTGCACATACTCGTAGCGTTATATAAATCCTCTGAATTTGTGTAGCCATCGAGACATAGCCTACGCATAGCGTTATATAGTAAAGAAATCAACCTAATTTTCGAAGCAATTAAATGAATCATCTAAATTTTCGTAACTATAGTAGCATCATAATTACAAGAATATCTTCGTTTATTCATCGTATAAAACTTAATATAAAACCTGTATTTTTTCTAATGTTTTTTGGGGGGAGGGGTAAAATTTTTATCGCTCTAGAGACACTTTCGACGGAAAGATCAGTGTTCTATTGTCAGTATCTCTTTGCTTTCGTGTCTATAATTGTACTTAGGTTTATTCATTCTCTCTCTTCCTGCGCAGCGGAAAGGAGTTAGGCAGTTTTATGTGCATCCCTTTTATGTGAAAGAACTTTCTGGCGATATGACCGCGTCCGCTTTCGAATTTTTAATAAATAAAATAATAAAAACTTCTCACAGTCTTCCAGAAATATTCCCGGTCCCTTTTCCCTACCTCCCTGTCAATATAATATTATATTCATCTGCGATTTATCGGAAGCTGTCAGGCTCTCGTTTGCTCGGGTCTATGCATAATTAGCCTTCATGGCACTTTTATCGCGTTTCGCTCTTCCTCACACCACAGGAATACGGGCAGCTCTTCGGGCTGCTTGGCAAAGAAGATGGGAGACGGTCGAAGGGAACTTAAAGTTGCGTGCCAATGCGCTGCGACTGTTCCCATGGACCTACCCCCAAATGCCGCGAAGGCTTCAGGTTGCTTTCTGTCGTCTCCGAATTGGGCACACTCGCGGGACGCCCGCCATTTGATGGAGCGCTCTCCAACGCCCTACTGTGAAGACTGCGTTGTCCCCCAGACTGTTCGGCACATTCTTGTTGAATGTCCCAGTCTGGGCGATCTCCGCGCACGTTACTTGTCCCGGTACCGGGATGGGCTGGGTCGCTACCGCCTGTCCCTTGTACTCGAGACGAGTTCGTGCACATTGACTGGTGGATTTATAGACTTTTTAGAGGAGGCCGGCCTTCTCCCCTTTATTTAACTAGGTTTTTTTTGTAATTGTTGTTTTCTCTGTAAGTCGCACGCTCCTGCGCCGGGATCACCCTCCCCTCGACGTCGGAGCTTGCTTCCCAATTGTTGCCATCTTCCCTTTTTATCGTTGTTGTGTTTTCATATTCTTGTTTTAAAGTAGTCTAATGCTAGGCTGTCGTGATTGCGGCGACTTATGCCCAAGTGGGCATCCGTTTTTGTGTTAAGTACCACTATACTCGTCATCAAAATTATATATTTTAATGGTGTTTTTTTTTCCAATTCTCCCATTCCCTTGCACTCCTAGAGGCATAATGGTGTGACTGATTTCTATGATCACTGATTTCTATCATACTTTTGAAGGTATTTGTATATATTTAATATTCCTTTTACATCATTAAAGTGGCCTTCCTCCTCCCACCATTACGAAGGTTAATGGGAAGAGATATTTGTGTTATTATTGTGTTCAATATAAGAAAGGGCAAATTGTAGCAAGAGAAACGTCCCCTTCAGAAGAGGTAATTGAGTAAATTGACTTCCGATTGGTGGGTGTGACTCGACAACCAATTTAATTATGACATCGAACAAGCAATTAACCTGAAGAAAGGCCCACGATAGACTTAGCTTCGAGTTCGCTTTGTGTGACATGGGACACAATAAAGTGACTTGAATTTTAATGCTTACGAGATAGGAGTATAATTCATTTCAGCATCCCCAATATATACTCGTTGATCGTGATTGAAGCTACCATTGATCTTTGTATCATTTCGACTTGCTTCAGGCTGGTTGGTAGTTATCAATACAGTGTTGGAACTATGACAACGGTGACGTATTTATGACACCGAAAAAGTGATAAAAGAAAGTTCTTTAATATTCTTATAAGCAGCTTATTGAATGGTTATTCAAAGAAGGCAGTCATCGATCTTCACTCCCCAGTATTGACGACTTGGAATTGCATTATAAGTTCAGACGACAAAGTGTATGTGGTGAAGAGAAATAAAGGCCTGAAATATAGAGGAATCTAGGAAAGATTGACATTTAAGATTTTGTAGTATTAGTTTTGTAGTCGCCGTTTATACCATTCCTGTAAACAACTTAAGATATCCATCTGTTGTCGACGCGGTCGGAGAAAGATTTCGAGGAAGGTGGCATCTTATTTAAATATCTTGAAGAAAAAATAACAAACTTATATTAACTTACACTCTATAATTCTTACATACTGCCAACATGATTTATAAATGAAGGCATTACCCATATATGAAAGAAAAGAGATTTAGTTTTTTAACCAATGCATTTGAAGTAATGAAATAAAACATTTGAGGTTAGGTTAAAGAAAGCTAAAAGGACAGGAAAAGTCAAACCGTGTTACTTTTTCCTCTTTTTATTTTCCTGAATTCGCTGCCAGATGCACCTAAATTTAGGCCTTCTTAAATGTTTCTTCCATATTTTGGTATCACGATAAACAAACTTAACATCAATAGATGTTAAGCTAGTTTCAAAATGAAGGTCGCTTTGGCGCCTTCCCTCTTTCCTACGAGTGTCTCTTATAAGCGGAACTTTGTGTTTTAATATGAGCGACTTTAAAGGTACCCGTAAGGGGGTAGATCATGTAACGGGGATAATACCCCTGCTACAGCTGAAACCTAGAAGAGAGATACGCCCTCCCGACACCAGTGATTCTGCCCTAAACCTGGTGTTCTTTCTTGGTTCGTCTTTTCCACCTATTTTAAACATCCTGCTACCTGTTCCGCGCCTGAGTAGATCTAACAAGAGTTGATAGAAGGTGTTAAACGTTCTAAAAATACTTTAAACGCTCGTCTTTTACACACAATCAGTGACATTGGAGGATAGATTAGTTTGGAACGTATGCGGGCTATATAGATTTTCTGGGAGCTCGTCTTAAAGCTGGGACTCGATAGGAGTTCGAGAGGTCGTCGTAGCGCGAGTCTTCTTTTTCTGGTAGTTTTTGTCGTCCCGAGTAATTGAATGCAGCGCCACACAACCATGATTTTAAACTTGTGTATATTAATCGATATTTTCTAATGCTTTTCATAATTTTTTCCTTCTCTCTTTACTTCACCGTTGTTCTAGCCCTAAAACTAACATTTCTGAAGGGGAGACGAGAATTAGGAAAATATTATGCGCAAACCCTACATAAATTAATTCTCCCACAGATATTGAGGTTAGTCTGTAGTATTGAAGTAAATCAGAATAACTTGAAAAGGAATGTCCTTAATAGCACTAGAGTAAATATGTTTAAGACAATCAATAAATATTACTTTATAGAAATAAGAGTTGCGAAAATAATTCTTTATCCATATCCACTCTTCCTTTACCTGTCCTTCATAGGGGGTTTTACTGGTTCGTAATTCTGCAATACTCCACCAGCAGATAGCTCAAATGCGAGACCCACAAAATCCAGAATGAAAACTTAGCGTTCCATCATTTAATGACATAAAATCTTCCTAATATAATATTCATTCTTGATTGAAGAAATTTGAATGACAGTCGACTGTACCCTCTCAGCGAATGCCTTCTGGACGTCTCTGAGCATCGGTTCTGCACAATTCCCATCGCTGCTTTTGAGCTTTGGCAGATTTTCCGTTATCACTTCAACTCCGTATCCGTTCTGCGTTTCCCGCGGAAGCCTTGCTGTTGTATGTTGCGGAGGGCACTTGCGTCCAGGAAGTAATGGACGATGTATGCAATAATCTTCTCAAAATGTTTTCCGGCAAATTCTCAAAAGGAAAGAGTCGACACTTGTTGGTCTTTTGGGAAATTTGTCGGCCTTTAGGAGGGGGAGGGTGACTTCATGATCATTTTGGCGATCTTCCAATCGTCCAGAAAATAGCGAACACAGAGAGCGGCGTCCCTAATATCAAACCGTTTAAAGCATTTGGAAGAACATTTAGATTACTTGTTTTAATTAATGCTAATTAAAAAAGGGTGTTTGGGTCTAAAGTAATTTATGGTTCTACTCATTTCGATGGTGGAAATCCTACTGCCCCAATTTCCCATTTGTCTTTTATCGCAGCCATTATTTTGCGCAAAGGTTATTTTACTTTTGGTGTTCAATAATTAATTAATAAATAAATTAACTTTCCAACTTATTGTAGAATACAACGGATTATACATATACAAAGTTTTGTCCCCTGATTAAACGCAGATATTGTTTTAAATATGAGGTCTCAAAAAATTGTTTTAGAAATCTAGACGTTCGATAATGTACCTCGAATTTTATTGTCATCTCAAAATCCGATCCCTTAGTTCATTTCTGATGTCTCATTCATCTATTAATTTCCCATTTTATTCCGTGAATTAATTTTTAGCAATATTCGTCTATTAGCGCTCTTCCGGTGTCCTTTAGTCAGAGATGGTCTTAAAAATGGTTTGCAGCAAATATGGTAGGGAAAATATCAATTTGTAATGATTTAATCCAACAGGAAAAAATCTAGATATCATAACAAAGAGAAAAAAATAGGTTCAATTTTTCTTTATTACAATTTCTATTTTTAAATTAGTCTCTCATGCCTAGAATATTTACATGTTTTATAAGTTTTGCAAAGAATTACATAAAACGACAGATCCGATTAATTCTTGGATGAGGTTAGTAACTCATCGGCCTCAAATTATGCATGCTCATGTTTGAGGATAAATAAAAATAAATCATATACAGAGTCTTATATAAAGTTTTATAAGATAAATAACATTTATTCAAGAAAAAAAAACCTAATTAGCATTAAGTGTTGAAAGTCCATACAGGCAGTGCCTTGTCTACACATAGTGTTAAATAAACCACCAAATTTTCATTATAGATACTGTATAACGTTATATACATAAATCGGTAAATATGTAGACGAGCGGCCCGGCCGATAAGATGTACTATTTCGTCCGTGTTCCAAAATGTTTCACGTTTTTGGAGTACATTTATAGGGGACGGCTCGTGGGGAGGGGTCTGGGGGGCACAGCCCCCAGTATATAATCCTAATTTTTATAATGTTCTGACGTTTACAGAGGTGAATTCTTTAACTACATCATGTCAGCGCCTTTAATCGTTTTGCGAATTATAATAGGGGTTGGGGGTGGGGTATGACGTCAGAAATGATTGATTCGGGTGAACGATAATATTTTCACAAAATAATTTTTTCCGGCGGGGCCGCTCGTCTACATGTTTACCCATAAATCAACCTAATTTTCGTAGCCATTGGCTGCCCTCCGGGCTGATAACAAAAGGGGCAAAGGGATATTGGAAGGCATAGAGCGAGGAGAGCAAAGCACTGTTCAATTAAAGCAATCCAGACTAAAAAGAGAGGCATAACGGTCAGGGAAAATAGTTTATATATCATGGCCAAGAGATTCTCTCACTTAACTCTCCCAATTAACTTTCTGGTGCTATACGCTGAGGTACTATACTCATCTATTTCTAACCTACCCAAAGCGTTACCCTATCAATTCCAGGGGATAAGATACTTCCAAGGGCGTTGAATATCGAATCTTTAATCTACTTTCACAACTTAAAGGCTAACTACCCCTGTCACATATAAGAAGAAGCAATATCAAGTATGCAAGTAGTCACCAAGTACTGCAAAATTTTCGACATCTTCTATTTCTCCCTTTCACATTTTTTTGAAGAGAGAAAAGAAAGATGCCGTAAAAGTAAAATGAAGAATATATATATTACATAAATCTAGCAAACTGAAAGAAGCAGAAAAAGTTATTATCTAGTTCGAAAAAATCCGTACTAGGGTGGGATTCGAACCGAGCACACTGAGGCAGCGAGCAACCGCTTTGATCTCAATTAAACCGACCATTAGACCACTCGGCTACGCGGAAGACCAAAAATCTTCGGAATAGACAAGGTTTTAAAGCACGCTTCGCAAGATCGATCGGCAATGTGAAAGAGAGAGGGAAATTAATTGGGAATTCAAAGGAGAAAGGAGAAACTGAGTTAAACACGCAGCGCATATACAATGTATAATATATTTCATGGGCGCGAGAGAATGATGAAATAAATCCAGAAAACCGCAAGAAAGAGAAAATGGGATAACTTTTTTTTCGGAAAAAGTTATAACCTACTTCGAAAAAATCCGTATTAGTGTGGGATTCGAACCGAGCACATTGAGGCAGCAAGCAAGAGCTTTGATCTCAATTAAACCAAGCATTAGACCACTCGGCTACGCAGAAGATCAAAAACCTTCGGAATAGACAAGTTTTTAAGGCACGCTTCGCCAGGTCGATCGGGAATGTGAAAGAGAGAGCAATTAATTAGGAATTCAAAGGAGAAAAGAGAAATTGAGTTAAACACGCAGCGCATATACAATGTATAATATATTTCATGGGCGCGAGAGAATGATGAAATAAATCCAGAAAACCGCAAGAAAGAGAAAACGGGATAACTTTTTCTTCGGAAAAAGTTATAACCTACTTCGAAAAATTTCGTATTGAGGTGGGATTCGAACCGAGTACATTGAAGCAGCGAGAAACAGCTTTGATCTCAATTAAACCGAGCATTAGACCACTCGGCTACGCAGAAGATCAAAAAATCTTCGGAATAGACAAGCTTTTAAGGCACGCTTCGCCAGGTCGATCGGGAATGTGAAAGAGAGAGAAATTAATTAGGAATTCAAAGGAGAAAAGAGAAATTGAGTTAAACACGCAGCCAATATACAATGTATAATATATTTCATGGGCGCAAGAGAATGATGAAATGAATCCAGAAAACCGCAAGAAAGAGAAAACGGGATAACTTTTTCTTCGGAAGAAGTTATAACCTACTTCGAAAAAATTCGTATTGGGGTGGGATTCGAACCGAGCACATTGAGGCAGCGAGCAACCGCTTTGATATCATTTAAACCGAGCATTAGTCCACTCCGTTACACGGAAGACCAAAGAATATTACGAATAGACAAGCTTTAAGGCACGCTTCGCAAGGTCGATTGGGAATGTGAAAGAGAGAGAAATTAATTGGGAATTCAAAGGAGATAGGAGAAATTGAGTTAAACAGGCTCGAATATAAAATGTATAATATCTTTCATGAGTGCGGTTTGCTGGATTTATTTCATCACTCCTCAGTTTATCTGCAATTTCATCGAATTAAAATACCCAATTTACTTCATAAACAGATGTCATTTAAAAGCACGAAAAAAACCCTTTTTTTCCATCTCAACACCGCGAAGTGACGAATTTAAAAATATATTAGTTTTCCCTATGCTCCAGGCTTAGCCCCCTTATAATCGTATGCGAACGAAAATGATATAAATATTACATTTAAATATTCAAATACCATACAAAAATCCTTGACTAAACTACGTCCCATCAATCAACACGCTGGCGTATACCTTATACCATGCCATAATTGCAATGTGTCATATATTGGAGAGTCATCACTTTAATAAGAGAATAAAAGAACATCAAGCAGATATAAGGAGGGATGCAATTTCTTCAAGACTCTTTATGCACATGTAAAATTACGACCATAGAATCGATGCTGATGGATACATTGAGGTGCTGGAAACTGTTATCAAGGCCTGGATAGATAAAGTACGCGATGGAAGGCCATGTGTGTTTCAACACGGCTGGATACCTTCTTACAAAGCCCGAGTAACACAAGAATAGTTGTCAGGCTATCTTTACGATCATGCAATACCCCATATATGGCCTCCAAAATCGCCAAATTCGAATCCTATGAACTACTACGTGTGGATCGCTGTTGAAAGGGAGATTAATCGACATCCTCATAATACCCTAGATTCACTGACAGCCGCCATTCTCCAGGTGATGTCCGAAATGAATAATTACCATATTTGTGCTAGTCTGTCAGAAGTGGCGTCCCCTCAGTGAAGCAGTCATCAAAGCCGAAGGCGGTATTATAGAATAATTTGATTAAAAATCATTATCAAAACTAATTGCACAAATATTCATTCAAATATATATATTTTTGCTAAAATATAGTTGTTCCATTAACACTAAAATGTTCTCAAATACCATATATATACATATATATATATATATATATATATATATATATATATATATATATATATATATATATATATATATAGTTAAAACACGAAGTGTAGACTGATATTTATTTAATTACTTTCATAACAAAATCTGATGTTACATAATGCTTATAATAAAAGGAACGAAAAATTCTAGGCTACAGAATTATGTAAATAATATTCAATGTGACTGCCCCTTGCATCGACGTCATGACGAAGTCTAGGTATGACCTGAGCGCAATTGGCAAACAGGGTTTCAGCTTATATTTTTTTACTTTACAATTTGATACTTTGATTAAATTTGAAATATGTCTTCTGTCTAAGTATTAATCACACTCCAAAGTCCATGGGGTTCAAATCTGGCGATCAAGAAGGCCAAAGTTTCTTGGGCCAAAACTCATTAAATTTTGCTTGACACCACAAATCTTGAACTTTTTTTATGTTTGAGGTTGCTTCATCTTGTTGAAGGGTCCCACCACCATTTCTTTTGGTGTTATCTCCTCAGAGGGATGACTTTCTCGTCTAACCTCTACAAATAAACATTCTGATTAATCGCTTCCCCCCATCTCCGCCTTCAATGAGAGAGGTATTTTTTCGCTTGTTGATATTACGCCAACCAACACCATCACAACAGCTGACTTCTGCTCCTGAGAAATATTCCCTGTTTAACCGGAATCTCCTTTTTATTTTGTGTCCAAACACGAGCATTATGTGTCTTATTGCTGGCTTGGGGAGTGAAAAACTTCTCATCCGTCCACAAAGAGGGACGTTGCCAGTCATCAAGGAGCCGGTGAAGGAGCAGCGTTGTTTTTGGGTGGGGCTGGGAAGAAGATGTCATTTAGCTATTTTGAATAGATGAAGTTTTAGATCATCTTTCAACAATTTTTGCATGGCCACATGGATTACTTTGGCCTCCAAAGCAAGTACTGTGGGAATCATGATTGGATTTGACCTGATATTGTTCATCATGTTTTTGATGAGGATTTGGGTCCTCACTGATCGTTGCGAAATGGTCTTCACCCTTGGAAGACAAATGCCTGTCTCTTTAAAACGTTTAATAGATTTAAAATCCCTAAATCTGCTCACAGGGAGGTAAACATTTTTTTAAATTCTGTCCTTCTGTTTCTATACAAATACAAGAATGCTTCACATTTTCATGCCATATTTGTAAACGGGTCTGATACGCTCTGGTATGCTCAACATTGGTGTACTCGGCAGTGGTCATGCAGGCCGCGAGTTCTAGCTCTCTCAGGTAAATGCAGAGAGTGCAGAACAGAACGGCTCTATTGATAGCTGGAGCGTGCAGGACGGACCATATTCGGCAGACAGAACTGCACGCAAGAGCAGTACTGAAGCCATTGAATATGGAACTCCAGAGGCTAGAGAGAAAGACCTGGAACAAAATCGAAGAGGAAATACTCCCAAACATCGACACCGACATCCACATTCCGAGAACTGAAATTGGACGCGTCACCAGGAGAGCCATAGTCCCGAATGGAAGAACATGCTCCCGGGAAAACTCAAATGGACTATTCACCTGATTTCGACCAAATAAGAATAACGCCAAGAACAAGTAAAAGACAGGATCAAAAGAGGCGAAATGCCAAACTTCAAGTAAATATAAACAAATAAAACTAGACACCTAAAGTGAAAATGTGAACAATAATATTGAAAAGAGGCGAAGTGCCCACAACCAAGAAAAGAACAAAAGAGGCAAAGTACTCTCAAATCAGTGCGATAAAAAACTATATAGTAAATGAAACTCAAAATAGAAACCTAAGCAGTTAGCAAGAATAATTGAAAGACTTGAATGCCATGACGAAGGAAATACTTGTAGTATATAAAGTTTATTATATATATATATATATATATATATATATATATATATATATATATATATATATATATATATATATATATATATATATATATATAAGGAAAAACAAAAATAAGTAAATAAATAATAATACAAAAATAATAATAAAAATAAAATAAAATAAGTAAAATAAAAAAAAAACAACGAGGGAGAGAAAGAAAGAAATGCAACAAAGAGAATAAAGAAAAGAAAAGAGAAAAACTCAAGAAATGCCCTCTCCACCAGGGCAATACTTAACTTCTATTTCACCTATACTTTCATCTAATACACATTTCCACAACTAATTCATCTGCTCTGCTCTAATTCGATTTCAGTTCATTCCCTGAAGATGACCTAACAGGGTCGAAAGGCGTCTCGGAATAAAATATTTGTCTTTTGCGAATGTTATTTCTCGCCTCAAAGAACCAGTAAAAAAAACTTGTAAGAAAAATAAAGAGAATACAAGTTAAAATTAATAATGCTGACATTGCTGTTGACTTCAACAGTGCATATATATATATATATATATATATATATATATATATATATATATATATATATATATATATATATATATATATATATATATATATATATATATATCCCCGTAAGGGGCACGGCGATTTGCTCTCCTCGTTGCCGTGCTGACGGGACTCAGCACCCCGTCCGGCCCCAGCTTAGCCTCTTCTTCTTTCTTTCAGCACACTGAGCTTAAATAAGGAGTATCCGTAAAAACTATAAACAGAATAAAATAATATCTATATATATATATATATATATATATATATATATATATATATATATATATATATATATATATATATATATATATATATATATTACACTCTAAATGTAAAATGTATTTTTATGATATTAGGGCTAAGCTTATTTCGTCTATCGACTAAAACATATTGAAATATGAACGGGAGTACATTTGGAATGGCACAAAGCCCATTTTGCAGCTGCCTCGTTTTCAAAAGACTTGGATTATGCGAATAAAGTGGCGCGCGAAGCTTTCGCAAACTAGAAAAAAGCCGCCGAGTGAATGTTCTCTCTTTTTCTCCCCGCGGAATTCACCCGACTATCCACTTAACGCACTCCATTCTCCCTTTAAGGTCTTCTGTGATGTGCGTTTGAAAGCCAGCATAGGGGGAACACAATGGCGAATAAGCCTAACTACAGATAACTAATTTATGAAGTGCTGAGAGCCGTTATTTCTGGCTCTGCCCCTTTATTGCTTGCTCCTCGCAGTCATCTGTGCCTCATGGGTAATTGGGCTTTCTCGATATTTGTTCCGAGAGCGTGGAATGACCTGCCTGCTCTGATACGCTCTTGCCCCCTCGTTTGGTGCTTTCAAGCTTGCCTTGAAGACTCACCTGTCTCTCTGGCCTATGATAGTGGGTATATAGTTCCAGTACCCTCCCCCCCCAAAAACAAAAAAATCCATATTATCATAATTATTCATTTCTTGGAGTGAATATTAGGTGCTCCTTTAGTATTCGGTCTACGTTACAAATCTACGGTAAATATAATCGTAAAGTAAATATTTTCTTTTAAAATCTCTATTAGAATATATGTATATTTTCAATAACTAGATATGTAAATATTTATTACGAATTTGAAATTTCTAAGATAATTAGCAAAGAAAAAAAATAGTGAAAAATTTGTAGACAAATCTAAAGGGTCCATAAATTAGTCATCTGCATACTTTATTAACATCCTCTCCCGACGAATTGATCATTTAGGTGCGAGTGTAATAAGTGCGGTTCTAATTCCTCTTCATTGCTTGAATATAGCTATTTTGGCGTCCAACCTCGATCGATAAATGGCTGCGTAGGGACTACAAGGAGCTACAAGGAAAATATGTACCCTAGAAGACCTTACGGTCCATACAAGGAGGGTACTTTTAGCGCAATCTTCGACGGTGTCCGTTGGCAACCTCGAAGATCACTCGTGAGGATCTTAACGGCAATTTCTCAAGACTTTATCTAGTCTTGACTTGAACTGGTCAACTACCACATATACTGTACGTGAAGAATTTCCGACACAGATCACGGTGGTATCGCTTCATTTCAAGTTTAAAGCCGTGATTTCTTGTTCAGTCTGTCGAAGCCTCGAAGTATTTTAAACACTTCGATAAGCTGTCCACGCATGATGCAGGATCAACATAGGTCTGTTGGTGGTTGGCTGTAGAAGGAGAATATCTAATGTTGTTAAGAGTTTGGTATGTCGTATGAATGGATGACAAAATCAATTTGACATTCCATTTCAATTATAATTGGTAGTAAAGTGTTCTTAGCCTGGCGTTAGACGTAAACATATCGACAGGGTATCCTTGCTTTAATTTCTAAACTAGGGACCATATCCTTGCACCGCGTTTTTTTAGGACCTGCATTGACATCATCTTCAGAAGAAGGAAGATGATCACCTCCTAAACAGTCTTTGGCGATTATACTTCCTTCGTCCAGCCAGTAATGCCTCGTCAATTTGAACTTGCTTATCAGAAGAACCAATTATTTATCCTCTAGATAACGCCATTTCAGCGCCATTTCGCGGCACATACGAGTATTATACTAATCGGTGAGTGTTAGAATATTTTCCTGATAACGACTGCGCTGCATTCAGGGAACCATAATAACAAAAATACCAGTTCTACTATTTCACAAAGACCTAGCTTGCGTTTGGTTCGATTATTCAAGTCTGAGTAATCGAAAAAATTCGCCTTTACTAATTCATCTTGACGTTTGGTCTCCTGTCGTTGATCTAAGCAGAAATGGTCTACATTCACTACATACTACGATTACACTATTCTCTTTAATGTATGGCACTGCTGCATTTACTAAATGGTTTTGCATCTTATGTTGGATCCAATAAATGATGTTCGAACAAAAAATCACTTTTGTTTCTTCTAAATAAATAACAGAACGAGTAAAGTCTCTTAACTACACGGCCGGTGAATTCTGTAACAATTCCTTGAAATGTTACAGAAATGTTAAATGTTATGAAATGTTAAATCTTAACTGCTTATAATCTAGAAAACTACTCAGTTGTAGGCCGATTTAATATTCAAGTTTATTTCGTTTTCAGATTAAGTATTTATCTTCTTCTTCTTCTCGGTTTTTCCCTATCCGGGGTTGCCGTTCTTGATAAGACGTTTCCAAAGATTTCTGTTTAGTTCACTTCTTCCGGTAAAAAGACTCCTCCATTAAGGTTTTGGCAGAGACTTTCCACACAAATGCCCTCCCTGACTCCAACTCTTCCTATTTATCTGGGCTTGCGATTAATTATTTATTGTTTTACCCTAAAAATAAACCAGTAGACTCCACTATCAAAAATGTAGGGCGTCTGAATTTATAGTGAGCATACTAAAGTAGCACCGAAGATTGTTAGAAACTTGCATCAAGAGCTTTGGAAATACTGATTTATTTATAGACGTATCCAAAATGTAAGAAAACTAACATTTCGGAATACTAAATAATTTAATACTGAAAAAACTTATTACCACTAGGTTCAATGTGTTATATGATCATTAAGTATATATTATCTTCAAATTCACAGTAGCTATAAATTATACATTAGCATTTATTAATGAAGAAATGAGAATTGACAATGGATGGATAAGAGTCTGATTTGAGCTTTGTATGTTGGTATATTTGTACCACGCCTGAATTAATGCTTCGATTAGTTGATTTATATAGGTCATCTCTTTCTTCACTTATCGTTTTAAATTTGCCCATAGTTTTTCTATGGGTTTTATATATGGTCCGTTCTTTGGTCATAGAATGTTTTAGGTTGTTGTAATTCAAAACCTTGAGACATTCTTACCTTGATATCAAGGTGCCGCATCATGCATGGATATGAAATCCCATATACCTTCCTTACCCTGATTTAGTGCCCATTTACCTAACTGATGCAGCATTCAGATTGATTGATCTATTCGTACCGCATAGTGCCATCTACAATGTGTAACTGCCCAGTGCCACAGCAGAAAATACACTCCACACCATGGTATTTGTGGTCTGTTTAACAATTTAATAGACCTAAATTGCGTGAAATCTTTCTTTTAGTCCTAGACGAACAAATTGGGGTTGTTTGCTACGACACCGAACGGTCGATTTATCACTTAAGATGACCTAATGAAAATAAATTGATCCATCAACATTTGACATATTTTTGTCAGTTATTAAATTTCCCGAAATATAAATATCTCACCTTTTCCTGATCCTGTTCAGTCCAATTAACATAGTCTTTAGACTATGGTTTTCCTTTTTATTTGCCATTGTCAGTTTTTTTTTCTTTTTGTCCTTGGAAACTGTGCCGATATTCGCCTCTCATCAAACGACGTTGGACGGTTCGGTCGACAACTTCATTTCTTTTTGCTGCAATCGCATTTTTAACAATTCCATTGCTATTCTTTCATTTTCCTTAGCTTCCTTTACTGAAATATCGTCACATATCTCTTTCTGCAACTCGTTTTCCCGACGACACTATTTTCTGTAAGTGACTCAATTATCCACTACAGAACATTCTCTGCCTCTTTCTCGATACCACAAACAAAGCACTTTCATTTGATTAACAATTTCATGGCCAGTAATTAGAGAATTAGGAACCAAAAAGGACCCTAAGGTCTATTCGAGACTAGTTCAAGAAATTAGAGAAAGGGGGGAGGGGGGAATCAGAGGTGAGAACAGGTAAAAGGAAGAGGGGATTTGGAATAAGAATTAGGTTGACTTGTATTGCCTAGACCAATAGAATTAGGCAGAGACTAATATATGTGATCATCCATATATGTGTGTCTGTCTGTTCGTGTGAAGGATAAGGAGTAGCCAGATGGGTGGCATAAAAAAGTAGACAAAATATATCCAAAGGTTATTGGAGAATTTTGATATAAACTTTATGGAAAATTCTTTTGGATCACTTAAACTCTTTCTTTAATACAATAAAATAGTCATTTTCTGACATTTTTACCAATATGAAATGGGAGAATAAAATTAAAAATACCATAGATGGATAACTTACACATAACAACATACACAACTTGATCTCGATTAGAATCTATGAAATTCAAATAAATATATTTGCAGAGATAATTTTACTGGGTCAAAATACAGTAATGAAAAGGGATGGAATCATGGAACTGCTACCGATGAATGGGCGAGATAATATAGATTTAGTATGCCTCATAAAGGATTCGTATATCAGTTAACTACAAAGGTATACTCGTATCTGGACGAGTACTAAAACCGGATCTCCCATCATGGAAAGTCAGCTATTTGTTGATAAGTCTCAAACTACTGAAGATACATGATTCCTAATCTAACGGGTAAAATTATTTTTAAAGTAATATTTTAATTTATACTCTTCTTAAACATAATCACTAAAGTACTTTCTTATTATGGTTATTTGTATTACACCGTAAAAAAAAATAATTTGATCACAAAAATAATATTAATAACTATCTTTAATTTCAGCCAGAATGTGTTAGTTTGCTACATTTTTGTCACTTATATATTTTAGGTGGAATTAAAGAATTTATATGACTTGATTTATGTTAATTTTATGTCATTCTCGATGCATGAGTATAAAGGGCGTAACACGTATACAATTATGTAGAAGGCTTTTTGCAGTTATTTTGGCATGATTTAAGTTCTGTTTGTTTGCCGTTAAACTAATTATATACGATAAAATTTAGGTTAGAGAGAGGGGGGGGGATGAATAATCGATGCGGTGAATTTGTATGGTGGTGAATTCCTTAAGATTGGGAAGTAAATAATTCAGAAGAACAAGAATAGTAAAAAAAGGGATAAGATTGACAACAAATTAACATACCTCGTCAAATCTATTACATCCATGAGATTTTTTTAGAAAGAACACATTCCACAAACATGTAGCCCTTTGCAGGAAATACCATAGTTTTTGGCCTTCCACGAATCTTTAGCGTGTAGAGGTTGCTGCTAGACACACCTTTAGCTTAAGAGGTTGCTGATAGAAACATCTGAATTTCACAAGAAATTCACTAATGTCCCTTAGATCAGAAGCAGCCCCAGATATGAAGTGTGTCCGGATACTTCACCATGGTCATGCCAAGAAGACGGGTTCGAGAAGGGTTGCGAAGAAGCCTCATCTCACCGAGAAGAACCTTACGGATATGCTTCACTTTTGTAGGAAATATAAAAAAATAGACTGTTGAAGACTGGAATAAAGTGATATCCTCTGATGAAGCTATCTTTCGCTAGTTTTAGCTTCTTGAAGATTTCTCGTTAGGAGGAGAAATGAGAAGCGCTTTCACGAGTCTTGTGTTGTGCCACGGTGAAGCATCCCGACCCTCTTCAAGTCTAGGGCTGCTTCTTATTTACGCGAACTGGAGTACTTGCATTTTTGTCCAAGAATACTGCCATAGACTCAAAATGGTAACCTAAACTTGCTTCATCAGCGCCCTTTTCCAACAGTTAAGGACCAATTTGGGGATGATAAATGTAAATGTATTTTTAACCATGAGGGCGCACTTTGTCACAAGGCAAAATCATGATTCCGACCAACTTTGAACCTGTTCCTTTACTGTTCACCGATCGATAAAGGAATAAGCGGTGTACCCAAGTTGAAAAAGAACATCGTCGAACTGCATCTTTGGAATCTACGGTTACCACGAATAGCGTTTTCTAGGGATATGGTCACCCCAAGAAGCGCAAAGATGGCCTACCAGCCACGCCCAGTGCGCCTCACCCACACGAAATTCTCACTTTTGAGGGAGGTATTATTAAAGAGTTTTTCCTGGTTGTTTATTCCAAAATGACCCAACCCCACCGAAGCCCCCACAGCCTCCGCACTGCCCAATCCAACACCAACCTAACACCAACCAACACCTCGACAACCCTAAAACAAAACTGGCCGCCGTGTTCTCCACGGTGACAAAAAACGTCGGGAGGTGACACTCGCCTATACGACAACGCCCTAAACACGTTGTATGCTGCGAACGGACTCGGTAATTCATATTCCCGTCTGAAGGTGTTCGTCCTTATACACGAACTAAGAAAAAAAGACCAGCACTCCTTTCCACACGAGGGAGCAGGAACCCACCTGTCGTAGAATTCCCCCCCTTTTTGTTCTATTCTAAGAGTGCTAAGAGTGTCTAATATATATTGATATCTGAATATCTTAAAGAACAGAGCCGTTCTGAAACACGTAAGGATATATATAAGAGAAACGAACATCAATCCCAAAATAAACTTATATTTTATCTTTATCAATTGAATACATAACATTTATACATTAACTACAGCAATACTCTGAATATTATCCTAAACAATAATCAATTAAATTAGTTTACCCACAAAAAAAGTTAACGTTTTCTCTACACACAACAAAAAAAGAAGAATTAGGCTTACGGACTCATGTGGAGTTTAAAGGCCTCAGAAATGTTATTTACTCTCGACGCGTGCCGCCGGCCAGATGTAGATGAGCGAGATCACACGGTTGTTTTGGCGAGGGTGGCAGCTGGGGGGGTCCACACGTTCTTCCGGGGGGGGGGGGTTCTTCAAGGACGAGAACCAATACGGTGCTTTATGCAACACCTAGGATGTCGTGGTCTCTCGGGCGAGAGTGAGTCGAACTTGGTTCTTAAATCAAGTTAACTTGGAGTGCGGTGTGATCACCGAGTAATGAGCTCGAGGAGGAGCTTTTCTGCTTTGTTACTTATTTCCTTAGGGATGAGACCTGAACTCGGGGAGGGTCTTCTTCAAGGGCGAGGATAACGGAGGGGGGTTTCTCTGGCGAGAATAAATTACTTAACATTCGGTTTGGTAACCCGGAACTAGCTCGAGGATGAGCTTTTTCTTAATTCCAGTCTTCCTCAAGGGAGAGTATAACGGAGGGGGATTTCTCTGACGAGAACAAGTTGAACTTGGTTCCTCACCAAGTTAACTTAGGAGTTCGGTGTGGCCACCGAATAACGGGCTGGAGGGGGAGCCTTTTCCTTCTTCTTTTCTTAATTCCTCAAGGACGAGGAATACCCCTGGTGTTTAAGGTGCACCAGGATATGAGGAGTCTCTCTGGCGAGAGTAAGTTGAACTTACCAAAGTTAACTTATCGTTTGGTTTGATAACCAGGGACTTAGCTCGAGGATGAGCTTCTTCTTAGCCCCTTAAGGTAGGTAGCCCTGCCTCTTTTGCAGGGTACTTCTTGGTCTGGCGAGCCAAGTACACTACCTCTCCAGTCTCGGTAGTTCGGTTTGATCCGAAGACTTCGTCACCTAGAAACTGACGTATACTACCTCGATTTTCCTCAGAGTTCCTAATTTATACCTCATCACCCCACTGGGGGAGTGGTAAGGGGAAAAGGGGCTTGAGGACGGCCCCAGGAGAGTTCTTTTTCCAAACTGTTTTTCACACGAAGTCAAACATTGTCTCCTCGTTAGCCTTCGAGATTGGGAGAAACACGTCTCCAATTTCTTATTTGACGTGAAACTGAATCTCACTCTCCTGGGGGAGATCTTACATTTTGACCTTTAGGGTCTTTCATGGCACCGAGTTGTGCCACACTGCGGTTATGCACTGAACCCGCCGATGCCTTCGACGGATGTCTTTGCGGTAACCGCCTTGTGACTGCACCAAAAGTGAACGGGGGGGGGGGGGGGGAGTGACCATTCCCCTACACCACCCTTACCCATTTCACCCCTCTATAGACATTTCACCCCCACCAGTCAACTTGCCTCCTATCATGCTCTCTCAATCCCTTGGTTCCAGCCTCAGCTGCCGGCACCGGCATTCATCCCTCCGCCTCACCACTCTTTCTAATGCCCTCCTCTAATGTATGCACCCCTCCTTCCACTGTCTCACTCATCCCCATCCTCTTACTGTCTACATCCCTCTTTCCACTATTGCCACCCTCACACTACTGTTCGCACCCCTCCTTCCACTATCCCTACCCCTTCTACTGTTTTCTTCTCCAAACCCATGGTAGCACACACGCTACAACAAACACAAAAACCCACACCGTCCTCCACTTCCAGGCCCCCTCCTCCCCAAACCACTACAAACACGTTTGAAGTATTTGCCCCTGCCCCCACTGTCCTGGTGCAATGCCAGGAGATCAAAGAGAGGAAAGCAGGTATCGCTAACACAGCCTCACGTGCTCTTTGCTCCCGACCATAGGTCGGCTTAGTGTGGTACAAATAAACGTACTCAGGTGGCACGGTATTTGTCATACCTACCAATGGGTACTCAATACACAGAGACTTAGCTTCTTACTTTTGAATTACACCATCCCACACCCTCCCAGCGACAGACTTCACATTGCAGGCTACCAAACATACCTTACTACAAGGCGGCACAACTGGGACCAGCGATCGTAGTAAATCGCTCTATACGCCACATTCATAAATACACAGGACAATTCTTTTCTCGACTGCAAGGTAGACACGAGCACTTGCCCTATCCTAGTGGTCACCCACTACAACCCACTACGACAAAAGCTACACATAAACTTCCCACTCCTGGCTCTAGCAAACCACAACCTTCCCCTCTTCTTTGTGGGCGACCTTAACCAGGGAGTTCGCCAGATTTGAAGCAATCGCGAATTTGTAGGCGATAATATAACTGACGATTGATAAACAGAAGCCAACCAATTGTGAGCAGTTGCGGGTGTCTATTGAACAAAAATAGAGCGATTTTAGTCAAGATAACTTCACAAATATAGTCCAGCATGCTAACTCGAGTTGAAGTAGTCCTGAGGAACAAGGGATATCATTGTAAATATTGACTTCGCATATGAATTGACTGTATTATTAATAAAATGTGTTTGGCTCTAAATTTTGGATATTTGACCTTCAAATTTTGATACAAACATACCATAACAAAATGCAAAGTTTGATTAGTTCTATATATTTCTTTTTGGATCTATACGGGCTTAATATTTATAGTTTAAGATTTAAATTTGGTTGTATATATTGATAGCCTTGAGTTATTCTATTAGAAATTCAACTGTGTTGTAGTTGTCTTCTAGGACATTTTGTAGTATGGGATTAAGTCTTAGGTGTAGTGTTCTTTCTCTATTGAACTTGGCGCTTGTTATTAGTAGGTGTTTTATTGTTATTTTGGTAGTGGTGAGTTTGAAAATCTATAGCAGTCAGTGTACCTTGTGTGTCCTAGTCGTGGATGGCAGAGGACTACATGCTCACCTTTTTCTTCTTGAGGAAGATTGACAGTATTTGGTGTTTTACTTCAAAAAGGTGGGCGCGTCCATTTCTTCTCCAGGATGTTTGCGAGTCGAGTTGGATTTCCTTTTGGATGTATTTGTTATCATTATTGTTAAATGTTGTTTATATTGATATTGTAGTGGCTTGGGCAGTTTGTTTTTCAGCCTTGTCTGTTTCCTAAGTTCCGGCAATCCCGACGTGACCGGAACGCCAGCATAAGTTGATCTGGGCGTGCAAGGATTGCTGTAGCAACAGGGTTGTTTCATTTTCTTAGAATTTAGTAATGCTAGAGGAATCTGGGTATATTGTAAAATTGGTTTGTGAGAGTAACTTAAACAATGCTCTCACATCGTTTAACTTCGCAAAAAGGTCTAGGTATTACTAGTTTACAAATGACCTAGACATCATTAGCTTACGAGAAACCTTGACATTACTGCAGTTTATATAATGCCTAGATATTACTAGTTATTTTTAAACAGCTTGCAGCAAATTTGGACAATTTTTAAAACTTTATTATATCCTCTAAAATTAAAAATAATTTTAAGAAAAGTTAATATGTTTTGTGTTTTTACAAAATTACGGACCAGCAAATACCCTATAATCTCCTCGAGGTTAGCTCAAAAAGAGGAGAAAAGATGGAATTGAGAGATTTCAGATATATAAAGGAAGAGGCAATATAGTTAAGAAATTAGTTTGATTACTTTTATTTCTACAATGTCATATTTCAGTAATATTTATCGATTATATTCTTAAGCGTATTTACTGTAGTCGTTTCAACGCATATTCCTAGGCAAGCAATTCCAAATCTGCGTTATTTATAAGAAAAGAAATCTTGTGCTATCGCAGTGTTAAATCTTTTGCTTGCTAGTTTAAAACCATTATTTCTAGTGCCAGATCCGTTTTCTAGGTCAAATATTGAGTTATAATTTTAATTAATTGGCTGTTCAGATGCCGATTTTGCAGTGAAAGTAAATTGAGAAGCCTCAGCCTTTCTTCGTACGATCTATTTCAAAGGTCAGGAATTAATTTCGTTGCTCGACGTTGAACACATTCCAATATTTCAATGTCCTTTTGCATGCGTGGAGGCCAGAATTCTATCGCATGCTTAATATCGAGTCGTATACTCGATTTATATATGGGAAGCTTAATAACTTTTGATTTAAGTGCAAAAATGTCATGCTATTTTCCGAGAACCCTAATGGCTTTCTGTGACGCTACAAGCTCGCAAATTTCAGTATAATCGGTTCTCTTTCTATTAGTTCTATCCAGCGTCAGGTTTCTCTTTTGTCTGAAATCAATTTCGTACCATCAGTTGTTTTGGTGTCAGACAATCTTTCCTCTTTGGAAAAAAGGCGTTCATAAGGTAAAATTTTGTATTTTTTTTTAATTCTACTAATCTGTCTGCAAGTTCATTTCCCTCGTCTACTATAAAATATTCTAACGATCAAATATGGCGTTTTTGTTCTTCAATCTTGGAATTGAAGTTATCCATGATCATTTTGAATTGATGGTTAAATTGTATATGTGCATTCATGAGTGCTGTATAGAAATCTTCAACTTCTTCCCCTGAGTGAGATTTTGTACATGCATAGGCATAGATTACAGGTAGAAAATACCGATTTTATATTTCAATTGTTATTTCATTTAATCTATCGGATATTGATATAATTTCTCTAACTAATGGTGCTATCTATGGGGGCGTGAGTTACAATTAGTTGTATCATATATATCTTTATAAGAGATTATGTGCATGAGTTTTGCATCTGCATAGTTGCTTCTCTTTTTCCTTCTTATTTCGCTGAGATCAATGATGTTCCATTCGTTCCTCTTAAGTTCTTCTCTAGTTCGTGGATCTTAGTGTAATAGGAGAGTGGCCAAATAATGTACAGAGCCAGAGTCGTCAATTTTTGGCGGGCAGTTCCATAAGCCAGAGGATTTTTAGTACACTTTTCTCCTTAGTATACCTGCCCACTGCCATGGTAGGAGCTTATTCGCTCTAGAGCAGTGGTTTTCTATCGGGGTACCGGGGGAGCGACCAAAAATTCATTTTTAAAATGCCGAAATTGCAAAATATAATATGTATTTCAAATATTTTTAAAAATCTGACGACACTTCAAAGTATTTTGAAATTAGTTTCTCTGCATTGTGTAACATAAAATCAACGAAAAGGGAATAATTGCAGACAGTGAATGAAGAAAGGAGAGTTGCCTTGTCAACTCTACGTCCAAATATTAAAGAATTATGTGATAGTCATCAATCTCAAATTTCCCATTAATCTTTTGAAGGTAAAATTTATTTATTTTCAAATTTTTATGTCTTATTTCGATTAAATTAGCTTAAATGTCAATGTTTGGTTAATTTTGAAGTGTTTTCCACGTAATTGAGTATTTATACCTAAATTATTTTATTTCAGGGTGCCACGGCTGCTTCTAGATAGCAATTAGGGTGCCACTATGATAAAAAGGTTGAAAACCACTGCTCTAGGGACTGAGGGTTGTATTTTGCGTTGTAACTAGGTAATGGTAATTGGGCAGAAAACATATCGCGTTAGCCTATTTCTACCTTTAGTCTAAGGTGCAAAAGTGTAAATATGTTTAAATTTTTAGCATTTTACTCGTTATTGCATAAACATATTAACGTCATTAGTTTATTATTAGTTACAGAATTGTACATCATTATTCATTGTGGTAAGCTATTCATTTATAACGTGAAGAAATGTGACGGTGTGTCATAACCGACGCTTGCATGGAACTAACTAGGGACTCAACTGACAATGGCTTTGGATAACTAGTTTCGTATGGCAATCATGGGTATGGGGCAGACAAGGCTCGTCAGGTGATAAGGGCATAGGAGAGACCAGGGTCGTCAGCAGACATGGGCATGGGACAACCCAGGCTCGTCCTGTGACCAAGATCATGAGAAAAACTATGCTCGCACTTTAGAAGGGCATGGGTCAAACCAGGGTCCTCAGTTGACATGGGCATGAAACAATCCAGGCTAGTCTTGTGACCAAGAGCATGGGCCATACTACGCTTACATTTGCCAAGGGCGTGGGACAAACTAAGGTCGTCAGCTGATAAGGGCATGGGACAAAGGAGGCTAGTCTTGTGACCGAGAACATCGGACAAACTAGGCTTGTCGGGTGAGCTGTTTTTTTCATACCCTTGATCACCTGACGGGCTTTGGTTGTCCCAAGACCTTGGTAGCTGAATACGCTGATTTGTCTCATGCCTTTGCCAAGTGACGAGCCTGGTTTGATATATGCCCTTGTCAGCCTAGAAACCTGGTTAGTTCCATCCCTGGATTACCTGTTAGATTTTAAATTTGCAGGAACATGGGTGGGGCACACGTTGAGGGGCATTCATTAAACCTTTTTACCCTTATCCATTTAAGGTTTAATCTGAAAATTGACATTTAAATATGTTAGCAATATTTTTTGTATTGTCCTTTTTTCATCAAAATTCAGTTACTTTATAGACATCCTATATGCATATAGATTATAAAGAATAATATAACTGTATTATAGACACCCTATATGCATATAGATTATAAAGAATAATATAACTGTCTTATAGACACCCAATATGCATATAGATTATAAGGAATAATATAACTGTCTTATAGACACCCAATATGCATATAGATTATAAAGAATAATATAACTGTCTTATAGACACCCAATATGCATATAGATTATAAAGAATAATATAACTGTCTTATAGACACCCAATATGCATATAGATTATAAAGAATAATATAACTGTCTTATAGACACCCAATATGCATATAGATTATAAAGAATAATATAACTGTCTTATAGACACCCAATATGCATATAGATTATAAAGAATAATATAACTGTCTTATAGACACCCAATATGCATATAGATTATAAAGAATAATATAACTGTCTTATAGACACCCAATATGCATATAGATTATAAAGAATAATATAACTGTCTTATAGACACCCAATATGCATATAGATTATAAAGAATAATATAACTGTCTTATAGACACCCAATATGCATATAGATTATAAAGAATAATATAACTGTCTTATAGAAACCCAATATGCATATAGATTATAAAGAATAATATAACTGTCTTATAGACACCCAATATGCATATAGATTATAAAGAATAATATAACTATCTTATAGACACCCAATATGCATATAGATTATAAAGAATAATATAACTGTCTTATAGACACCCTATATGCATATAGATTATAAAGAATAATATAACTGTCCTTAACGAGGGACATCTTCGAACAAAAGTTTAAAACCTGGTGAAAGCTTTTTAATTTATTTACTCGATTGAGTAAGCGTCGTCTATTCGTTCCATAGATTAAGGAACAGGTAAATTTGTGAAATTCACCCATTCCTTAATCTATGCTTTCCTTTGTTCCACCTTCCCCCCCCCCTTCATCGTGATCCTTTTCCCATTCCCTCCTATGTAGGTATAAAGGATTCGGGTGTCCAGTCTTCGCATTATATAGCTGAAGATGTTATTGGATACAGAAACTAGTCATCTAATGTAATAAACTGATTTTACTACTTGTAATATATTTATAAACCATTTTGAAAGTAATTTTATAACATGAATAAGGTGTACAATACTGCTAAGTACGTATATTTAATTTCTGATCCAAATTGTATACTGTATGCCTTTTAACGACACATCCTTGGTGTATTTTCAATTTCCTCTTTTTCTCGCTGCCTGACCAGAATTCCCCGATCTTTTGTCTTAATCAGGTCATCAAAAATGGATCAATTTCCTCTTTTTCTCGCTGCCTGACCAGAATTCCACGATCTTTTGTCTTAATCAGGTCATCGAAAATGGATCAATTTCCTCTTTTTCTCGCTGCATGACCAAAATTCCCCGTTCTTTTGTATTAATCAAGTCATCGAAAATGGATCGATTTCCTCTTTTTCTCGCTGCCTGACCAGAATTCCACGATCTTTTGTCTTAATCAAGTCATCGAAAATGGATCAATTTCCTCTTTTTCTCGCTGCATGACCAAAATTCCCCGTTCTTTTGTCTTAATCAAGTCATCGAAAATGGATCAATTTCCTCTTTTTCTCGCTGCCTGGCCAGAATTCCCCGATCTTTTTTCTTAATCAGGTCATCAAAAATGGATCAAATTCCTCTTTTTCTCGCTGCCTGGCCAGAATTCCCCGATCTTTTGTCTTAATCAAGTCATCGAAAATGGATCAATTTCCTCTTTTTCTCGCTGCCTGACCAGAATTCCCCGCTCTTTTGTCTTAATCAGGTCATCGAAAATGGATCAATTTCCTCTTTTTCTCGCTGCCTGGCCAGAATTCCCCGATCTTTTGTCTTAATCAGGTCATCGAAAATGGATCAATTTCCTCTTTTTCTCGCTGCATGACCAAAATTTCCCGTTCTTTTGTCTTAATCAAGTCATCGAAAATGGATCAATTTCCTCTTTTTCTCGCTGCCTGGCCATAATTCCCCGATCTTTTGTCTTAATCAAGTAATCGAAAATGGATCAATTTCCTCTTTTTCTTGCTGCCTGACCAGAATTCCCCGCTCTTTTGTCTTAATCAAGTCATCGAAAATGGATCAATTTCCTCTTTTTCTTGCTGCCTGGCCAGAATTCTCCGATCTTTTGTCTTAATCAGGTCATCAAAAATGCATCAATTTCCTCTTTTTCTCGCTGCCTGGCCAGAATTCCCCGATCTTTTGTCTTAATCAAGTCATCGAAAATGGATCAATTTCCTCTTTTTCTCGCTTCCTGACCAGAATTCCCGCTCTTTTGTCTTAATCAGGTCATCGAAAATGGATCAATTTCCTCTTTTTCTCGCTGCCTGGCCAGAATTCCCCGATCTTTTGTCTTAATCAGGTCATCGAAAAAGGATCAATCTCCTCTTTTTCTCGCTGCATGACCAAAATTCCCCGTTCTTTTGTCTTAATCAAGTCATCGAAAATGGATCAATTTCCTCTTTTTCTCGCTGCCTGGCCAGAATTCCCCGATCTTTTGTCTTAATCAGGTCATCGAAAAAGGATCAATCTCCTCTTTTTCTCGCTGCATGACCAAAATTCCCCGTTCTTTTGTCTTAATCAAGTCATCGAAAATGGATCAATTTCCTCTTTTTCTCGCTGCCTGGCCAGAATTCCCTGATCTTTTGTCTTAATCGAGTCATCGAAAATGGATCAATTTCCTCTTTTTCTCGCTGCCTGGCCAGAATTCCCCGATCTTTTGTCTTAATCAGGTAATCGAAAATGGATCATATGTGGTCTCTTTCCTTTTTCACGCTCCCCTGCGGAATTGGAACAGGCCTGGGTGTGTTGCACCCAATCCCGATTTCTAGCGATTGAAAATCTCTTTTAGCGTGGATTTTGTTTGTCCGGAATTTTGAATTTCTCTATCTTTAACACTTTCTTGACGAACTTAGAACCACTCTTTATTGGTTTTACTATGATACTATTACTACTAATTTTCCTGCAACAACAGCGGCAACAACATTTTCACTACTTTCTAAGTGAACTTCTTTTAAACTCTACCTGCTAGAGTTACTTTCGTTTAATTTTTCCTGTAATAATAATAATATAGATAAATTATTATTTTAGTATGTGCAACGTCTTTCTCTGTTCATGGTTTCACTACCTACACAACTCTGCGTCATGTCAGTTAAATTCGTATTTCGAAATGTATTATTCATCCTTTTTTTTGTTCGCTGAAAAAGTCCATTGAAACTCCTTTTGTCGAGAAAATTGGCCATTTTATTTGCTAACTTTTTCAAGTGATGAATTTGGAAACTTCTTCAGCGGGGTTTTCATTCAGTGCGGCTCGTCCAGTCCTCCAAATTGTCGCACTCGAGTATTCAGAACCACAGGAAAACGAGTTCTTACAGTGGAAAGAAGTAGAAGGAGAGAGACAAAAATGACGTTAAGAAGCAGGGGGCAGGGGAAGGAAAAATCGATGGTGATAAAGACGCTGAAGGGGAAATTTCACTATCCCGAGTTTCTTAATCGAGATGACAATGATTTGTCTATCTCCTGATCAACAACTGTTGGCAATTTTTCCCAAAGTCGAGTCCCTCTCGACCAAAAAGAAAAAAATAGAAATGAAAATGCTAACAATAATAAAGCTGCTAAATTGGATGATTACTTAAATGAGCTGTGGTACAATTTTAAAAACCTTAACGTACTCGTATGAAAAACGTAGTCATTCTCATTTTGATAATCTTGAGGCTCAAAAAACTTGGTTAATTCAGTGCTGATTTTAGTTAAAGAACCACTGCTACTTCAGTAGTTCTTTTATAGTCTTTCCAAATTTTCTCACTAGATTTCCAATGATGGAATTTTTACATTGTATGATTAGATGGCGTTCAACGAGGAAAAGTTTGATTTTCCATCAAGAAACTATTGATGAAAGAGGAGAAAGTAAAAATCAAAGATTTACAAAGACCGTTATGTACTCGAAAAAAGTAATCAGATGGTATTTAAATCTGATTAAAGAAAACAGCTGGAGAATTTTTTAACAAGGAAATTAGTCAGAAGTATTAAAATACTTGGAAATATTAATTGCGGAAGGAATAAATAAAAAGTTGAAAATAGTCTGCGAATATAAGAAAGGGGATGCTAAGTCGTCTGCAAGTTTGAAAGACTTCCTTCAAATGGATGGTATATTTACGTAGTTGTCTCGATGGACAAAAACGTTGTTATTCCACGATAATAAATAACTATGAGATAAAGACCCCATCGCTACAGAAAGGGGTTGGAAGTAATCGAACATTTGAATGAACTTTGGTCAGGTCTGATTTACAACCCAGGCATAAGTTGGTCAGCAACTAAAAGGTAAAGAAATTTACTAATTGTGGATAATTTTTCACCCTTGTACAACAAAGTCGCGTAATGTGAACTTAGTTGTTATGAGCAGTTCAAATTTAGCTTCCTAAATTTCCTCTCTTCTCACTCAATATGCTCTGACCATCGAAGGCTTCTATGATGAGATTTACTAGAAGGGTATCGATTGTTTTTCAATTCATGAGAATGACAGAAATAATAAGGTAGTACTTGCAGCTGATGGAAAACTACCATTGTAGGCTTGTTTGCGTTTACACACGGGTGTAAAGTAGTATTTCGGCTGTAAACCCGCTCAAACCTTCGTTTACCAGGAGGTTTTCAAAGATGAAAGCTTCAACGTCCGTCGAAGGCTAAATCACTGGGATGGATTTCCCAATATCAGAATAGAACCACTTCAAACTTGTTCCAGACATTTTAAAGGGTTCCACAAAAGGGACTCTCTTAGAGTAAGCACTCCCATGAAAACCTAAGGATAGTTTTTTTCTCGTTCCTCGAACACGTTTCCATTCGAAGGGGCTCTTCAACTCTGGCGTTTCAGAGCACGAACCAGCTCAGAATTCAACTCTTAAGGAAAGTGAAGATTTTGTCGCGTTTACGTTAAAAGTTGACTTTAAAAATGATTGGAACCGCCTTAACTCATCTTCTAAACCTAACCATCAAAAATGATAAGTTCCTATTGTAGTAAGTAAATGGTAATATTATTTTTTTTTTACTTTGGTCGTTGGAAGGATCTGTAAAATGTGGCAATATTTTTCATAACATCCAACTCCTTACGGATCTCCTAGGCTAGCAACAAAAAAGATCCCTCAAATCTTTGCTTTCCAAAATGACAATTAAAAACATTCTTTATATTATATTTTTACTTTTTCACATATTAATTCACATTTCACATTACTGAATCATATAATTTCTAAACTTCATCTAAGTTAAATAAAGTAATTTGAAACTTTTATTGAACACCCCTCGTTAGTAAATGCATCCTAATAGAGCTGGAAAGATACAGCGAAATCGAACGACTGTAATAATTTTTAATTATTTTATTTTTTATCATTTCGCCCCGGAAAGGAGGATGCCAAATGAAGCGTGGATAATCATGCTGCAGCTAAAATCTGGAGGATATCGTGCAATGCAGTCTCCCACGGCTATATATCTCTCATCCATTTTAACCCTCCCCTCCTCTTCACCACTTTCTGGTGGAGATTCCCTCGTTTTCGCTTGTTAGTTTTAGTAAGCAACAATGTATTATTTAACCCTCGTTTCGGAAATCGAGGTTTTATCATCAGGATAACCAAGATCGCGGGCTCGCGCATGAGGCATTGAAATCCACATTCTGTGTATAAGATCATAAGCTACCGACAATAAATTAGGGATATCATTTAGAACTACAGCTGTATAACGAGCTTAAAGTGTCTTTGTAATAATTTGAAACTACAATAAAGACCAGACTTAACACTTTTTCGCCAATTTATCAAACGAATATTAATTCAAACTTGAACTTAAGCCAACAACCTGACAAATTAAATGTATGCAACAGATATTAATTAATATCCCGATTCGATAAATAGTTTCCGTAGATAAAACACAAATCATTGATGATGATGTATCTCCTAAATAGATGATAAAATTAAAATATAAAAACTAAAGAAAACTATATTTTAAAACTAAAGAAAACTATATTAAAAGTAAATAAAACGCTATTAAATTAAGAAAATAAACTAACGCGTCAAATAAAAACAAAAAGAAATCCTGAAACGAATAACAAAACAATATCTTAAACCAGAAAACACAGAAAGAGAGTGGCGTATCTTGCAGGAAAAAGATAAAAAAAAAGATAGGGCAATCACGAAGTTTGAAACACGGAGGACAATCTTTATAGGATAGTTTTTGTGTTCCTAATTAAAACGAGACTAGCTTCGGAAGTATACTGTATCCATCACCATGATCAAGACTGATAATGAGAGCAGGATAATTCTGAAACAAATCTCGTTGTATTAATAAAAAAAAACTATCCGAAAAAAATGTTATTCGCTCAGTAAATAAAAAAGAATGTGTCCTAAAAAAATGAAGATACTGCTGACCATTCTAATTAATTTTTAGCCGCGTGTGAGGCTAGTCACGCGCGACTCTACAATCTACATCTCACAATGTCGGTCGCTCCCCGTTTTGCATTTTATTGTTTTTGTAATAACACTGTAACTATTCGGCCGATTCTAACGAAATTTGAAACTCTAATGTTATTTTACATTCTCTTTTGAATGGTATAATTGCCAAAGTCTTCCCTAGGTTAGCCCGGGAATTATTTTGTTTTGGCAATAACATCATAACTATTCGACCAATTCTAACGAAATTTGAAACCCTTATATTGTTTTACATTCTCTTTCGAACTAATGATATAATAAACAACGTCCTCTCATGGTTAGCCCGGGAGTTATTTTGTTGTGACAATAAAATCATAACTATTCTGCCGATTCTAACGAAATTGAAACCCTTTTGTTGTTATACATTCTTTTTCGAATGATATAATTGCCAATGTCCTCCCTAGGTTAGGCTGGTAATTATTGAAAGTTTTGAAGGTTGTAAGATCATAAATCAGAATAAGTGAGAGCATGCGCCCTTTTTGGTCAGCAGACCTTGTTTAGAATATAAGACGATACTTATATTCCTGACTCCAATGTTCCGTCAACATTTAAGTGAAGATGAAGAATTCACCAACATTGATTTTGAACAGTATATTTTGGGGGTGTAGTAATAATATCATTAAATCTAAGGGCTTGAGGAATTTATTATCGCTAGGAGAAGGACTTCATTATATGTATGTAAGGAATTTCCTATCGATAAGAAGGAATTTGTTACCTGTAGGGGAAGGGATTTATTAACGGCTAATGAAGTTTATTAGCTGTAGTTGAAGGAATTTATTATCGTAGATAAAGGAATTTGTTAGCTGTAGGCGAAGGAAATTATTATCGAGAGGCGAATGAATTTATTGTGGGTAGACGAAGAAAATTACTATATCTAGGCGAAGGAATATACATATTATCGATAGGTTAAAAATTTATTATCGGTATATGGAGTTGAATACCGGTAATAAACTGAATGTATTATTGGTAGGTGAAGGAATTTATTATCGGTAGGTGAGAGAATTTATCATCAGTATGTGAAGAGTTTGATATCAGTAAGTGAAGGAATTTATTATCAGTAGGTGAAGGAGATTTGGTCAGTATGTGAAGAAGTTTGTTGCCAGAAGGTAAACGAATTTCTTATTGGTAGGTGATGGAATTCATTAACGGTAGTCAAAGAGATGTGTTATCGGTATATGAAGGAAGGTATCATCGATAGGTGAAGGAATATATATTTGGTAGGTAAAAGAGTTTATTACCGGTATTTGAAGGAATGCATTATTGTTAGGTGAAGAAATTTACTATCGGTAGATGAAATAATTTATTATCGGTAAGAGAAGGAATTTACTACCAGGATTCAAAGGAATATATTACCGATAGGTGAAGGAATTTAATATCGGTAGTTGAAGGACTTTAATTTCTGTAGGGAAGGAATGTAATATAGGTTGGTGAAAAAATTTATTATGAAGAGGTGAATGATTTATTCTGTGAAGGGGAAGGAATTTATTAACGGGAAGGGACGAAATTTATTATCGGTAAGTGAAAGACTTTATCATCGGTAGGTGAAGGAATTTATAAATAAAAGGCGAATTTTTTTTTCTTTTCGTTAGGCGAGGGGATTTATTATTGGGAGTAGTTGGAATGTATTTTCGGTATATGAAAGAGAGTATTATCGGGAGTTGAAAAAGTTTATTCAGGTAATTAAAGGAATTAATTAAGGGTAGGTGAAGCATATTGTTAGTTCGAAGTGAATGAATTTACTATCAGTAGGAGAAGGAATTTATTATAAGTAAGTGAAGTAATTTATTATGGGCAAGGGAAGGAAATTATTATCGGTATGGGAGGGGGTTTGTTGCCATTAGGTGAAGGAATTTATTATAGGTTGGTGAAGGAAGTCATTATAGATAGTAGAAGGAATTTACTATCGTACGTATAGGAAGGAATGTATAATTGGTTGGTGAAGAAATTTATATTGGTAAATGAAGGAGTTTATTACCGTTATTTGAAGGGATTTATTATCCCGAGGTGAAGAAATTTATTATCGGTAGGTGAAGTAATTTACTATCAGTAGGAGAAAAATTCATTATTGGCAGGTGAAGGAATTTACTATTGTTAGGGGAAGGAATTTATTATCGTTAGATGAAGGATGTAACTATCAGTAGGCAAAAAATAATTATCGTAAATGTATGAATTTATTATTGGTAGGTGAATGAATTTTATATGGGTAGGCGGCGAAATTTATTACTGGTATGTGAAGCAATTTATTAAGGGAAGGCGAAGAAATTTATTATCGGTAGGCGAAGAAATTCATTATCGATAGGAGAATGAATTTATCATCGATAGACAAAGGAACTTATTATCGGTAGGTGACGGAATATATTAGCGGTGAAGATAGAATTTATTTGCGGAAGGTGAAGGAATATAGGATTGCTAAGTGAAAGAATTTATTATCGGGAGGTGAAGGAATTTATGCCCTGGAATTTATTATCGGTAAGTGAAGGAATTTATATTATGGTAGGCAGAGTAATTTATTATCGGTACGCGTCAGAGCTTATTAGTGGTAGGCGAAGAAATTTATAATCGATAGGTAAAGGAATTCATATCTGTAGGGGTAGGAATTCATTAGATGTATTCGAAGGAATTTAATAACCGTAGGTGAAGAAATGTATTAATTTTATGGGAAGTGGAGGAATTTGTTATCGGTAGAGAACCAATTGAATATCGGTAGGCGAGCGAATTTATTATCGTTAAGCAAAATAATTTATATTTGCTAGGTGAAAGAGTGTATTACCGATAGTTGAAGGAATTTAATATCCCTAGGTGAAGGAATTTACTATCGGTATGTGAATAAATTTACTATCAGGAGGCAAAAGAATTTATGAATAGTGGTTGAATGAATTTATTATCGGTAGGTGATGGAATTTCATATTGTTAGGATAAAGAAATTATTATCGGTAGGTGATGGAATTTATTATCGGTAGGCGAATGGAATTATTATTGGTACATAATGGAATTTATTATCGGTGGGCAAATGAATGTATTAGTAATAAACGAAGGAATTTATTATCGGTAGGCGAACGAATATTTTTATTAGTAGGTAAATCAATTGATTATAATTATCGGTAGGTGAAGGAATTAGCTAGCGGTAGGCGAAGAAATTTAGTAATAGTAGGTGGAGAAATCTATTAGATGTAGGTGTCGAGGTTTAGTGAGTGGGAAATCCCAGTCCTACTTCCTGGACATATATTTTATTACCGCACCAAGGTGAAAAGGAGGTGAAATGCAGCCAATACACCTACCGTAGCCACTTCCGGTGAATAAGAATAACCCCGGTGCGCCCCTTTTGATCAAAACTAAGATGATGATCCCCTGAGTGTGTCCCCACTCAGTAAAAGCCAGTCATGGATGGACCGGTGTAATATTGAGATTGTTTAATAATTGCCAAAGGATCGTCCAAATTAGTTAAACACACAGATACAAAAATAATCTTTAATGTACATGAATTTGAAATAAGCGACAGCATATATAGGTATGAATAGAATTAATTTTGGCACTAAATAAGTAAGTCTACAAAAATGTCGTGGGGTTTATACTTGAAAATTACTCACTAGATGCTTGTGTCTTAATGGCACCCGACAGAATGAATGGAATAGTATTATTGAATTAAACACTAAACTAAGCACTTCTAATACTCGAGGTTATGGGCTCGGGATGGGAATTCTAGTTCACAAATAAACTGGTGAAGATAGGGGAGGGGATAGTTCACTTTAACGATACCTTTGAGTTCGTAAATATTTTTGAGAATGACGGTGAAGATCTTATTCTGGTGACGATGATCGCACTTAGTCCGGCCGTCCGAGGTTACCGAATGAGAAGGTAATCCTAGACCGGTGATATAATGATCCTATACCGGATCACGAAGGTGAGCCAAACTGTGGCTCAAATCGGACTTCTTCTTCCTCGAAGTGATTGTCCGATTACTCGGCTCCTGGAGTGGGTAGTCAAAACCGATTACCTAGCTACGTGTAGGGTAATTCGGAGAGGGAGGTCCTGTGTAACCTCTGACTCTGAATGGGGGGAGGGGCATGCTGAGAGAAGTTTGGCACCTACAAGTACCGTGACGGCAACAACCAATTCCTTGAAAAGTTCCTTTCTTGCAACGGGTGAACTGTTTCTAATGTGGGATGAGCTCTCCTCACAACGTAGGTCCAAGATCTTCTGCCTTAATCCAGGGAGAAGTTTTCCCTTTATTTCCATCACGAGCAGGAATCGAGAGAGAGCACAGAATTCTCATAAAATCCGTATCGCCGCGCGAAAGACCTTTTCATCTGATATCAGACAGAATAAGTTTTTCACACCTTCGCTCCACGTCGCAATTTACGACGGCGCGAAAAAGGGGCGAAAATAATTCGAGGCGAATAGTGCATTTGGAAATACGGGAGGGACACACAGCTTGTGTCAGAGTATTTCTACGTACACTAATGTACGCGGTAGTTAGACTTCTACAGTAGGTAAAGGAATTTTCTATCAGTATACGAAAAAATTTATTATCGCTAGGTGAAAGGACTAATTACCAGTAGGTGAAGGAATTCATTAGTGGCACCTGAAAGAAATTTCTAGCGGTAGACAAAGGAAATTATTATCGGTAGGTAATGGAATTTATTATTCATTGGGGAAGTAATTTATTATCGGTAGACGAATATATTTATTATCAGTATATTTAGGAATATATTATCAGTAGGTGAATGAATTATTAGCTGTAAGTAAAAAAAAATATTCTCTGTAGAGGAACGAATTTATTACCTGTATTTAAACGAATTATTATGGTATGAGAAGTAATATATTATCCGTAGCTGAAGGAATTTTTTATCACTATTTAAACAAATTTACTATCGCTGAGGGAAGGAATTTATTATCGGTAGGTTAAGGAATTTATTATTGGTAGGTGAGGGAATTTATTATCGCTAGTCAAAGGAATTTTTTAACCGTACGTGAAGAATCTTTTTTTTAGCGGTAGGCAAAATAATCTATTATAGGCAGGTGAAGGAATTTATTAGTGGTAGAAAAGGAATTTATTATCGGTAGATGAAGGAGTTTGTTAGCGCTAGGAAAAGGTTTATTATATGTAGGCAAGGAAATTTATTAGCACTAAGGCGATGTAATTTATTATCGATAGGTGAAAGAATTTACTATCGGTAGGTGAGGAAATTTATTTTCGGTAGGTGAATTTTTGGCTAGCTTTTGATACGACGCTCGCAATGTAGCGTAGATGTTATGGAAAGGAGTATTTTATTCTCGATCCACTTTTGCTCCTTGGGAGGAGGAGGGAGGAGTCTTTCCCTTGCTTGATCTCTTCTTACGGAACTCAGCGTCCGTGAGAATAACGTATGTGTCGGTTGAGAATTGGAAAAGGTCGCGGAAGAGAGCCTGCTTGACCAGATCTTCAGGTATGCCAGCCTCGTAGTCACATTTGTATTGTCCGGCCCTAAGGCCATCGACAATATCTTCTGGGCCTGCGTCGTCAGGAAACTGATTCCCGTCCGTAGCATATACTCTGAGGTTTAACATCCTCGAGTAGTACATGCACTTGGGAGACCGATTCTTTGAAAACGAGGACCTACTCGGTCGACATGACTGCGAGGCCTTTTCTGGGTGGAGCAAATGCTCCACCTTCTTAGGCTTCACAGCAGCAGCTTCCTTCCGCTCGACTTGTGCTTCTGTTGGGGTTGTTGGGTGTGTCTGTGAGTCCATTTGTGTCTTCTGCCAGGCAGCCATAGCTTGCACTCGAGGATCCCGTAAAGGGGCATTACTCGTGTCGGGAGCTTTTTGGCCGCTCTTCTCGGTCTGCGGTTGGAGATTCACTCGAAGAACCTCGTTTGACGGAGAGTTTTCCGGGAACCACATTTTTTCCATGCCGTTATTCACGGGTTTGGTGTTCAGTTCCTTCGCGAAGGTGTGAGGCGCCAGGGTTGGTCAAGTTAGCAATGTGTGCATAATATATGTAACACATTATTTTTTTCGATTTCGGGTTTTCGATTTGCGGGTACGTAGGTGCAGTGGCAACACTACTCTCTGCGACCGTTGCCTTGGCAACCTTTGCGTAGGTGGCGTTAGTCTTTCTTTCCTCCTCTTTTCTGCCTTTGTCCTTTGTTTTCTGTATTTGCTCCTTCTTTATTGGATAGCTCATTGCAATGGTTCTAGGTGAGCCACCACAATTGAGGCATTTCTGGAACGAACTTTTACATTCGCGCCAGGAATGGTCTTTGCCGGCGCACACAGAACAAACTGTGAGTGTAGAGTTGGGGCAAGTGGCAGTGGTGTGTTCGTTGTATCAGTAGCACCTGAAGCACATTTGCAGTTCAACGAACTCCCACGATCAATCTTATCGGGACAGATGCGGACGTTAAAGAGGAGACAGCCGTTTTATTTTACCTTACTCGCCATTGTGGTTTCCGTGAGAACAACTTTAAAAACGTGGTTGTAGTCTTTGAATTTGATTATTTCGGCTGCTTTTGCCCACTTATGATTCCGAAGAATCTAGTCTGTCATTTGGTCAATCGAGTGTCCTCCAACCCAGGGGTCGATGCGTCGGCAGATCACACTTCTATGTGTGCGTATTTGTGGCGGTGTCTGAAGTGTGAGATAATTTTTCGAAGGGTGTCTGAGGCACGCGGGGAGGGAAGGGCTTCGATGTCAGCCTTCTTCGCACAGATAGCCGCGTAGCCATTTGACAAATCAATTATTCGTACGAGGGCAATATTGAGCTCCCCGTAAATTCTCTTGAAGAACTTGCTCCTGTCCAGTTTTTGCCGGCCTGGCAAGCTCTTCAGGGCAATACGCCGCGTATCCCTCATCTCTCCGCCATTTCACCCAAGTGCGTAATTTGGAGGGACTCAAGTCTGTAAGTGAGTGTAACTGGGTGTGTATGTAGTTTTATGGATCCGTTATGAAAATAAGGAAGAGTGGTATGGAGAAGGTGAAAAAAAATGTCCAATGAACAAAAGGTCACTTTACCTTCAGGCAGCGCAGAGGAGTCCTTCATCCTTTCCCTCAACTAGCCTTCAACAAACCAGTCAAGGAGAAAATAGCCGAACGTATCACTGCTGGTGGAATATCCGGTTACGCAGAACAAAGCGGTATCCAATCAACCTAATTCGGATGAAATCCCGACCAAATTTAAAAAAAAAATTGACTTTACCGTACAACGAATATGTAAGATAGCAATCCAAGCGACACGCGCAGTCAGGAATTTATTATCGATGGATGAATGAATTTATTATCGTTACGCGGTGGAATTTAATATCGCTATGTAAAGGAATCTATTCTAAGTAGGTAAATAGTTATTTTAGGTAGGGCATGGAATGTATTATCGGTAGGTAAAGTGTTTTATTAACGGTAGTTGAAATAACTTACTATATGTAGGTGATGGGATTTATTATTGGGGGAAGGGAGGGATTCATTATCCGTATATGAAGGAATTTAATCGTGTTAGGCAAAGGTATTTATTATCGGTAACTGAATTAATATTTTAACAGTATGCGAAGAAATTTCTTATCCGTAGGCGAAGGAATATCCTATTGCTATGTGCAGCGATTAATTTTCGGTAGTCGAGAATTTATTATGGATATGTGATGGAATTTACGATTGTTAGGAAAAGGAAATTATTATCGGTAGGTTATGGAATTTATTATCGGTAGGAGAAGGGATTTATTATAAGTAGGTAAAGTAATTTATTATCGGTTGGTGAAGGAATTTATTATCAGTAGGTCATTGAATTTATTAATGCTACGTAAAATAATTTATTAGCAGTAGTCGAACGAATTTATTATGTGAAGGTGAATTTTTGTATCGTTATCTGTTGGTAAATGAATTTGTTATTGATAGGTGAATGAATTTATTATCATATGGAAAAGGAATTTAATATCGTTAGGGGATTTTTTATCATCGGTACGCAAAGGAATTTACTATCGGTATGGGAAGGAATTTATCATCGGTAGGTGATGGAATTTATTATCAGTACACACGAATTTATTATCGGTGGTCTATGGGATTTATTTGCAGTTGGTGGAAGATTTTTTATCGGTAGTTAAGAAATTTATTATTAGTAGTTTAAAGAATTAAGTATCAGTAGGTGACTGAATTAATTAGCAGTAGGCGAAGCAATTTATTATCGGTAGGTGGAGAAATTTATTTTCGGTAGATTGAGGAATTTATTATTATCGTGAGGTGAAGGAATTTATTTATCATCAGTAGACAAAGGAATTTATTATCGGTGGTCTCTGGGATTTATTTGCAGCTGGTGGAAGATTATTTATCGGTAGTTGATAAATATATTATTGGTAGTTTAAATAATTAGGTATCAGTAGGTGACTGAATTCGTTAGCAGAAGGCGAAGCAATTTATTATCGGTAGGTGGAGGAATTTATTTTCGGTAGGTTGAGGAATTAATTATAGAGAGGTGAAGGAATTTAACATAACATAACATAACATAATTACACGGATGACAAAAGCCACAAGGGCCTATCAAAGTTCATCCGACTCCGTCAAAACCCACCCACAAAAAGCACCATCACCAGGGGAAGACAAAATCAAAGTCCCCCACAATATAATATAACGGATGACAAAAGCCACAAGGGCTCATCATAGGTCATCCGAGTCAAGCGGCCTCTTTTTCAAGGCACCCAAACTCCCAGGAAAACTACATCCAGAGGATTGCATCCAGAAACAAGGGTATCACCAATCAAGGTTTGTCAAGAACTAAATCATGCAGCTATAGATATATACAAACAATATTAATATATACAAAACTTAGGAACCATCACAACCTTCCCTTCCCATAAACTCATCCAACCTACTCTTAAATACATTTAGATTTGGACTACCTACTACCCTCTGCGGCAATTTGTTCCAGAAGTCTACCACTCTATTGGTGAAAAATATTTTCTTAAATCCAACCTACACCCTTGCTTTTTAATTTTCAAGTGGTGACCTCTAGTCCGATTTCCATCATCTAACTCAAAAAACTTGCTAACATCCAATTTATCTATCCCGGGAAAAATTTTAAACAGCTCAATCATATCCCCTCTCACACACCTCCTTTCGAACGAGAACATATTTAATACCCTCAGTCTATCTTCATATTCAAGGTGCCTCAGGGAAGGAATAATCTTTGTTGCCCTCCGTTGCACTGACTCAAGAAGGTTAATATCGTGTCTAAAATGTGGGGACCATGCCTGTATACAGTACTCTAGATGTGGCCTAACATAAGAGTTATAGAGTTTAAGAATAATCTCCTTACTTTTGTAACTGACATTTCTCTTAATAAAACCCAGCACTCTATTTGCCCTATTTCTTGCTTCAATACACTGCTTAGAAAACCTTAATGACTTATCTATTACTACTCCTAGATCTTTCTCATCCTCTACTGAGCTCAGCCAATGCCCATCCATTTCATAGTTAAATTCTCTATTATCTTTTCACATGTTAATAACTTTGCACTTATCAAGGTTGAAAGTCATTTGCCACTTATGTGCCCAGGATAAAAATTTATTTAAGTCCCCCTGCACTTTAAAATTATCATCAATATCTTTAACTACAGCTGCTAATTTGGTATCATCCGCAAAAATTGACACTTTATTATTAACTGCCTCCCCAAGATCATTTATATAGATGACAAATAATAATGGACCGAGAACTGATCCCTGAGGAACCCCACTGATAACATCCCTCCACTCTGACTTTACACCATTTAGCACTACCCTTTGCTTCCTGTCTTTCAGCCACTCAGCTATCCAATTTGAAACACCCCCACATATCCCAATCATTTTTAATTTATGAACTAGTCTCCTGTGTGGTACCTTATCAAATGCTTTACTAAAATCTAAGTAAATTATATCTACATTCTCTCCCTTATCTACTTGATCTGTTACAAACTCCAGAAAGTCTAGTAAGTTAGTCAAACATGATCTACCTGATCTAAACCCATGCTGAGCATCGCTGATTAACCCCTCCCTCTCTAGATGTTGGCAAATCCCTTTTTTAACTATTTTCTCAAGAATTTTACAGACTACAGGAGTTAGGCTAACCGGTCTAAAGTTATTTGGATCCTCTTTACTACCCTTCTTGAAAATGGGGACTACATTCGCTCTCTTCCAATCATCGGGTATTTCTCCATATTCCAATGACCTAGTATATAACTTGTCCAGAGCTATTGAGATACTTTCTACCCCTTCTTTAAGTATCCTAGAATGAATATTATCAGGGCCGGAGGCCTTGGTAGTATCTAAATCACCTATTAGTCCTTTTATCATCCTCTGATCCACTCAAATGTTAGTAAACACCTCTTTTCCTGACCTATGAGTACTATACATAGGACTATTTAGTTTCTCTTTTGTAAATACTGATGCAAAATGACCATTTAGTACCTCAACTATTTCCTCATCAGTTTCTCTCACAAACCCTTCATATTTGATAGGTGCTATTTTAACTCTGCCAGACTTGTTATTAATTTTATAGTAACTAAAGAACTTTCTAGGATCTTTGTTGCTATCCTGAGCTAATTTAATTTCTGACACCCTTTTGTTCTTCTTTATAATCTTATTTAACTCATTCCTAGCCATTCTATAATGACTTAAATTTTGAATATTATTTTCTACCTGTAATTTTTTATATGCCCTTTTCTTCTCTGAAATTTTTCTAGCTATCTCCTGATTCCACCATAATGGTTTCCTACTTTTGTTCCTAATGGTCTTCATTGGGATACATTGTTCTTGGACTACATTTATTATATGCTTGAAAGTATCCCACATCCCATAAGCATTTTTACCTCTGAATTCTATATCCCAGTCTACCAAATTTAGCAAGCTTCGAAGTTTTACATAATCTCCCTTATGAAAATTTGGAACTTTTTCAGACATCTCAGTTATTTTACCCTTCTCAATTCCCAAGTTAAAACGAACTATCTGATGGTCACTATTTCCCAATGCTTCCCCAACAGTCAATTCTTGAACTAAATGATCACTGTTAGAAAGTACTAAATCTAATATATTGTCCCCCCTCGTTGGCTCATTAACAAATTGATTCAAAAAATTATCCTCAAAGCATTCTATGAACCTGCCACTTGTTCTATCCCTACCTATCATATTTTCCCAGTCCACAGAGTTTAAGTTGAAGTCCCCAATAATAACTGCATCTGTTTCACATCCCTTACTTATTTCCCTTATCATTAGTTCATCTATATCATCAGTCTGCCCAGGTGGCCTGTAAAAAGCTCCCAAATGCACCATTCTATTTTTACTGAACCTAATATCTATCCAAAGTGACTCAACTCCATCCTGCTTTATTGAATATATAAACTTGAAACAATGTTGTTTTTTATATAGATAATTATTCCTCCACCAATCCTACCTGTCCTTTGACTAATGTACATATTATAGCCCTGTAAATCAAATTCACTTATAGTGTCACTAAATTCTATTTCATTAACCCATGATTCAGTAACGCATAATATATCTATATCCTCATTGCTAATATAACTAAATAGCTCATCCTTCTTGTTTCTAAGACTACGAGCATTTGTATAGAAATAATTTAACCCCCCTATCCCTGAAGCACCTCTTGAAACTTGAATGACCTCACCTCTATCGCCTTGGAACCTATTTCTGTTATCTGCCAAGTCCATTCTACTTTCAGTACTATAATGTCCTCTCATAATTCCCTGACCACTATTAGTATCTAGTTTCCCGCCCGCAAAGACCTAATAACACGATCATACTCCTCCCACAACACATCTACCCCCCTGCTACTCAAATGCAGTCCATCCATCGCATACATTTCTTTCATTCCAACAAACCTATCCCACACATCCACAAACATGACACATTCCATCTCACACATCCTCCTCACATAATCATTCAGCCCAATTGCACGAGACATCCATTCTACCCCAACATCCATTCTTGGAAGCACACCTGTCACAACACCTTTCATTCTACTTTCTTTCACCTTTTCAATCAACCTCTTGTACCTCTCACGTAACTCACATGCACCCACTTTCTTCACATCATTCACTCCTACATGTGTAATCACAACCGCATCCCTTGCACAGCCAGACACCAGCTCCTCATACCTATCAGACAGATCTCTCACTCCAGCACCCGGCAAACACACCCTCAAACCATTCAATCTACTTGCATTCAACTTCCTATCTAAATATCTAACTCGCGAATCACCCATCACAAGCACTTCAGTCAGACTCCTATTCCTAACCCCCACAGACCTAACTCCATCCCCACTCCTATTCTCATTCAAACTACCAGTCACTCGAACTCCACCCCCACCCCCATCAGTCATATCACTTCCAGTTACTTCCTCTCTTAGGGCACTGAATCTATTAGTCAAACTAATAGGTTCTGTGTCCCTCTGACTCACACACCTATTCTCCCCCTGGCTAACCACCTCAACAGAGGCAACCCTATTCTCACAAAGAACAGGAGAAGCCTCCCTAGCTTCATGGTTCCTAACCACTCTCCACTGTCCCCCATCCTCACTAGGCCTATTTCTAACTAATCTAAGGGGGCTAACTTCACTATCACTAGAACTATCATATCCTACCTCCTCCACCGGCCCTCTACCTTCACCTGAAACATCTAACTGGCCTACCTCACCACCTAACCTATTCCCAAATCTAGGCCTAACCCTAAGTTCCCTCCTGAGCTCAGCAACTAACCCCTCCAGCCTACATATCCTGTCTAAATCCTGCCTTCTCATCCCCTCTAAATCTACAATGCATTCACGCAGCCCACATACAACACATGTATACCCCTCACCTAATACACCACAACCAATGCATACATTCCGACACTCATGCTCACTTTCATCCCCAAACTCCATCCCTTATTCAAACAAAGAAAGAACTTAAGTAGCAATAAGAAAAAAAAGAAGAGCAACTTAGCTTTCGCTGATTGTGGTGAGAAAAAAACAAAAAACAAACAAACTATAGAAAAATCTGAAAAATAGATCAACAGACTGAGAGCTCTATAAAACACGTGCTACCTGTTCGAAGGTCAGTCGAATAACAAGTATTGTACCTCGTGATTTTAAATAACGAGTGTGACGCTCATTTTCAAGAAGGGAGATGAAAGGTAAGCATCTCATTCTATACGAGGGGCGGTCAATAAGTTTTGCGAATCAGTAAGGCAAAACAGAGGAATGGGGGTGGCTGTTTGTAGGGGTGCTAGGACAAGTTATTACAAGTCAGGACCTGCAGCCGCACGCTCCTGCTTCGTCTATTTAAGAAGCGGTAGCTGATCGCAGATCGTTAGTCACAAATTTTTCAACAATGGAGAAGGTTGAGCACCGCGCAGTGTCAAATATTTGACCAAGGAAGGCAAGAATGCAAAAGAGATCCATGAACGCATGGTTGCAGTGTACACCGACACCACCCCTTCCTATGCAGCCATTGCTCGCTGAAATAGGGAGTTCCGCCATGGTCGTGAGTCCCTTGAAGATGATCCCCGTCCAGGACCCCGTCAGACGTGACCAACGAGGAAAATTGCCTATTCCTAAGCAATTACCCTTCCCCTATCTTCCTCAAACTTACCTCTTGTTAACCACCCTAGTAATTTCCCGTATTTTCTTTAAATTTACCTCATGTTAACCATCACACTTCCTGAGCGATTGCCTTTCTCCTAACTTATTTAAACTTGCCTCTTGTTAACCACCCTAGTTCAAGAGCAATTACATTTCTCCTAATTTCTTCACACTTACGTTTTGTTAACCACCCCAGTTTTAGTGCAATTACTTTTTAAACTTACCTGTTGTTAACCACCCCTATTCCTAGGCAATTACCCTTCCCCTATCTTCTTCAAACTTACCTCTTGTTAACCACCCCAGTAATTTCCCGTAATTTCTTTAAATTTACCTCATGTTAACCATCCCAATTCCTGAGCAATTATCTTTCCCCTAACTTCTTTAAACTTACCTCATGCCAACCACCCTAGGTCAAAAGAAATTACCTTTCACCTAATTTCTTTAAACTCACGCTTGTTAACCACCCCAGTTCAAGAGCAATTACCCTTCCCCTTTCTGCTTTAAAACTTTCCTCTGAACGCACAACAGACTCAGAAAACAAAATTTTAACCCAAGGTTATAAATGAATATAGTGTTACCATCTAAGTCATGGTATTTACAGCGACTATGTTACTTAACATTAAAGTTAGCACATATAGCAAAAAATACCTCGGAGGCATACAAAGCTCCCCACTATGAAAGGGGGGGAGGGTAACTATGAGGACCAAAGGAACTTACGATTACCTTGAAAACGGTACTAACAATCGCTCCTCTAACACTTTAAAAAATGCGCAGCAAAAGATTAAGATAAACAAACCAGAAAAAAGAGTTATTAAAGTTAGTCGAGGTGACAAAACGAAATTCCAAATGAATTAGCATGAGGAATCAGCATAAAAAATAAAGCAAGGACACACAAGCGTCTTTACAAAAGCAAAAGGCTTCCTTAAATCAAACAAAGTTCTTCCTTAAAGGAAGTAAGATGCTTTCTTAAATCAAGCAAAATATTTCCCTAAATTAAGCAAAAAAAAAAAGTTGCCTTAAATTCGAAAGGTTTCATGATTCTTGAGCTGAATGCAAATATGGCATTAATTTTTCTCTATTACTTATAACATTTGAGAAAAAAAACAATTTATGCTAACCCATTCATAGTTTTAGTCGCGTGTGACTCTACATCTCACTAAGTCGGTCGGTCGGTTCTCGTTTAGAATTTTTAATTTTGTATGTAATAACATTCAAAGAATGCATCGAAGAAGCCGATGTATTCGCTGTGAGCCATAACTGCTACCCTAAGGAAGGAAGGAAGACTGAACCGTCGTCCTCTAAGGCAAAAAGTGTCAAACCAAAATTTCCTACCCGTGACCCAAGTAAGTTTGTAAAAGTAACTGACCTCTCGAAGCCCAGGAGCCCTCATCAAATCCCCTGACATCATCCTTCCCCAGGAGGCCTATTGTGTGCTTCTCGTGCGGTATTGAAGGTCATGTGAGCACCAACTGCCCCCAGAACTCTCAATTTGGCAGCAGTTCTCGCAATCAAGTACAACAAATTAGTGCTACCTCTGCGCCACCGCCGTCGCGAACTGAACCGTCTTTCTCTCCGTCTGCCTCTACTGCCGCTGGCCACCATGTAAGTTAATTTCTTGTTTGAAAAAAGCTCCCGTGGAGGCTTAACATTTGAGACCGGAGCAGTAAACGGCTGCCGAGTCTCCACCCTTGTCCGAGGTTTAGGGTGTACTTGTGCAGTAGTATCGGACAAGGTACACCTATGGTAGCTCCGAACCATGTCAAATTTGCGGTAGTACATGACTACTTGGGGTGTGCAAACTGGTTTCCCATCGTGGAATGTTTTATCGAGTGTGCATACTTTGCCGGCTAGCCTGAGGTAGTTGCAGCACAAATAAAATTCTGCACTGTTCTGATTGAGCAGTGCTCCCGGGTTTCCTCCCCACCTGTGGCTCAACCCGTCCTCACTCGATCTCAGAAGAAGAAGGAAATAAAGACGCCTGCTCCCCTTGAAGGCTCCGGAGACTCAAAGTTTAGCAGCGTTATGAATGAGGGATTCGCGAAGAATCAAAATGATTGTGATTCACTTCGTCCCCTCCGTACCAAACTCCGGAATAAGGTACACAATCCCACCCGTGGAAACAAAGTAATCTCATACATCGTGAAGGACGACCTTTTGTACCACGCTTGCTCAGAAAGTAATAGTTCCAAGGCCCATGCATTATGCATTCCCCACTCCCATGCCACGCTCATCTTAAAGACTGTCCATGACAGTTTATTCTCTAGACACTTCAGCCACGCTAAGACGGCTTAGAGAATTTCTAAATATTTTTATTTGTCTGGTGCTGAAGATGACATTTCGTGTTATTGCCGATCGTGCGATATATGTCAGAAGACAGCCGCAAAAGGACGTGTCAAACCCGCTCCGCTGCAGAAAAAACCCATCACTTCGGAACCCTTCGCCCGTGTGGCAGTCGACCTGATTGGCCCAATCCACCCCCCGTCCAGTGGAGTGCACCGGTTCGTGCTTACCCTAGTTGATTTTGGTACCCGTTTGCCCGACGCACTAAACCTGAAAAAGATAGACAGCATCACCTGCACTGAGGCACTCATCTCTATCTTTCCCGAGTCGGAGTGCCTAGGGAGGTCGTCAGTCACCTCCGAACTAATGGACTACGTTGGTAAACTCTCAATGGTAAAACCCCCTTTTACCACCCCTTATCACCCTGCCTCAAACGGAATCTGTGAAAGGCTTAATGCTACTCTGAAGTCAATCCTGAAAAGCTGTTTGCAGACCAACCCTGAGAGTGGCACCGTTACTTGCCCGTGGCCTTGTTTGCTTACCGGGAAATCCCTCACCGCACATTTATATTTGCCCTGTTTGAACTGTTGTATGGCCGAAACATCCGAGGCCCAATGAACATACTAAAAGAACTTTTATCTACTAGGAATTGGACTGTGGAATCCAATCATCCTACGCATACTTTATGGAACTTCGGCAAAGGTTAGAGAACTGTACGGAAATCGCATTTCAAAACGCTAACACGAACTTGGATAAATACAAGACGTATTTTGACTACAAATCAAAGGAACCGAAATTCAAGCCCAGTGTATAAATTTTATTATTACTCCGCAGAGAGAGTAATAAACTCCTAAGTCAATGGAAGGGCCCCTTCCAAGTCATTGAATATCGCAGCCCCGTTGACTATTTAATCCGAGCACCGTCTGGTGAAAAGCTGTACCATGTATACATGCTAAAGAAGTACCACCGCCGAGCCTGCGTCAATAATATTGTGAGAATTAATGAGGAGTTGGCCATGGAAGCGAGCTACCCCTTGGATCCTTTAATTGCGGTACAAGTTGCTTGTGTGGAACAGGCCAGGGAGTATCCCTTGCCAACCTTGTTCAGCGCCACCGATTCCCATTCAACCGACTTGGATATTAATGACCGCTTCGGAGACGTGATCTCAGAGATTCCTGGCTGTTCCGCGCAGTTCGAACATAACATTATCCTCACTACCCAGGTGCATATGTTCCAAGCCGTGCCCCTCCCCATTCATTTAAGAGAGGCTTTCAACGCTGAGGTCGCTAAGTTGTTAAAATTAAACATAATAGAACCCCTCGATTCCATTTACTGCTCCCCCATTGTAATGGTCAAGAAGTCAGACCGGTCATACTACCTGTGCGTTGATTTTAGAAAGCTTAATTTCTTTACCGTGTTCGACGCCGAGCCTATGCCCCTTATCGACCAAAACCTTTATCTCTTTGAAGATGCCAAGTTCATCACTGAATAAGACCTATGTAAGGCCTACTATCAGGTTCCCCTTGAAGGAGTAAAACGATATACGGCTTTTTCCGCGGACGAGGTGTTAATGCAATTCCGCCGGCTCCTCTTTGGCCTGGTTACGGCTTGTAGTGTCTACAAACATATGATGCGGAGAATATTAGATGGATTGTCGAACGTGACTTTTTACTTCGACAACATCTACGTAACAACTCGGGATTGGGACCAGCACTTGGTCTCCCTACAAGCCCTCCAGCATCGATTGAGTGAGCACAGCCTAACGATTGGTCCTAGAAAGTGCCATTTTGCCTTTAGCACTATCAACTCTCATGGATTTCACATCAGGAACAACCAATTGCCCCCCCCCCCCCCGGAGACAAAATCCGTGCCATTGTAGATATGCTACTTTCAACCAATAATAAGCAGTTGAGATCGTTCATGAGATCTGCTTCATTCTACCGCTGTTTTGACACAATTTTGCCTTTCTTTCAGCCCCTCTGTGCAATTTGCTCAAGAAAAAGCCCCCCCCCCCCGAACACCTTGTTTAGATCCTACTAACCTTCACCCACTTCAACGAGCTTAAAGGAAAATTAGCCTTTCGGTAGTAGGACCGACGCGAATAACGAAGAAATAGGCTGCGTCCTACTCCAATATGGTGATAATGGTAAAAGCTTCCTCTTTGCGTACGTGAGCCGTAAGCTACTTCCTCGGGAAAAAAATATTATGCTGTCATCGAGTGTGAGGCCCTTGACATCATATGCACAGTGCAAAAATAGGGGAATGTAACTCCTAGGTAGAGAATTCCTTTCTGAGACCGATTACAAGCCTTTGTCAGAGTTGCGAAATGTGAAGAAAAATAATGGTAGGCTTATGCGCTGGAGCTTATTCCTCCAGGAATTTCCATTTAAGATTGTATATATTAAAGGCTCAGAAAATTAAGGCGCAGATTTTTTTGGTCATGTTTGTATATATATAGTAGTAAATGTTTCTCTTCGCAAACTGAGAGCGATCATGTAACTCTTTGTATTGTAGGCTCAATTGATTTCCTTGTAATATATATTTCCCTCTTGTATTTGTTCCTGTATTAATTATATTTTGTGCGTGTGCGTGTGCGTGTGCGTGTGTGTTAGTTGCTTGTATATTTTAGGTTGGTATTGACCTGAAGTGATCGAGCCTCCGTTGGAAATTAAAATTAGTCCTTGTAAGTCAATACTCTCCTTGTCCTGTATCATTTCTTTTATTGCTTCTTTGTGTACCTGGATACTCGTTGTATTTAAATATGACTTAGCCACTTCAGTTCGTTTGAACTAAGGTCAGGTATCCCCCATTGATTGTTCACCCTTTGAGGTCGGGAAAATTGGGACGATTAAACCCCATCCTGCGATTTTCAGATGTTACTTTTCTCCCAAAAGTTCCATCTTAGGAAGGGAGGAGATGTCGGGAATAGTTTCTGTGATTAGTATTTACTCGTTCGATCACCAATCCCCTGTATTGTCTCATAAAGCCTCCAACCCCCAGCTAGGCTCCAGCGAATAAATTGTGGTTTCTTGACCAGTCAACCACGTAAAGTGTATATTCGTATATTAGCTCAACAGCAGCCGCTTGTAAGCTCAGGTTTGAGTTTATTTAATGGCTCCGGGTAATTCTATAATCTGATCCATGTAAACACTAAGTATCCGTTTGCAACCTTTTCTATTTGTATAATATGTCATATATCTCTTGTAATTATTAAAGATTATTTTGGTATCCCCGTTTCATAAGCCCAGAATTTCGCAGCCTTCTTTATTATACTAACAGCCAATTGCACTCGATTCTGCAGATAAATCATACCACGCGCTCGAATTGGTAAACCACATTCCTCTATCGTCCCCCTCGTCTGCCGCTGCTAAGGGACGAGTGAAGGTCACTCAATTGACCTTGATCGCCCACTCCATCTGAATATAATATATATATATATATATATATATATATATATATATATATATATATATATGCTGGTCATTCTACGACATTTTACATTCTCTTTCGAATGATATAATTGCCAAAGTCCTCTCAAGATTTGCCCGGGAATTATTTTGTTTTGACAATAACATCATGACTATTGGGCCGATTCTAAGGAAATTTGAAACCCTTATGTTGTTTTACATCTTATTTCGAATGATATAATTGCCAAATTCCTCTCGACGTTAGACCGGTAACTATTTTTTTTGACAATAACATCATTACTCTTCGGTCGATTTTAACGAAATTCGAAACCCTCATGTTGATTTACGTTCTCTTTCAAATGAAATAATTGTCAAAATTTTCCCAAGGTTAGCCGGGGAATTATTTTGTTTTGGCAATAACATAATAACTTTCGGCTGATTCTAACGAAGTTTGAAACCCTTATGTTGTTTTACATTCTCTTTCGAATGATATAATTGTCAATGTTTTCCTAAGGTTATTCTGTGAATTATTGAAAGTTTTGAAGGTCGTAAGGTCTTAAATCAGAATAAATGAGTGCACGTGTCTTTTTAGTTAGCAGACCTTGTTCCTTATTCTCATGCATATTTTTAGTCACGTCCGAGTCTACTCACGTGCGACTCTATACTGTATGTCACTATGTCGGTCTTTCCCCGTAACTTTTGTAATAACATTGTAACTATTCAGCCAATTCTACCTAAATTTGATAATCTTATGTTGTTTTACATTCTCTTTCGAAACATATGATTTACAAGATCCTCCCAAGTTAGCCCGTGAATTATTTTGCTTTGGCAATATCATAACAATTCTGCCAATTCTAACGAACTTTGAAATCCTTATGTTGTTTTTCTTTATCTTCTGAATGATATAATTGCCAAGGTACTCCCAAAGTTAGCCAGTGAATTTATTTTTGCAATAACATCATAATTATTCGGCCGATTCTAACGAAATTTGAAACCCTTATGTCATGTTATATTCTCTTTCAAATGATATAATTGCCAAAGTCTTCCCATGATTAGCCCTGGAATTATTTTGCTTTAGAAATAACATCATAACTATTCGGCCGATTCTAACGAAATTTGAAACCCTTATGTTGCTTGACATTCTCTTTCTAAAAATATATTATCCAATGTCCTCTTAATTTTATTCCGGGAATTGTTGAAAGTTTTAAGGTCGTAAAGTCATAAATCAGAATAAGCGAGTGTCGTGGTATAGGTTCCTATATACCATACATATATCCATTATACTTGATTTTAGATTGCGCGGGGTTTCCTTTAAATACCTTTGGGTTGGTCGGGTCCGATTACGGGGTCAGATTCTCGTAAGGGAGGTCTAGTCCAATAGAGCTACTCTGATTCTCTGTATTGGCTGAGTGTTAAATCTTACTTGGTTACAGGGCTATTACACGGCTATGATGAGCTAAAAGGTTGAAAGTAAAGGAGTCGACAAAAATAGACTTAAATATATATTAATAACTTAAGTTAAATGCCAGAACAATAAAGGACATATAATAATACAAATAGTAGTTACAGTGGTCAACGTGCCAGTAATAAGATTAGGTATTTAAAATGCGATAAAAATGGGTAGGCTGAATGGAGTTAAAGTTGGGCTTTACACGGAGACATAGTAAGCACGGACATAGTAAGCACGGATATAGTAAGCACACAATGAAAAATGGGGGGATGGGGGGCAGTAGGCGGCAATTACAAATTTGGGGAAGCTAAAATATTCGTTACAATACCTTGTTCAAAATAGAGGGGCAGAAGATGGTCGTTTCCTACGAAGTGGGAGTAGAAGTTGAATCACTTCGACGGGGTCCAGGGTCAACTTGCTCGAAGTTGAAGTTTTCCTTTGAGATGACGGGGGTGAGGTGGGGGGATAGGGGGTGGGGGCAGAGCCTTCGAGAGTGGAGGCTGGCAATTCTTCCGGTGGAAATTCTTCGAAGAAAACGGAGGGTGAGTTTCTCTGAGACGTCAACTGTTTGTTTAGTCTACTATGCGTAAGTAAAGGGGTATTACGCGAAGATCTATCTTCCCTGAAACCTCTTGGGACAAGACTTGGGTTCTTCTTTGGAGATGGATACGTTTCACGGAGTCAGACACGTATTCTTACGGGGAGAGGATTTTAGACTAATCCAGGGTGGATATTTGTTTTATCCAAGGACGGATATTCGGTCTTATCTCGCAAAATTTCCTTGCCTTCAGCGTATGACAACCCGAATCGTGGGGGAGTAAGATAGTCTGCTCCCGTGAGCTTTTCTCGCACACAATCTCCACGATTCCTGCCGATATTCGGTCTTATCTCGCAAAATTTCCTTGTCTTCGGCGTATGACAACCCGAATCGAGGCGGAATAAGATAGTTTGCTCCCGTGAACTTCTCTCGCACACAATCTCCACGATTCTTGGCGATACGTGTATATATCTACACCTGGAGTGAGAGAGCTTACCCCATAGAAGGAGGGGAAACTATCGTCCATCGTTTGAGTAGTGCGTCCGCCGAGATCCCAGCGTGGTTGGAAGGGGGATGGGGGGCGAATCCTTGTCTAAATACTCAGATTGACAAGGGCGGCATTCCATCAGCCAGCTTCTATTTTTTCTCACGTTTTTGAGCTTGGAAAATTGTTCTAAGCGACAACGAGGTCCATCACGTAGAGCAATGCTTAAAACCAAAGTTATTTTTCCCATCACGTGCTTGTTCTCTCACAGTGAGAGCACGCGACTTTTGGTCAGCAGACCTTGTTTACTCAATCTCTGACCCGTTTTTAATTGCGTGCGGCTCTATATCTCATTATGACGCTCGGTCGGTTGGTCTCCGTTTTACTTTTTTTTGTTTTGGTAATAACATCATAGCTATTCGGTTGATTCTAACGAAATTGGAAACCCTTATGCTGTTTTACATTCTCTTTTGAATGGTATAATTGCTAAAAAGTCCTCCCAATGTTAGCCTGGAAATTATTTGGCAATAACATTATAACTATTCAGCCGATTCTAACGAAACTTGAACCCTTTATGTTGTTTTACATTCTGTTTCTAATGCTATAATTGCCAATATCCTCCCAAGGTTAGTCTGGGAATTATAAAAAGTTTTATAGGTCGTAAGCTCATAAATAAGAATAAGTAAGAGCACGCGACTTTGGTCAGCAGACCTTGTTTTCTCATGTGTTGCTTCATATACATCGCATTCTCTCTTCATACAGCTGATTATTGATTACCGTGCTCTTTCTTGTTGCAGGAAGTTCGTAGTAACTGTAATACTATCGCTCAAGTTAAGCCTGCTATGACCGTGGAAACAGAATCTTAATGGAGCGTCGTAAATGTTTGAACGAACTGGAACAGTTATGCGACATATATGGTTTGTTTACACCAAAATCTCTCAAAAAATGATCACTACAAACGTTCGAATAAACTATAGGAACTACTTTAAATTGTTATTGGGACATCACGACGATCATTGGTTTCCTCCTGCAGCTTTTCAGACAAATGTTAACCACATGAATGAATGGGTACAGGGCAAACGGGTTTCTGCTGTGTCATTTGCTGTACTAATGGTTTAGCAAGAACCAAAAGACTACAGCGATGACTTTTACTTCTGCTTGGGCAACATCAAAGGCTATTCAGTAAAGGCGCAAGGTTGAATCAAGTATCCCAATCTAGCATGCGCAATTCGATTAGTGCCATACAGTGAGGAGTTATTGGTTCTAAGTCCATCAGTTACACACGATCACAATGAGAAGAGAGTGATGAATCTGAAGCTAAACAACAAGGTGGCGGTGAATACGCTGATGACTCCAAAAACATGCAACTCCAACTGCTCATCCAAGAAGAAGATCTATATGACATAATTAGGGCTATTGATCTACCCAAAGAAAATGCTGAGTTTCTTCAATCGCCTCTGAAGCAACGAAATTGAGTGAAGCGTGGTGTGCGGATCAACAATGCCCGTCACAGACACAAGGAACTGTCATCATTCTGCAAAATGGCTGGGCAACTTTGTTACTGGGACAATGCTTATGGTCTGATGACAGACCTCTTCAAGACCTATCTATAGAGACTAGAAGAATGAGGAGTTTTCATAGATTCCACAAAGCATACTTAGAAATCAGTTCTTCTGTACAATGGCAACCAGTCCACGTCGTTTACTATCCCACATAATTACGGAATGACGGAAAGCTACGATAGCATGTAAACTCTCCTTGATGTTATTAACTATGAAGCCCACCAGTGGGATAAAAACGCAGAACTAAGTCATTAGCCTACTCCTCATTCTTCAAAGTGGTTATAAGCATATGTGGTCCCTCTCCTTATGGAATAACAGAGCCGATGAAAACGCTATATTAAAAGTGAATGGCTACCATGACCTAAAGGTATCCCAGGTACATTAAACTACATTCACAAGCAGCTAGTTGATCCACTGAAAGTCTTCTACCAACACTACATCAAAACTAGGCCTTTTAAAGAATTTTATTAAGGCAATGAACCTAAGTAATCCGGATTTTCAATACCTAACAGCAAAATTGAAAGGTGTGCTAACTGAAGCAAAATTGAAAGCAAGTGTATTGAATAGTTCTAAATCGTTCGCTCATTGACGACCGTGAATACTTAGAAGCTCTTAATTACACTAAGAAGAATACTTGGCTTGCATTCGTTGTAGGTAACTTCCTGAGCAATCATCGTGCAGGCAGTTACGAAGACATCGTGCACCGCATGCTGAAGAGTTACCAAGTTCTTGTAGCCAAGATGTCTCTGAATTTACACTTCTTTCACTCGCACCTGGACTTTTTATCCACCAAAGATTAGAGATGTCAGTGACGAACATGGAGAAAGATTTCCCAGAACATTGCAAAGATGGAGTCACCTTACCAAGGCCGCTTCAGCTCCAACTGCTGGAAGCTGACGCTTGACACTGAGGACTATCACAGCCGTTAAAGCAAAGTGCAGGAGCATTTTTTTATTGAAATATCATCAAATTAGATTGAGATAGAAGTTAAATAGAGAAAATTGCTTTATTTGTGAGATGTTCATATCCAAAATAAATGTTTTTATACGCTCGGGTGTTTATTTTTGACACTTGTTCAGAGTAAAACTTTAATCAACACAACATTGACAATGATAAGTAAATCTCTAAAACTCTACGATATGGAGTAAAACTGATGTCAGATTCAAAATCAGTGCTGTTGAATTAGTAAATAAAATGTTAAATCATTCCCAAACAAAAATGTTGACCAGTACAATTGATTGTTAGCACACCAAATATAAAACATATCAAATACCCTACAGGCATAAACTATAGAAAAATAATCAGGTTATCACCAACACGATTGAATAAGTTGACCTAGATCTGAATCTCGAATCATAAAACAAAATAAAAATATCACTTTATGAACTTGAGAGACCTCTAGGCGAAATAGCCTTCTAGGTTTGTAAAGACATTAATAAAACAAAACAATTATGTCTGCACTCAAGGAAAATCCTTAAACTTAATCCACTTAAATGACAAAAGAAAAGGTGATACTTCTGAAATGATTCAGGGAAAGGTTTAAGTAAAATTAAAACCCCAACAAAAGGGAACTTGTGGCAAAATTATCCGCGAAACCAATTAACTTTGTGAGCAAAACAGGGGAAATAATTTCCAAGTCAATCCTCGCACCTCAATAAAGTTTTTCTTGAAGTTTTCCACACGAGAGAAATTGCTCACAGTTTCCAATCTAACACCCCAAGTTAAATTAACCTAAATTAATTCAATTTAATTTAAATTAATTAAGAGAAAATTTCTCAATACAAAAGCTTGGGCAGTATACTTAAGGATAAAAAGCATCTAATTCGATAGCGGCAAAAAAAAAGAAAATGACGTATCAACCCTCAGAGCGGTTCGTTTCCATGTTCAGAAAAAAAAAATGTCTGGTAGAAAACTAAAATAATCATTGGCAGAACAATTATAGCTTGTTTCCCGGAAATTTGCTTCTTTTTTTTTTTAAATAAGTATTTGTACATAGTAATTTTTGGGGGACTGAAAGGATGTCCAGGAAAATGAAGAAAAATACGTACACCCTCGAAAGCAATTTATTAGAGACGGGCTTCCAAGTTTTTGACTATTTATCTAATTTATTTTTCCTATTATAATGGAAATTTGTATTGGAACTAGAGGGCAGCCATGAAATAGAAGAAAGGAAGTCAAAATGGATAGAAATAAGGAGGGGAGTGAGGCAGGGGTGTGTACTTTCCCCAGACCTCTTCTCATTCTATGGACAAAAATGCATGGATAATCTGGAAGACCTGGAAGGACTGAATACTGGAGGATGAAAAGTGAACAACATACGTTACGCAGATGATAAGGTTCTCTTAGAAGACTCAGAAGAGAAGTTGCAAAGACTTGTGGATGACTTAAGAGACACTGGTGAAGAAAGAGGTTTCAGGATAAATATTAAGAAAACGGAGATCTTGGGTGTAACAAAACGAAGAGAGAGGTTAAGAGTGAGACTATATATTGGAGGGAGGTAAATGAAAAAAGTCAAGGAATTCAATTACCTAGGAAGTACTGTGTCAGAAGAGGAAGACTGTGAGAAGGAAATAAGGAGAAGAATAAAATTGGCAAAAAGTGCTTTTATTGAAATGAGAAACTTATTAACGAATCTGAGCTTGGGAATGACATTGAGAATTAGGTTGTTAAAGTGTTATGTTTGGTCAGTTTTAACATACGTATGTGAGTGATGGATTAGGAAGAATATGGAAAAGAAATTAGAAGCAACAGAAATGTGTTTTTTGAGAAGGATGCAAAGAATCCCATGGACAGCAAGAACAACAAATAAGGAAGTATTAGGACGTGCACGACTGGAGAGGGGCTTAATGAGAAGTATCCGGAGAAGGCAGTTGTAGTTTTTGGGACAGATCCTGAGAGCAAGAAGAATAAAAAGAGATTGATTACTGAGAATAATTGAAGGAAGAAGAGCCAGAAGAAGACAAAGAAAAAGTTCATGGAGACCCTAATAGTAAACATGAACAGAAGATAGACTGTGACAGAACTAATCAGGAAGGCAGAATATCAAGAAGAATGGCGCTCCATGATAGCTGGCATCACGTGAGAGGTACTTCGGTATTTAAGGTATTATAATAAAGCTCTTAATGCTTTAGGATAGACAGCAACCTCGAAGGCTTCAAGGAGCACAGCCTTTGCCCATGAAGGAGCAAGGGATCCACATGTTACAGAGGGCTAGCATAATGTTATTCTTTTTGATTACAGGCAAGGTTAGGCCGGTCTTGCCAAGAGTGTCATGGAACCGGCCAGAAAAGAACCTCAGGTTTTGAAACCAAGCTTAAAAAAGAACTATATAAAGAGTTACGCAGTCTATCATAATTTCCATTGTAAAAATTTGGAATTTTTGCATTATTCTTAACAATGCTTATCTCATTGCCCATAATAAAATAGATTATCTGATGAGCACTAATTTCTAGTGCTTCCTGAATTGTAAGTTTCATAGTTAAGAATAATTAACTGGTTAAACCCAGATCCAGTAAATTGAGTCCACGAATTGATTGATTTACTTTCTGCTTAGGAAAGTTATCCTGAAAAGATTCAATAAATCTTTGACTTATCAAATTTTCCTAATCAATTGATGATAAATTGAAATCTCCAAGAATAACCATTTTACAATTGCGGTCCCCTTTTATTTTCTATAGGTGCTTTATTCGACTACTAAAAAGCCTTCAAGAAAATGTTTGCAGTAATGAGTCTTGATTCAGAATTACAACACTTCAGCTCATTTTCTTGGCTAATTTAATGAATTAATTATAGGTGTTAAATCGTTGTATCCAGGGGATAACTGACCTTTGTATGTAGCGGAGAGGTCGTGATTAACGCAGGATCCGAAATACTGGTATCTGAAGCATGTGGCAGCCTCCATGAAGTCAACCGGAATTGAGACCCAATCTGGCGACGAACTACAACGGATGTTCTTAACTTCGCTTAAATCTCGGAAACGGTGCTTCTACTTCGTTAGGCCATACCCCTAAATGGGTCATAGTAATCTACAGTACATTTATAGGGAAATGACAGACTAACGAATTTCGTTAAATTGAGACACTGCTATGCGGTGCAATTCTGCCATAAATTTTATACCTCAAGAAAAGCACGGGACGTTCTGTAACGCATTGAAATTACGATCAGTTAACAAGGAAAGAAAAAGGGACAGGACAGACATTAGGAGATGAATAGGCAGAGGAAAAAGAAACAAGCAATAGCATTGATCAAACCTCAGTAACCTTAATACCTACATGTCCCTGAATGTGATACGTCCCACCCACCCTTCCTGACCCAGGTTCTTAAAGATGAGGGGCTTTGCTATTTCAATGTCATCCTTGACCATTCTTAAACTTCATTTCTTTTCTCAATTGAAATAGTTCGCAGGAAATCTACCAATCACCAAATTTCGAAGAAGATTTTGTTTAAGGGAGTCGTGTGAAACGAGAGTTATTGGGAAGAGCAATGCCCTACGCGCGTTGGCAAACTTCTGGCGAGATTACCTGAGAATTTCTTCGGTTCAGTTGGACCATCAAAACTCCGCCGCCAAGCTATAAACGCCGAGGCGGTGAGTCAGGGCTTAATTGCTTCCGTTAGTAAATATAGGAGTTCCGGCGAACCCCTATATATTCCCCGTCACAAAATTAATCGAGGAATTATTCCATCATAATCCGCCCAAGGAAGAGTCCCGAAGACGTACTCCCCACCACCCCATGGAGAAGACCCCAGGTCGTGGTGGTGAGCTGTCTCTACTTTACTCCCGAGTGAGCCAAGCCTGGAAAATACAGAAGGTTTTTCGGTGGCCTATTTTAAGACGTCTGTGGAATCATCCACTGACGGCGCATATCCTCGAGCGATAGAACACGGTGTCATACCGGCCAGGAGCTAGGATCTTATTTGGAGCGACGGCGTAAGGATCGAAGGACCCGTCCAGAAGAAGCGCACAGTCTCAGCCCCACGGGAGTTTTCCCTCGAGCGTCTACAGCAGTTTTCTCCTTTTGAGCATCTACTTGGACAATCTTTTTAGAACGTCTAATTGTGGTAAACACCCCCAATAGTAAGACATTTACACCTTTCCTTTCCTCGTGGGGGCGGTGCGACGCCCTCCGACTAAGACTCGTCAAGTAGTCTCCTCCTGTGTCATCTCAGATAACTAAAGTGAATTATTGTGTCTCTAAGGCTAGGATTTCATTCTTAGTTTCTTCCTAAACCCTATCGGGTTAGTACTCGGAGTATTGAGCCCTTGCAGCATGAGTAATTATTGGTAATTATTGATAATTTTCCCATTGCTGAATTAATTAATAACTAGAGAGTGTAATTATTTGTATTATATGTTTTGTTGTGTAATTAAAGATATTTTTTGCAATTCTTGTTTAAGTCCTTCAACCACCAAAGCCTAATTAAATAAGACTAATCCCGGTCAACCTTATTTAAAGTATTCGAATAACAAAAACGCCGCGCACTCAACGAAATTCAATTCCAATTATTATTTTGGGCTGTCGTAGTCCTTCCTCGAACAAACGAAGGAATCGAGAAATAGGTGATAACTGCCTAATTCTTCGACACCCAATTTGAAAATTGGAGGGGCAGGTATTATGATCAAAATCTACCAAGGATTACCTTAGGTAAGGTCCACCTTCAGACTAACATCCTTCAAGATCTGTTGGTAACCTTTGGCGTAATTCTGCTCACAAACACTTAACATTTGACTTCCTTAGGCAATAGACGAATGAAATCCTCACAAAAATATAGTTTTTTGCTCCACCAAAATATAGTTTGTTCCTGAATGTTCCTGAGTGTCAGTGACCAACCAACACAAAAATACATTCCAGGAAACGCTATTAATTAAAGGTATTCGCAAAAAGTGGACCTAATGGCCTTTTATCCGTCTTGATTATTTACAATGTTATATCATCTCTAGTTGGGGTAGGGCAGAAAAACCAATGGCATCGCAAATGCCCAAGGGTGCCACGTCAAGGCGAAATATTTTAGGCAGTTAATGAAAAGACTCCTAAAATTACTTCCTAATACTGATAATAAATAATAATAAATAACAATAGTGATTATTAATAATAGAAGGACAACACCAGCTGCAGGAGTATCGCTGCAATAAAAGTCTCGAGAAGATTGTCTTGGAGAATATGGTAGTCTCTTAGTCATCGTACCTATCTGTCTGTTAGTCTATTAGTCATTCTGTCTAGCAGTTAGTTTGTTAAGCAGTCTATCAGAATATAACTATGTAAGAGGCTCTGTCAATCTACTGCTATTTTACTATGCCAATCAGTCTGCTAGTCGGTTGTTAGTGAATTAATCAATCAGTCTTTCTGTTTTCTATCAGCCAATCAATCAGTCTTTCTGTTTTCTATCAGCCATTCTGCTTTCCAATCACTCAGTATGTTTTTTTAGGCTGTCAATTATGTTTTAATCCATTTACTCAATATATTTTGCAGCCTACGAGTATTAGTCAATCAGTCTTTCTGTCATCCCATCACTCAGTCTGTCCTTCATTCTGCCCGTCATTTTTTAATCTAGTCACTCAGTTGTCCTTCTGTGATCCAATAACTCAGTCTCTCTTTCATTCTATTAGTCATCCAATCAATCAATCTGTCCTTCAGTCTATTTTATTAGTTAATTATCCATTCCGTCATTTAATAACTCAATGTTTCATTATATTAGTCATCCAATCACTGTCTGCTTGTCTCTCAGGCGGAGTTCAAGCAACAATCTATTGAGGAACCGCGTCCCTTAGTACACGTATGCGCTTGCAAACCGCCACGACTACTTTGGTTCGGGAGTACCCCCACCCATACCCCCTCAAAGGGCCTTAGAGGCAACTTATAATGGCTTTGGTCAAGAGCGGATAGTTCTGACGGGAAATCCCATTTTAAGCCTCTAAGATACACCCTTCGAAGGAGATGAAAAGGAAGGTGGCGTAAACTAGTTCAAAAAGACCTTTTCGGAACGAGTCTCAAAACTTTTCCCGGAGTGTAATAAAGACGCCTCCATCTCTCCTTACACACCAGTTGGCGCCAAGATTGGAGGAGCGGATTACGACTTGGGCTAAAGGGAATTGTGTCGTCTCCACGCGGAAAGAAACGGGGAACACGTTCGGCCGCTTTCACCAGAGGGGCGCTTTTGGAAAATTTAGTTTCTTTCCAGATGGAGTAATATTTTTTTTTTTTACCTCTGCATATCTCGAGTAGGGTTCAGAGTACCATCTTGAGTTTTTGTTTTTTTTGTATGCTTCTATGGGCGGGTTTTATGGGTGGGTGGCTCCAAACGTGTCACCTCACGCTTAAAGGAAAATGGTTTTATGTATATGCATTTTGTTTTTAACAATTTTTTGCACCTCTCCTTCATTATTGAACTTCGTCCTCCTGCTTCTCTTTTTTAATGTCTATACAAAATACGACGAAATTAAAGGTTTTAGACGATATGCTACTAGGTTCCAGCTGCATTCCACGTTTGCTCTTTCAAGAAGTTCCCTACCTAAGTGGTCCGGATCACCCCCATTCTTTTATTGGCGAGTCGAGTTTACCTTCCACAAATTTTCACGCACTCTAACTACACCACTTTCTTTAAGAACTGTTACCATTGTTTTTTTTATAGCAGGGATGGACCAATTAGGATGGGTGGTTTCAAAATGTCTGTGACCTCGTCACTCATCTCCTTGAGTACTGAATAATGATAACCTATAAATAAAATGCAATGCTATAAGAAGCTTATACCTCTTAATTATTTGATATTAGCTGTAGCGATATAATACTGAATACTAACATTTGCAAACTATCTAGTAGATATAACTGTATCTTTCATATGTAGAAATAATTATAAATATCGCGACACCTCTATGTATGTACAACTGTATACGACACCCCGCTTAAAAACGTCTTGCTTGGAGAGACTTAGTAAATATCGATTAAGTTACAAATTTCTAACTAAACACAAAATCAACTCTAATGTCATTGTGGAGGTCTTGGCCCCTCACCTTGAGTTCCTCACGTGCAGCCCCAATAACGCATTGGTTTAATAAACATCTGTGAGCCAAGGCCAGCTTAGGTTTTTAATTTTTTTTATTTTAGGAGCCAATCTGTCGACTACCGCCTTGAGCATAAGTCGCCGCAATCACGACCACCTAGCACTAGGCTACTTTATAATAAGAATATGAAAAAACAACAACAATAAAAAGGGAAAATGGCAACAATTAGGAAGAAAGCTCCGGCGTCGGGTCTCCGCCCCCCCGGCGCAGGAGCGTGCGACCTAAAAAGAAAACAACAACAAAAAAACCAAAATAAAGGGGAGAAGGCCGGCCTCCTCCCCAAAGTCAGTAAATCCACCAGTAAATGTGCATGAACTCTTCCCAAGTACAAGGGACAGGCGGTAGTGAACCCACCCATCCCGGTACCGGGACAGGTAACGTGCACGCCGATCGCCCATACTGGGACATTCGACAAGAATATGCCGACCAGTCTGGGGGACAAAGCAGTATTCACAGTAAGGCGCTGGCGAGCGCTCCATCAAATGGCGGTGCGTCGCGCGAGTATGTCCAATTCGGAGACGACACAAAGCGACCTGAAGCCTTCGTAGTATTGGGGAGTAGGTCCATGGAGAAAGTTGCGGTGCAATGGCATGAAACATTACGTTCCCTTCGACCGTCTCCCATCTTATTTGCCAAGCAACCAGAAGAGCTTCCCGTATTCCTGCCATGTAGTCAGTGTGAGAAAGAGCGAAATGCTGGTCGGGTCGCAGAGTCCTCACGTACTCTTTGACGACCTCATCGTCGCGCTCATTCCCCGCAATTCCTACATGTCCAGGAACCCGGAAGAAGATAATCTAGACATCCGCCCGGCCTGCCAAAACTGGCGTCACGGATATCGCGAGCCAGGGGATGCGGAGATTCCAATGCCCCGAGAGCACTTAGGGTGCTTTGTGAGTCGCTATAGATCACAATCCGGTCTCCGAACCGGGCACGTCGCGGAATCTCCCATACCGAGTCGTGTATTGGCACCAGCTCGAACGTGAAGACAGACGTCGCAGCGCCTGGCAGAGCCTCGCTGACTTAAAACAGAGGGAATACGGCGTGGAAGCCGACCCCCTCTTTGGACTTGGAGCCATCCGTATACACTGGCACGGTTCCAGAGTGACACGAGGTGTGCTCCAAAAAGGTCGAACGCAATACTTCCAGCGCTGTACAAGCTTTCTGGGCAGAGGCGTGACGAAAAATTCCCAAATGTGGTACCCTCCAGGGTGGAGTCTTGGGCAGAACTAGGGGCGCCACTGGCTCGAGAGCTATACCTAGCTCTCGAAGAAGTTTCCTGGCCCTAAACCAAAAGGGCTTATGGTATGACTGGCGTCTCTCGGCGGCATAGGCACCTCCGAAATCAGCTGCGGATGCAGTGAATGCTGTTGGCGACAGAGGGAGGCGCCGGACTCGAGTGTACAGGCGAATAATGTACTTTACACGGCGTAAAGAGAGTGGCATATCTCCAGCATCGACTACTAGGCTCTTAATGGGGGAAGTGCGAAAGGCACCGGTCGCTAGGCAATGGCCGGTGTGGTAGATCGAGTTCACCTTCCGCAATACACGCTCAGTCGCGGAAGCATGAAACTAGCCTCCGTAGTCGAACTTCGAACGAACAAAGGATCGATAAAAAAGTAAGGCAGTAGCCATATCAGCATCACAAGCACTGAACGTCAGGAACGGAGAATATCCATGGCGTGGGTACAAGAGACCCTAAGGCTGCGAATATGAGCCTCCCAGGTGAGGAGTCGGTCAGATACAAGACTGAGAAACGGTGCGATTCAACCACTTCCAGGTTTACCCCATTAAAAAACAAGTATGGTTAAGGGTGGAGCCGTGGATGGCGGCAGAAGTGCACTAACTTAGTCTTGGTCAAGGAAAACCAAAACCTGTGCGCTTCAGCATAGCAAGAGACGCGGTTCAATGCCTGTTGCGTCGACGTTCCAGAGTGGGCATCTAGGCCACGCCAAAAGAAATCGAAAATTCGTCCATGTAGCGCTTAGTGAGAACCTATTCCGGAAGCACCGAGGTGATGCCGTTGATGCTCAGGGCAAAGAGTGTGACACTGAAGCCACTTACCTGCGGGACATCCTCTTCCTGCTCCATTGGGCCGGAGAGGGCTTCCCCCACCGTACGTGGAATCGACGATCTCGCCAAAATTCAGATATAAACATTCGGAGGTATCCCCTCGCAACCATCTTGTGAAGAGTCTCCATGATACAGTATGGCCATGCGGTATCATAGGCCTTCTCCAGATCGAAAAACACCGTGGTATAGTGCTGTCTAGGAAGAAAGGCCTTGCAGACGGCATTTTCCAGTCGGAGTAGAGAATCCGAAGTGGAGTGGAACTTGCGGAAGCCGCATTGTGGAGAAGAAAGATGCCCTCCGCTGTCCAGAAAAAAGGCTAATCTAACATTTACCAATTTCTCCATCAACTTGCACACGCAAGAGGTTAGAGAGATTGGGCGGAAACCGGCCAGAGTAGAGTGATCTCTCCTCGGTTTGCGAAAAGCGAGCACAGTAGCGATTCGCTAGGAATCCGGGAGGAGACCCTCCACCAAGATTCTGTTGAACAAGTCTAACAGAAAGGCCATGCCTTGCTCACCCAGGTGTCGAAGCAGGGCGTACGGGAGATCGTCCGGACCATGGGCGGTGTCCGCGCACGAAGCAAGAGCAGAACGCAACTCACTCACAGTAACCTGTCGTTGAAGGGTTCTCCGCCTCTGGAGATAAAGTCCAGCCGGTGGCCTTCCGCAACATCACGACGTGCATTAAATACTGGCAGAGCAGCATCCCGGCTAGAAAATGCCGAGGAAGCGGTTACGAAGGATTCCGCCACAGACGCGGGGTCCGAGATTTCAGTCCCATTCTCCTGGAGAACGGGATGGGGGTGCTGCGAGAACTTGCCCCGAATCGTTTTGACTCGCTTCCACACCTCTGCCAGAGGGGTCTTCCCGTTAAGTGAAGACACGTTTGCCCACCAAGAAGAGCGGCGGGCGTGCTTCGAAATATACCAGAACCTAGCCCTAGCCCGACGAAATTCAGCGACAGTGAAATCTTTCGGGAGGCGTTTATAGCGCATGTTTGAGGGCCATCTTACACTCGGCCGACTACCAAGGGAGTGGTCAGCGTGCAAAACGACTAGACGTTCTGGAAATATTATTCAGGCCTGCGGCGATGAGGTTACCGGAGAAGAACTCAACGGCCTCATCTACCGACCTAAACTCATCGACTCAGATAGAGAATTCAGTTGTTTCCTGAAATGCAGGCCACCACGCCCGCGCCAAGCACCACTGGGGTGGGCTCTATGGCGGTAGTTGCCCAGAAAACGATATTTCAATGGGAAAGTGATCACTACTGTGAATGTCATCGACCACTCTCCAATTAAAATCAGGCTGTGCATTCGGAGAGCACAAAGATAGATCGAGGCAGAAAAATGAAACGCTTCTCGGGCAGCGATGCGTAAACTCATCCACATTTAGGACACCCATCTCAAGCTCATCGATCAGGTCGGTAAGGACTTGACCCCGGGGTTTGATAGAGTAGTCTCCCTAGAGGAGGTGTCTACCGTTTAGATTTCCGAGCAAGAGATAGGGCCTCGGCAACTGTGCCACGACGCTGCAGAAGTCCCCCGCGTCGAAGTCAGCTGACGGTGGAATGTTCGCGGAAATAACAGTATACCTCCTATTAAGGTGCAGCTGCACATATACTGCCTGAAAGGAATGATCTAAAGCGAAGAAAAGAACGGAGATATCATGCTGAGGGAAAATCGCATATCCTCCCGGCCGGCCCCCAACCCGTGGTGATGGGGTCCCAAAACCCTTATACCTCGGGAGGGTGGGTAGGGAACATGCACCCAGTTGGTCTCCTGCAAAAAGATAGCAAACGCGAAACAGTAGGAGACGAGCCTCCACAGCTCTTTCCAGTTGGCCCGGAGTACCAGGGCAATTCCTTTGAAGGAATATGCTCCCCAGGCCTAGCTCGGAGGAGACGCGGGGGCCCTCTTCGAACAGAAGACCCTCACGGTAATGGCCGTACGTTTCCAGGCGGCAGAACCCCGGGCGCTGTTGGCCGGATTATGCACTGAAGGCGCTGTTGCCTTCGAAGACATATTGGGGGAGGTTGAGTTCGCCATGCGAATCTTTTTCTCCCTCCGCCTCGAAACCTTAGGCGGGCGTTGCGGCTTCAGGCGGCAGGCCCTCTTTTGGAGGATTCACCGTCTCCAAGCGACCCAGCCCACCATTAGGCGTGGGCATAGGAGCCTTAGCTCCTTTGTTGCTGTCCTCCTTTCGGTATCTTTACGAACCCCGGAAGATAGCCTGGCGACCAACTTCAGGGTTGTTCCCTTCTCTGAGTCTAACGACTCGTTGGAGGTTGTGGGGTCGTTTCGCCTTACGCGAAACGGTCACTCTGGGAAAAGAGGGGGAGCCCTAGTTTTAGCCGGGGCAGGGTGTGAGCCCTTTGTGCCGACAACTTTACCAGGGGAGCGCCCGGGTTGAGTAGAACACGCAGAAGTTCTACGAATGAGCGCGAAAACAACCGTGCTCGTTGGCCTGGATGGGCCAGAAGCAGAGAAGGTCTTTCTCAGCATTGAGGCATAAGATATCCCAGGCAGAACCGGGCGCGTTAGGACCAAGTCCTTAGCCTCGCGGGATGAGAGACGATCCTGGGCCTGAACGGCCAGGATTTCTTTCTCAAGGAGACATGCACCACATTGCTTCGAAGAAGCCGGGTGTGGCTCTCCGCAATTGACACACTTGGCCACACACGATTTGGACTTATCGTGTGCGGCCTCGAAGCAATTTACACATACTTCGGGTGACCCCGACTTTTCACGTCTACATGAGTGATTCGTATGGCCGAAGCGGTGATAGTACTAGCACCTCCGCGGCATTAGCACGAATGCCTTCACGCGATAGTGGTACCAACCGGCACGTACTGAATCTAAGAATTGAGTTGTTGCTTTGATGGTGAGCGGCAACGACCTCTACCTCAGAGGGGGTAAGGTTGGCCTTAGTGGTAAGACCATCCAAACGGTGATGGGAGCCGTGGATGATATAGGGCTTAAAACCCGCAAACTTGTGGTGGTTGGGGTGCTTTCGAGAAGAGGTCCATCCCGAACCGCTCACGAAAGAAACGTCGCAGTAAACAGAAGGTTAACGGATCTCTGCACGGCAGAAAGAGTCTTCTTCGTGGACCCCTATCTTACCTTTATCGGTAGAGACGACCTCTACCAAAGGGACGGGGTACATCTCTCCTTTAAAGGGAAGGCCTTTCTCGCCAACCTAATTCAAGATGTCGTAGAACGCACCCACAGGAGCGTTCGAAACAGAGCGAAAGCAGGCGTGCGCCAGCACGCCCGTCTCACTCCTCGAACGACCTTCTCGGAGGTCGTCAAAAAGGGTGTGACCACGAAAACAGAGAAGCCGGGAAACGGAAGAGCGTAGGGAGTCCTACACTAGGGGACTCGCTCAAAGTTCTTTTGTTCAATGCGAGGTCAATCAGGAAAAAGTTTCTTGAGATCCGTGGCCTCGTAGTAACAGAGGAACTTGAGATGGTGGCCATAACGGAGTCGTGGATAAAAACCTCAAGCCGAGATTTTGAAGGTGAATTCACGATTCTCGGTTACTAGCTCTTCCTGAAAGATAGGCAAGACAGAGAGGGTGGCGGTGTGATGTTGTATGTCAAGGATAGTCTCAACTCGACGGATTGCAACATCGTATCCGACCATGAACTACTAGGTGTTAACCTAGTGATAGGTCCTGCCAAATACAGGACCCTAGTGCTTTATAGACCTCTTGCCCAACTCGTTGAAAAGGACAGAGATCTGTACCAGCTACTAGGAAAACTTGTCGCAGACAGAGTGTGTATCGTCATGGGTCATTTCAACACATAATTTGACTGGGAAACTAGAGAACCCTGTGGCGAGAATGCACTACTCCTGGAGTTCGCGAACAACGAGTTCCTCACTCAATGGGTCAGAGAACCGACGAGAGGAAACAATATCTTCGACTTGGTTTTCACCTCTGAGGATGACATCGTTGAGGACCTCTCTGTTGGCGAAAAGCTCGGTGGCAGTGACCACCGACTAATTAGATTTGTAGTCAAAGTCCCGAAGGCAGGGCCTGCAACTAGTAAATCGAGAAAACTTGATTTGAAAGAAGCAGACTTTGCAGGTCTTCGTGATGGACTGACTGACGCGAGGCTAGGAGTGTGCGATGTTGTTGAAGACTCGTGGAACAGTTTCAAAACAACATTCATGAGTCTTCAATCGCGTCCCATCCCTCTGAAATGTCCCCGTCGGTCTTCTGTTGAACCAAAGTGGTTTAATCGAGAAATCGGCCAACTGCTTAGGAAGAAGAGAACTGTGTACCGGCAATCGAAGATATCGGGTGACTTTGACTAATACCGGAGGCTAGCAAGGAGGGTGAAGTCCAGAATAAGGGCGGTTAAGCGGTCTGAGGAACTCCGAGTGGTGAGACTCTGTAAAAGAGAATCCCAAGGAGTTTTTTGGATATGTGAACAGCCGTAAACCAATCCGTCGAACGATTGGCCCTTTGAGAAATGAGGAGGGGGCATTAAAGCACTTAGATGCAGAAAATGCTAACCTCATCAACGACTACTTCTCTTCAGTGTTTACTGAAGAGTGTGGTCCCATCCCCCAGCCAATGGATTCCTACTCGGGGGAAAAGCTGGAAGACATGGACTTCACCGAAGGGCAAATAAAAAAGAAGATTAGTGACCTAATGACGAATAAGTCACCGTGCCCGGATGAGTTTCTACCTAAAGTGTTAAAAAAAGTGCGCGATGAAGTGTCACGACACCTGAGCGCAATATTTAACATGTCAATCGGGACCGAATGCGTTCCTAGAGACTGGCGTGAAGTGGAGGTGACTCCTATCTTCAAGAAAGGAGACCGAAGCCAACGGTCAAACTACCGACCTATCAGTCTGACTTCGATAGTCGGTAAACTCATGGAAAGCATGATGATGGACAAAATGACGTCGTATTTAGAGTCAAACCTGCTCTTGAGGAGTTCCCAGCACGGCTTCCGAAGGCAACGGTCATGCCTGACGAACCTTGTGGAATTCTTTCACTTCGTGTTCAGTGAGCACGATCGGGACAAGGCGGTGGATGTGGTGTACTTAGACTTTCAGAAAGCCTTTAATAAGGTACCACACCGCCGCCTTCTCCCGAAAGTGCGAGCGCTGGGCAAAGACGGAAAAGTAGCTGGCTGGATCGAGAACTGGCTAAGTGGCAGACAGCAACGGGTGGTGGTGAATGGACAGGCTTCTGAGGGGGTGCCCGTTACTAGCGGGGTGCCTCAAGGTTCTGTTTTGTGACCACTACTATTCATAATCTACGTCAACCACATGGACGGTGACATGGTTGCCAAGATTTCCAAATTTGCTGACGATACCAAGCTTGGTATGAACGTTGCAAAGGATGGAAATACTGCCCACCTGCAGGAAGATCTTTGGAAGATTGGGGAGTGGTCGGACATGTGGCAAATGCCTTTTAACGTGGGGAAATGCAAAGTGATGCATATCGGCCACAGAAACCCCCAATCTCAGTATATCCTTAACGGCACTGCTATTGAATCCACTGACACTAAGAAGGACTTGGGTGTAACAATCACTAGTGACCTCAAGTTTTCGAAACAGTGCATTGAGGCGGAGAAAAAGGCCCAAGGGATGCTAGGTTATATAAAGCGCCAGTTTGGATATCGGAACAAGGAGATTGTACTGTGTTTGTACAACTCACTTGTCCGACTGCACTTGGAGTATGCCGTACAATTTGGGATTCCTTCATTTTGTAAGGACATCGCGAGATTGGAACGCGTACAAGCTAGGGAAACCAAGCTGATTCCCTCTATCCGACATAAAAGTTATGAGGATAGACTAAGGGAATTAGATCTGTTCTCGCTGGAAACCCGTAGACTGCGTGGTCAGCTCATCGAAGTTTTCAAAATACTTCGAGGGTTCGAAAATGTTGACTACCGGGATATTTTCACACTGAGTGAGAACAGAACGCGCAATCACGGCTTCAAACTTGAACTGAAGCGTTACAACCGCAATCTGTGGGGAATTTTTTTTAACCTACAGTATCTGCGGTAAGTGGAACGCACTTCCAGTGGAAGTTGTCAACAGTGAATCTGTTGACCAGTTCAAGTCAAGACTAGACAAAGTCTTAAAAAGTGGCCGTTTAGGGACGCAAAACAATTGAGCATCTATGTGCCCGCTCGATTGCTAGTCCAAAGGTACCCTCTTTGAATGGACCGTGAGGTCTCCTAGGTTACTTTCTTTCTTTATAAGAGTGTATGGGTGGGTCTCGAGGCCCCTCCCTATTTTCTCATCACACGTTCGACCTTCACCGCCCCGTGGTCGGCCAGCTCTAGGATGATATCTTCTATGGATTAGTCCACGGTTCTCTTTCATAAACTACTCCTTTCACAAAGTTAATCGTAAAGTGCGGCGCCACACTCACCGGGGTGTCATCAAGTGTCCGAAGAGCACTTATCTTGGTCCCCTCGGAGGGATCCGCTGCATTCACCAGAAGGCTCCCGTCCGAGAAACGGGTCACCTTCGGCTCTCTACCAATCACACTAGCTAAAGCTCTCCTTTGATGGATTATGTTGCCATTAGCCAACATGGTGCAATCAGTGGAGCAAATAACGAGGAAGCGTTTTAAGCCAGCTAGCTAGAAAACGCCGGGTAATCTCTGAATGAGGGGCTCTGATGTAATTGAGGCTCCGCTCTGCGCTCTAGCACTTTTGGTCATTGTAAGGGCTCCGTACCCGGCGGGGCAGAGAGGCCGGATGTCCCGATCTTGGCTTGGTCTCTTACCGAAATGGCAGCAGACCCATCCCCCGCAGCCCCCACGGATGGAGAGGAGCCCCGAGTCTTTTTAGTCTTTTTTTTTTTTTTCTTCTTTTTAGGAGAGGATGGCGTTGAATGAACCTCTTCTCCCCTCCGCTGGCGTCGGCAGGAGCCCCCAGGCCAATGGACCGGCGTCAGTAAGGTCCTTCTCTGAGATGGAGAAGGTCCTGGCTGTCGTAGGGGCACCGGTCGTTGGAGTAGATCCTTCCCTCCTTGTACTACCTTGGAAACCCTAGCTGTTTGAGGAGGACCTTGCATAGGAGCGGACTAGAGTTCAGTGCTTGGCGCCGAGCCCGGATTCGCTCCCATGGAGATCCCTACCGTCTGAGGCTGGGTTACCTCAAGGACCATGTCTATCTCGGGTGGGGTTTCCATTTGGCTTCTCTCCTCCCCTCCAGGATATCACTGGTCCTATTGGAAGCAGTGTAATTAATCTTGTCTTGAGATGCACAGGCTTTGACCCCCGCTAGGTTTAGTATTCTAGACAGCAGGTCTTTTGAGGCAAGCAACCGAACAGGCCTGGCTTCCCTCTTCCCCTTAAGGGGCTTGTCCTACCAAGTTGCTTCAATAGGGAGCGGTCAGCTATCGCCTGCCTGCTGGCTTTTTGGCAGTTCCCTTGGAAAGTAAACGGGGACTGCCGCTGGAAAGAGGGAGGTGCCCGAAGGCACCTCCAGACAAGGGGTTGAGGGGGAGTTCTCTACACTCGTAGGCGTAGGAGAGGAGTAAGCCTCCTCTCCGATAAGAGAGATTCGGAGGGTCCCCTGCGAGAGCACAGGTGGGGGGAACCTCCATATTTTCTGTGGAGCCGCCCGAAGGCGGCTCCGTTGATTGTGACGGGGAAAGGGAAAGTTTTTTTTTAAAATTTGCATTTTTGGCATGGGGACCCTAATTTTCTTACGGGATGCCCACGCTCATCCCCCCTCGCAGTAGCCCGCCCTGTAAGGGGTGCTTACAGGCCTGGCAGAGCCAGATGCCGCCATTTCGCACCACCCCTCTCGCCTGGTGGCCTGGCAGTCCCTCGGCATGGCGGCTTCACCTTGGAAGCGGCGTAAAATGGATAGTGTTTGAAAATTGAAAGGAAGAAGAGGTGAGGATGATGTGGGTGGGGATGAAGCAGGTTGTTAAAAACCCACCATCCCAATCCGGATCTCAGGGGTTAGGGAATATTGTCCCCTTCCGCCTCAGCCCCGATCCGGGATAGTTGGCTGAGAAGAAGGCCAACTAGAGAAAGTTGCGGGAGAGGTTGTAAGGGAAGTGAGGAAGTAGGGGAGAAATGCAGGCTGTCTGGAAGAAGGAAAAAAGGCTAAACTGGGACCTGACGGGGCGCTGAATCCCGTCAGCACGGCAACCAGGAAGGCAAATTGCCGCGCCCCTTACGGGGCGGCCTGCTTAGGAAATCGCCTTATCAATCAGCTGTTCAGCCTCCGGCTAAACGCCAGGCTATGAGAAGCATCCACTCGAGCTGTGACCGGGCGAACAAGTTCGGTCTCTCTTGCGTGGGAGGGATCATTTCGAGGGTTTCCCTCAATGGAGGGAAATGCATGTAAGGAGGCTAAACGAGGCAAAGAGATAGAAAGAGTAGTTCCTCGTCCGTCCGTTCCCGCTTCCGGTCGGGAATTTTCCATCTCGTACTCCCCCTCACAACTTTTCGTTCGTGATCTCCTTTAATAAAGAATCTCACTAGTTCTAATGTATTAGCTAACCTCTCTAACACTGTGTGAAATAGTGTAAATATCCGAAATTCCAAACTGAATTTCTAGCCTAATTACGTAGCATAAGGGTTATCTGAGAGTAATCTATGTAAATAACAGCTTTGTAATTCGCAGTTATATTTTTGTTATTAAAGTTTGAGTTGTTATTCATAAAATCAAAGCTTATTCTAATTTTATTTTACACAGTTAGGAGTTAAGACCGTTTCGGCTTTTAATTGCAATCTCGCTAGGATAGTATTGCGACGACCATCACGTTTAGAAACCTTGCATTCTGAGTCCGCCCGATTTCACTCACCACGGATCCTAACTTTTTTCTTCACCGAAGTCGGGCGCATCTTTTTTCCCAATTTAGGTTGGCGTTAGTCCGGATATGTACGCCCACATCAGTATGATCTTTTTTTGTTTCCCTTTTTCCGATTTTATTTTTGACTCTTATTTCATTGCATATTCTCTATCTTGGACCCCCATTTGCCACGAGGGGACATTGTTGTTACGTAAAAGTAAGCGAAAACCAACGAGGGCCAAGTAAGAAACTAAGAAAGGACCAGGAATGAGTTAGGTTAGGTTAAATTTTGAAATTGAAATTGCCGTCTATTTGTCTGAGGCTGTGATGACGTTTCATACATTTCTTTTAGTACAGAACTCAATCAAATAAATCATCAGTTCAATTTTAGTTTCTCAATCAATTCCATGTGTTCTACAAAAGTTACAATAAGGAAAAAAGTTATTAAAGTGTAATTTACTGAGTTTTCTAATATCTGAGTTTGTAAGTTTTTATTCTAAGTTAGTATTGATCAAATACCAAATATTGTGTATGCATTTTGGTAAAGAGAAAGTTCGCTTCAGTTTGGATGTTAGTTGAAGTTAGCCATTTGTATTTTTTTGGTATTACATTTTACATTATTACAAAGAGTCGCTTTTTTTAAAGAAAATCCATATAATGTATTTAATGGAGGTCACCGTATTCGTCTCTCGAAGTTAAGAAATAAATCTAAATCTGTTAAAGAAAAATGAAAAAAAATCAAACGAACAAACATTAAATTGCAAGTTACAAAAACCATGTTTTCCAAATCAAGATTTCAGAAAAATTGGAATACTTGGGAGATGACATATTTGGTTTTAGAATTTAAGAAAAACAATTTGCAAAGATTTTGCGTATATGAACCTTACCATTTTCATTTGATGTAGGCGCATATTAAAAGAAAAAGGTAATGTTTTCAAATATCTAAAACATTTTGTTTTATAGAGAGAGCATGAGGAGTGCTTTCGCCAATCCCTAAGGAGGAGCTTGCACTTCGCATGGAGACCTGTGATTTGTGATCAACGGCCTATCCGGCTTTGCCCTTTAGGATGTTGAGCACCTCTTGCCTGATCCATCATTGAGGACTTTGGACATGTGGGTTAGTGATCAGAGTTTTCCTTCTAGATGAACAGCCGGTCATGGCTGTCGAACCTCGTCTCATTATTTACAAAAACTCAATAGCTGCGGGATGGCTCTTGATGGAAGTTACCATCTTCAAGATCTCTACTCTAACTAAGCCTATGGGCCTAGGAATGGAAATGATTTTTTCTGTCCCTTGCCAGCAAGAGTTCCCGGAATTAAGCGAACTTCAAATGATTATGGGTGCGAAACCGAGCATCAATCGCGAGATTTTTTTAGATATATTTGCTTTGAAAGCATTCCTAGCCAGCCACTGGAGGGGTCAAACCAGACCAACTCAGTGCTGGGGTAATTGTTATCTTAAGCGACAGATGATTTTGCGCGCAACATTTTAGGCTATTTTGCTATTTTTTTTCAGTGTTTTTCAGCTATACCACTGCCAGTCAGCAAGCTGTATTAAACACCGTCATTAACCAATCATAAGTGTTTATTTTCACAGCTTTCTTTCGTGTTTCTAAAGACGGGTAAGAGTTTTTTTTTTGTATTTTCTGTTTCTTCCTTAAGTCGATTATCGACACTATTTATTATTTTGACGTAGTCTTTCTTTGTTGTTTTTTTAGTAAATAAAATCACTTTATTCTTTTGCCAATGAGTTGTGTTCGCCGATGTTTCAGATCTTTTCTCTTATTATGGCGCAATTTCGTCTCCTTAGCCAGATGGTTGAACGGCCGGTTACTCGAGTGAGTAACTAAAATAGAGTCGTTTGGAGCCAAAGCAAAAATGAGGAATAAAAAAAGACTAGGGAACCGCTCGTTCTCTGATCCATTCCTATATGAGAGAATTTTTATGGAGGCAACGAAATAAAGGAAAAGACTTAGTTGCTCAAATTTACAAAGACATTGTAAAGTTTTATCCATAAAATAATGCTTAGTTTTTACTTTTTAAAAACTTTTTCAACTCTTAATTTTTTTTACTAAATAATGCTTAGCTTTTACTTTCCTTAAAGTTTATTTTTATTTTAATTTCCTTCTATTCGCACCATCAAAACAACCAAATAAATATAACATAAAAATAATCTAATCCCTCAATTCCCGCACATGAGATAGGTAGTTCAGTCATCTATCTGAGGAGCTACTCACTCGAGTAACCGGCCGTTCAGCCATCTGACCGAGGAGACGAAATTGCGCTATAATAAAGAAATGATCCGAAATAATACTCGTACCAGGCAATACACGTTCTTTAATTATAAATAATAATGTTTCTGCAAATCCCCCCGAAAACCCACTGCTCTCGCAAAACAATCCTGACATTATTCTTTCTTCGTGAGAACAAGATTCCTTTATTTCTACTGTCAATCCAGTTCCACCGATCTTTATAGGATTATGGACCAACGAATTTGCGCACACTTCACGGAGATAGTTCTTCCAGTCCATAATAGCATTGTATGACATTTTTAGTTGTTCTTTATAAAAAAAAGATAGTTGTTAAATTGTTGTAATCATGCGTGAACGAAAAAGATGAGTTTCCATAGGTATTTTTTACCCTTCTAACCAGGTATCGCTTCTCAATCCGGATGTGCTTTTACACCCTTGTTTGTGACAGCGCCATACAAGTGGGTAATGGGACAACGAAAGTTAAATGCTGTGTCCACCTTTGCAAATTTTCTGCTGATGCACAATACCTCTTTCTTGCAAATACTCGACTGCTTGTTCGATATTTTGTACCTCCCTAGCAAGTTCGTATGTTGCCATTTTAAAGAGTGAAAACAATGCGTATGGTTCCCACAAAACAATGGATATCGTAAAACTAAAAATCTCACAGGTTATTCACTCGAATAACCGGCTATTCAGCCATCTATCTGAGGATCTACTCAACAAACCAAAGGATATCGTAAAATAGTTAACCCGAAAGATCCCTCATACAATGTCCCTAATGAGAAGGTTTTTGTACCTCTTCAAAATATAGGACCCCTCAATTCACTTCTCTAGGCCAAACTATCACCCATTCTTAAAAATTCCTTCCTACAACAAATTTTATACCATTTTTTAAAAACAAACGCAAAGTACATTTTTTAAACATTAAAGACAAAATACCAACGCTGCTTCGATCCTCCATCATATATATGAATTCACCTGCTCGAGATGTAATTCCGAGGTGTATTTGGGATCAACACTACATACCTCTATTTGCGCACATTTAGGCATCATCAACAGAACTGGAGCCCCACTCACTACTCCTGAATTCTTCCTTATCCGAATACACTACGAAAACAGACATCCACACCATAAACCCAGCTTAAATAATTTTTCAATTAAAGACACAAGCAAAAACCGAAAACCAACTACGCACACTGGAATCTCTTTATATTAGATTTAAAAACCCCACTTTAAACTCTGACACAAGCTTATTTCCACTTTTACTATACCTATAATCACCCACGCCAAATCGACTCCCTCATCCAAAACAACCCATATTGTTCAAATATTTGTATTATCTCTCTTTTTTACAACGAAGAGACCCAAAACTAATTAATCTCGGTTTTTATTTTAAAAACAAAAAAATATTTCCAATTTCCTAATAGTTAAAAGCCCTACATTTTTATAATTTAAATATTACCACCTCTGCTGGTTCCCATTTCACATATAATTAATTTATAAATATGTGATAACTTATCTAAAAATTTCTTATCACTAACTCTATAATTTATCATCCCTAACTCTATCATTTAAGGAGATTTTTTTGAGTATTTGAATAATAATTTCATCTTAGTTTGGTTATGACTTATGCTTTTTTTTATAAACGTTCAGAAATAAATATAAGTTTCTAAATTTTGTGAATTTTTTAAAACCTAAAGAATTACAAATGGTGAAGTTAAAAAAAATTATTTTTATATATCTTCTATTCTTCTATAACTCTATATTTTAGCAACGTGATATTTTGAAAGGGGGGAAATTTAGTTTAGAGTTCCTTTTTAAATTATTATAATTGGCGAAGTTCAGAAAATTTATAAAAATTTAACCATGGCTGCATTTTTAGATTTTAAATTTTAATCTTAGTAGCGAAGCGCAAGCTCCCCCCGTAGGGGAGGAGGGAGGGGGGCGAACCCATTGCCTGGTGTTTGTATATATTCATAATGTCATATTCTTGAGAATGGGTTCTTACTCGAAACGTCGGTACTAAGAAGCAAAATATAATAATGAACTTCCTAAATTTAGCCTGCTTATTTATCCTGAAAATACGTATACGCTTGGCAACGCACAATCCCTCTGCTCTCTTAATATATATACCAGGCAATGGCTTCGCTACTAAGATTGAAATTTAAAATCTAAAAAAAAGCAGCCAATTATAATAATTTTCAAAAGGAACTCTAAACTAAATTTTCTGAACTTCACCATTTGTAATTCTTTGGGTTTTAAAAAATTCACCAAATTTCGATACTTATATTTATTTCTGAACTTCACCATTTCGTTTTTTGATATTATAAAAGAATTATTAGAAATAACTTCGATAAAAAAAACATAAGTCATAGAGTTAGTGATGATATATATATATATATATATATATATATATACGAATTATCTCAAAATTCGAGGGGGCGATATAAACCCCACCAAAATAACGTCGTTCGCAAAATCATCCGCCACTAAAGTTAACAATTACCAGTGCCGGTCCCAAACCCGGATAAATAGAGAGGGTTGGATTCAGAAAGGCCATCCGTCCGTAAAGTCTCTGCCAAAACCTTAATGGAAGGGCTTTTAGCGAGAAACGAATCATCAAGAACGGCGACCCCGAGTAGGGAAAAGCCAAGAATAATAATAATAATAATAATAATAATAATAATAATAATAATAATAATAATAATAATAATAATAATAATAAGAAGAAGAACTACAGAACTACAGAATCTACAGAATCTAGGACCAGCAAAGACCCTAAGGTCCGCTCGAGGCTAGTCCGCTACACTACATCCGAAACTACGATACACACTTATCTACGAGTGTATCTCTAACATGCTATATATTTTTTTTTTTTATTATTATTTTTTTTTTTAAATATATAATCTACTGTACACACTTATCTACATGTGTACAATGTCATGCATATTAACTACAACCTAGGGGGGGTGATAGAAAGTTTTTCTTCTCAACTTCCGCAGCCCTCGACTGCTAGTGGTGAAAATCTAGTTATAGGATAGGCGGAAAAGAAAATGGATATCTAAACTACACATGCAAGAGAAATCGCTGGCATCATTTTTACCCTCGTTGTTCCTCCGCTCCAAACTCCTTTTGCAAAGACGTTATTCTTTACTGTGCTCAGACTACGTTATATTTATACTATTTAAGTGCGCGTCGAGACGGTTTTTAAACATATTTACCGACCTACTATCCACTACGTGGGTGGGTAGCCTATTCCAAATTTGAGTAATTTTAAACGTAAAATAGTTTTGGGCTATACTAGTGTTAAATCGCTTGTTGACTAATTTTAATCCGTGTTGCCGAGTGTTTCCCCTATGATCCAATTCGAACAAATTCCTATAATCAACGTTTGAAAATCCTTTCAATATTTTAAATACTTCTATTAGCTGGCCACGTAATCTTCTGCCTTCGAGAGATGGCAAATCTAATGCCCTGAGTCTTTCCTCGTAGGGCCTGTTTCTCAGCTCGGGAATTAATTTTGTAGCCCTACGCTGCACTCTTTCTAATTGCGCGATATCTTTGTTTAAGTATGGAGCCCAAAATTGAACCGCATATTCGAGCAGTGGACGCACAAGTGATTTATACAATGGTAAAATTATCTCTTTGGATTTGAACGTGAAATTACGCGCGATATAACCCAGCACACGATTTGCTTTTTTACATGCATCCGCGCATTGTTTCGTGACTTTGTAAGTCATCCGAGACTAAAACTCCCAGGTCTTTTTCCAATTTAACTACGTCGAGGACCTGGCCTTTCATGGTATACTCTACCCTCAAATTATGGCAACCCAAATGCATCACCTTACATTTACTTAAATTAAACTGCATTTGCCACTTATCCGCCCATCTGACAATCAAGTTTAGGTCCTTTTGTAATTTTTCCACATCCGATCTTACATAGGCACGGTTGCTCAGCTTCGTGTCGTCAGCAAATTTAGAAATCATACTAAATACGCCATTATCCAAATCGTTTATATATATTAGAAACAATAATGGGCCAAGAACGGAGCCTTGTGGCACTCCACTACTGACGTTGACCCAATCAGAACATTCACCATTTATAACTACTCGCTGCGAACGATCCTTCAGCCAATTTCTAATCCAATTTAATATCTTACCCTTCACACCGATTGCTTTAACTTTCATTAATAATCTCTCGTGCGGAACGGTGTCAAACGCCTTTTTAAAGTCTAGATAGATCACATCTACAGCTTTGCTTTCGTCGTAAACGCAAATCATTTTATGGAAGAATTCGAGCAAATTTGTCAAGCACGATCTCGCCCGCCTAAACCCATGTTGGGAATCTTTAATCAGATTATTTAGCTCGAGGTGGCACACTATTCTATCTCTAATTACCGATTCTAAAAGCTTTCCAACTACCGAAGTTAGACTAATAGGACGAAAATTCGTTGCTTCGTATCTATTCCCATTCTTAAATATTGGTGTAACGTTCGCACGCTTGAAGTCTACAGGGACTACGCCATCTTCTAATGAGCGATTGAAAATTGCACGCAACGGCTTCGCAAGCTCATTCTTAAGTTCCTTTAAATGAGTGGGGTAAACGCCATCGGGCCCGGGTGATTTCGACTTTTTCATCAGGTTAATATATTTAAGAATTTCCACTTCATTAACCGTTATATCGGATATGCAAATATCACTATTATCTACTTCTTCAACTAAAAATCCTAATTGGGACGAATCTTCAACAGTAAAGACGCTTGTGAAATGTTCATTTAAAATTTTAGACATTTCCGCCGGAAATTCCGTCAAACGACCCTCTTTGTCTTTAATCGGCCCTATTGAACCTTTTAAGGGTTTCCTACTGTTTACATAGCCGTAAAACCGTTTCGGTTCCTTCTTTGAATCCTTCGCCAGTTTTATTTCATATTTCCGCTTCGCATCTCTAACCGCCCGTTTAACTTCTCTTCGAGAATCTATGTAATTTTGCCGACTTATAAATGACTCATTGTTCTTATGTATTTGAACTACAGAACTACAGAACTACAGAATCTAGGACCAACAAAGACCCTAAGGTCCGCTCGAGGCTAGTCCGCTACACTACATCCGAAACTACGATACACACTTATCTACGAGTGTATCTCTAACATGCTATATATTTTTTTTTTTTTTTTAAATATATAATCTACTGTACACACTTATCTACATGTGTACAATGTCAGGCATATTAACTACTTCAACCTAGGGGGGGGTGATATAAAGTTTTTCTTCTCAACTTCCGCAGCCCTCGACTGCTAGTGGTGAAAATCTAGTTATAGGATAGGCGGAAAAGAAAATGAATATCTAAACTACGCATGCAAAGGAAATCGCTGGCATCATTTTTAGTCATCATTTTTACTCTCGTTGTTCCTCCGCTCCAAACTCCTTTTGCAAAGACGTTATTCTTTACTGTGCTCAGACTACGTTATATTTATACTATTTAAGTGCGCGTCGAGACGGTTTTTAAACATATTTACCGACCTACTATCCACTACGTGGGTGGGTAGCCTATTCCAAATTTGAGTAATTTTAAACGTAAAATAGTTTTGGGCTATACTAGTGTTAAATCGCTTGTTGACTAATTTTAATCCGTGTTGCCGAGTGTTTCCCCTATGATCCAATTCGAACAAATTCCTATAATCAACGTTTGAAAATCCTTTCAATATTTTAAATACTTCAATTAGCTGGCCACGTAATCTTCTGCCTTCGAGAGATGGCAAATCTAATGCCCTGAGTCTTTCCTCATAGGGCCTGTTTCTCAGCTCGGGAATTAATTTTGTAGCCCTACGCTGCACTCTTTCTAATTGCGCGATATCTTTGTTTAAGTATGGAGCCCAAAATTGAACCGCATATTCGAGCAGTGGACGCACAAGTGATTTATACAATGGTAAAATTATCTCTTTGGATTTGAACGTGAAATTACGCGCGATATAACCCAGCACACGATTTGCTTTTTTACATGCATCCGCGCATTGTTTCGTGACTTTGAAGTCATCCGAGACTAAAACTCCCAGGTCTTTTTCCAATTTAACTACGTCGAGGACCTGGCCTTTCATGGTATACTCTACCCTCAAATTATGGCAACCCAAATGCATCACCTTACATTTACTTAAATTAAACTGCATTTGCCACTTATCCGCCCATCTGACAATCAAGTTTAGGTCCTTTTGTAATTTTTCTACATCCGATCTTACATAGGCACGGTTGTCCAGCTTCGTGTCGTCAGCAAATTTAGAAATCGTACTAAATACGCCATTATCCAAATCGTTTATATATATTAGAAACAATAATGGGCCAAGAACGGAGCCTTGTGGCACTCCACTACTGACGTTGACCCAATCTGAACATTCACCATTTATAACTACTCGCTGCGAACGATCCTTCAGCCAATTTCTAATCCAATTTAATATCTTACCCTTCACACCGACTGCTTTAACTTTCATTAATAATCTCTCGTGCGGAACGGTGTCAAACGCCTTTTTAAAGTCTAGATAGATTACATCTACAGCTTTGCTTTCGTCGTAAACGCAAATCATTTTATGGAAGAATTCGAGCAAATTTGTCAAGCACGATCTCGCCCGCCTAAACCCATGTTGGGAATCTTTAATCAGATTATTTAGCTCGAGGTGGCACACTATTCTATCTCTAATTACCGATTCTAAAAGCTTTCCAACTACCGAAGTTAGACTAATAGGACGAAAATTCGTTGCTTCGTATCTATTCCCATTCTTAAATATTGGTGTACATAGTAGAAGAAGAAGAAGAAGAAGAAGAAGAAGAAGAAGAAGAAGAAGAAGAAGAAGAAGAAGAAGAAGAAGAAGAAGTCAATCGTTTTTCACATCAATGTTATTTTCTAGTCGTAAAGGCAAGAAAAAAAAAGACTTTTATCGCTATTCTTTCAAATACGGAAAAAAATTCCCCACCTCTTTTATTTCTCCATCTAAATTTTCTCTAATAAGTTCATTTTGCTTTACTTGTTCTTAGGGGCCATTAACTATTTGTTCTTGCTCTAAACATAAAAATTAAAAATCTATTTAAAAAATAACTCCGATATAACTTTAGCATATAGGAAAAATACCCTAAACCCAGCCATACCTAAATTTTAATAAATTTTCTGAACTTCAGCATTTGTAATTCTTTCTTTTTTTTAAATTCCAAAAGAATCGATAATCATATTTTTTTTCGTGAACGTTACCAATTTGTTTTAAACAATTCCAAATGCCAATTTGGTCATACCATTTTTTTTAAACGAAAAAAAAATCCAGAAAAATTTTCATGTTTACTGTAATGGATTATATTAAAAATACAACTTGGGTAATTTCGTTTTTAATAGCTCGCCAGGAACAGTCGAGCTCCGCTCCCTATGAGTGCTTGGCAAATTAAAGGAGAAGGCTTTTGATGTAGGCCCCGTCAACGATACCACAATTACATACGGCCGCGCCTTCTTTAAGACTGTCCTGACGTACCAGGTTAGAGTCGAGAGAGGCTGTTGCATGCTATGGGAATTTTATAGCACCTCATCATATGCTAGCGGTCCATGCAACAGTTAGAAAGTGAGAGTTCAATTGCAACTTAACCTCACGTGGAATACATCCAAGTGGGATGGTCCCAGTCCAGGATTGCATCCAAGTCAGTTGGTTGTGTCATATCCACTTGGAAATGACTCATCGCTCTTTTCTCTCTATTTCAAAGGGATGAAAGTGATATGAAATCAATCTATATCACAGGACGGCAAGTGAAAAATCAGAAAATGAATGAAAATGAATAATGGAACTCAAGATATTAGATTCTAAATAGACGAAATTGAATTAATTTATTTAATATTTGGTTAATATTTAATATCACTTCGTTCACAAAATTAAGGAAGTGTAAGAGAAAAACGTTTTTTTTTTATTTCACAACACTTTCAAAATTGGTGCGCAAGAAAAATTATTTCACAATTAAAAAAAAAAAAAAATGCACATATATTATACACACGCTAGGATCATTATAATAAGATCAGTAAATGGCTTCGCCACTCCCCCACTACGGGGGGAGATTGCGCTTCGCTACTAAGATTAAAATTGAAAAATTAAAAAAAAAAGCAGCCATGGTTAAATTTTTATAAATTTTATGAACGTCGCCAATTATAATAATTTTAAAAAGGAACTCTAAACTAAATTTCCCCCCTTTCAAAATATCACGTTGCTAAAATATAGTTATAGAATAGAAGATATATAAAAATAAATTTCTTAACTTCATCATTTGTAATTCTTTGGGTTTTAAAAAATTTAAAAAATTTCGATACTTATATTTATTTCTGAACTTCATTTTGTTTTTTGATATTATAAAAGAATTATTAGAAATAAATTTGCTAAAAACATAAGTCATAACCAAACTAAGATGAAATTATTATTTCAATACTCAAAAAAATCCCCTTCTTAAATTATAGAGTTAGTAATGATGATGATGATGATGATGATGATGATGTGGAATAAAACACCACAATTAGGATACATGAATGCATGGGCACAACCTAAAACCATGCTCAGTGCCAGTGTCTGGCCGTAAGCTTAAGGCCTACACAACTGCTAAACATACACAATAAATTGGTAACAGTTTTACTCTATGTAAATCACATAAATATTACCTTAAAATACCTACTAATTCTTGGAGTATTGGAAGCAATTACTAAAATAATACCTCCCAAGTATTAGGGTAAATTTATGCTAAATTTAGACGACGATAGGGTCGCCTAGTTTAGGCTTACCTAGCCTTCAAAGAGGTTCGCTTACCTCACCTTCCAAGCCAGGGTCCCGGACCCCTAGATAGGCCGTGTTTCCTAGCCCTAAAATTTAACAAAAGATAACAAACAGCTTCGTTTCCTTACCTTATAATGTTTCTGGCGGTGGATACAGCGTGGTAACCTCATTCCAAAATTGGTGAAATCGATCCTTTAGTCGAGGAAACTTTCGGCAGAAGAAATGCAGAGCCACTAGTAGATATTTCCGAAAGGATTTTTCTCTTCGGCCAAATTTCGGAACACTCGCCCGCGAAACGCGCCACTGGAGCTCAATATTTTGCGCGTAAGCACAATTGTCTGGACCAACAAAATAATCTTGTGGTTCACCACTTCTTGTGTGTAAACTTCTGCTTGTTAATTTTTATACGAAGCTCAGCCGTCGGAAATAATATGAATTTCCGTTTTATCTACTGTTTAATGTGAACTAATAATGTTTCTTTTGCTCGATCGGGAACTGGGATCATAAAAATCGGCTTGCTTTCCCATTCAAACCCATCAAAAATCCAACAACCTTCTACCATTCTTCCTTTATTATATTTTATTTTGCCGAATTTTGCTTCATCAATCTCAACAGTTTGGCCGGAGCCACCAACAGGTTCGCCTTCACGTTTAGTGTGGTCAATGACTACTTCCCGGCAAACTGATACTCAGTCCGACACTGATTTCAGCGAAATTTCTAGATACACAAACGCCATTTCTGCCTGAGTGGAGCGGTTCGCTAAAAAGTGGTAACTCAGGCTAATAACTTGCCCAAAGGTCAGCTTAAAAGAGTCAAAGAACGTTCCCACCTAACCCCGAACTTTGATCTCGACAGAGTGTAAAATCCTAGTCACAGTAAACACGTTTATCGCACCTAAATTTGACTGAATTATTTAATTTTGGAATAGTGTCGCACTTCGGACAGTTATATATATTTTATAACACCGTGAACAACTAGACTCGAGATTTCCCAAAACTTCGGTAAATAAACGTTTGAGATTGAGATTTCACTCTCCTTCACAGGCCATATTGAACAAATGAGGCCGAATATAATAATTAATTTGAACTTAAGTGCCCGTATAAAATACATTGTGAGCCTAGGCCTATCAGCCTTGTGATTGGTCAAAAATGATCGAATGCTAGGTCGCCGAGGTCGCACATGCGTCGGTGGGTCACCAGCTGTTGACTTAAGTCGGTGTAAAGCGCACGCTGAAGTTAGAAAAATTAACAATGTATTGATAAACTTAATTTCGTCAGAATTACACCAAAAATGGCTATTCCTATGTAATTTGATGAGTTGAATAACATTTCTTCTTTATTCTTTATTGATTAGAAGGCTCTAAAACCATATGGTGATGGCCGCTAAAGTCGTCTCATATTACCAAATTTATTGCGATACAATAACTGATACCCTAAAATATCTTAACATGTTATGCTTATGGTATATTTTACCTATCCCAGACTACACATATATTTTAGAGAATTATATAAAATCCTAATCTAGTTTACATGACGCATGTTGCTTCGGTTTAGGTTAGCGTATATAAAATTTAAGTGAGCTCTCTAGTACGCACTATGATATAGGCCTCTATGATAGTGCCATTCACCGCGTTGAGTGACATCGCATCACAGTATTGTTGCAATATTGTCTGCTAATTATTTTTACCCTTGTTTTTGTAAAATTGAGCCGAAATATTTAAATATCGAATAGTTATAGTGAATTTCTGAAGTGATTTATGATTTTGAAATAAACATGAAAATGTAAATAAAGGATATATGCCATCCTTTGAAGCTTCAATAAAACAAAGATAAATATGCTGGTTGAAATAAAAGACGTCTGACAAACCAATTCAAAGTTGACCAAGGTAGGCTTAAGTTTCTACAATAACATTTACTTCAATCAATACTTATGAATTACTTATAAAACTCCGATTTTTAAACCTCATTCTCTTTGATAGCCTAATATCGGATAAAAATTGGTTGTTCGTGTAATGGAACCGATATAACACAACAACAGATGGTATGGCTATCTTTCAACTCACAGAAATATGATTCAATATATCTGACTCAGCTTTTTTATGCTTCTCTCTAAATTGTTGAAGGGGAAAGATTTTCATGCTAAGTTTAATTTTCTTCTCCGTGTATTGTAGTGAAAGAGAGATTAGTTACCCAAGCGCGGCAAAATTTTAATTTGAATATTTTTAGGCGGTCGGAGAAAGAAGAATTAAGTTAATTCCTGAGAAGAAAATTAAGTCACCTGTGAAATTATTTCCCTTAGTAACCTCGTATTGCACCATTTTTCTAACTTGTTTTACGCCTGGACTTGACTTTTTCTCATTTACTTTACTTATTTATTTTTTTATGTGATTTACATTCATTTTGAATGCCCCCGTTGCAACCGGCAACTGACAGTCAGTATTACTTACCTCATCTTCACCTACCCTTGCCTGGAACACCTAAACTGACATCATGTCATCTCCCTTGTAGACCTCTGGAGAAGACCACTTGTGGCAGCATTCTTGAGTGCCTCAGGGATCCGCTGGTGACCGGGTTCTCTTCCTTAAATGCCTCAGGGAAGAGAACCCGGTCACCAGCAGCCACAAACAAAGAAAAAGAGGTTCTGCCTAATGTGCTTGAATCCATATGGTCAAAGGCACACAAACTGGTTTAGGAAGAAAACGTGGTTCGGCTGGCATATTTAATACCTCTGAAAGCCTGAAGTTACCGGTCACTCAAATATTATTATCTCTTCTTATAGGTTATAAAGCGAATAAAATATAAGAAAAATAAACAATTGGCTAAACATTATTGTGAAAAAGTCTTTTAAAAAATTGCCTTTGATGAGTGTAGACTACGTGCGACCAGGGAATAGTTGATTGTTCTCTTTAAAAAAGGTGCAAATCAGCGAATGCGTCTCTATCAGAAAATTTTAAAAAAGTGATTGTATTTAAGGAAGAGAAACTGTTTGAATGGCACTGACCAGATTAGTGAAAGAGGAAATTGGGTCGTCATAAATTGGGAGGGAGGGAGCATAAACATAGCTGGAAACTAACCACACACAGGCACCTACACCCGCACCCAGTGCTAGGCTGGGTGACTCGACGGCGGTGGATCCTCCAAAGGAGGGACCCCGCACCCAAAGCGGCCCCGCCTGCCTAAGGTTTCTAGGCGAAGGGAGGAAAAGAATCGCAGGGCGAGCCCAACTTCCCTCGATAAGTCCTCGAAGGTGAGAGCGCCTTCATCATATTGTCCAGTGCCAACGCCCGGAGTTCTGACTCCGGGAAGCTTACGGCCATTCCTGTCAGGGTCTTCTCTTCGAAGAGGGCCATCGCATATCCCCCGAGCTAGGCCTGGCGAGCATATTCCTTCAATGGAATTGCCGCGGACTCCGAGCCAACTGGGAGGAGCTGCGGAGGCTCGTCTCATCTTGTTTACCTTTAGCTATCTTTTTGCAGTAGAGCATGCTAGGCGCGGGCCCTCTGCCTACCCTCCCGGGCTATAAGAGTTTCGCGTACGGATGGGAGGAGCCGTCTTCTGCCCAATGGAACAGAAAAAAGATGTCCCGAAGGGAAGTGTCCTCAGTGTCGCATTATTTGCCCTGAGCATCAACGGCATCACCTCGGTGCTGCTGGAAGATGTTCTCGTTATGCTCTACGTGGACGACCTTTCGATATTTTGGGGCGCGGCCCAGATGCCAACTCTGGAGCGTCGACTCCAACAGGCATTGAACCGCATCTCTCGCTATACCGAAGGGTACAGGCTTCGGTTTTCTTTGGCCAAGTGGTGGATCCGCACCGTCTCCTTGGCTTTGTACCCGCGCCATGACATTCTCCATTCCGTAACGTTCAGCACCTGGGTTTCTCATAGTGCTACTGCCTTACTTTTCTATCGATCCTTTGTTCGTTCGTAGCTCGACTACAGATGCGAGTTTTATTCATCCGCAGTGGAGCGTGTATTGCGGAAGGTATATCCACCCCACTACACCACCTTTGCCTGGTGACCGGTGTCTTCCCCACGTCACCCTTTGAGAGCCTTCTTGTCGATGCTGGGAAAATGTCACTCTCTCTTCCCCGTGCACAGTGCATTATTCGTCTGTACGCGCGACCCCGGCGCTTCCGTCAGTCGCCAACACTTCTCATTGCATCCGCAGCTGATCTCATCGGTGCCTACTATGCAACCGAGAGATGCCAGTCATACCCTAAGCCCTTTGGGTTTAAGGCAAGGAAACTTCGTCGAGAGATTGGTGAATCTCTCAAGCCCGTGACGCCTCTGTTTTTTCCCAGGACGCCACAATGGAGGGTAACCCTTTTGATTATTTGTCGCCATGCTCTTGGTCCCAAAACTTCTGCAGCGCTGGGAGTATTGCGTTTGGCCTTTTTGGAACACACTTCGTGTCATGCTGGAACCTTGCCAGTGCATACGGATGGCCCAATTCCCAAGAGAAGTTGGTTTCCACGCCGTATCCCATCTGTTTGAGGTCTGCTGGGCTCTGTCAGGTGTTGCCTCTGTTAAAACGGCCGAGCTGGTTGCAATAAACCGCTCATTACGCGAGGTAACGCGACGTGCCCGGTTCGGAGACCGGATTGTGATCTATAGCGACTCACAAAGCGCCCTGAGAGCTCTCGGGGCATTGGAATCTTCGCATCCCCTGGTTCGCGATATATGTGACGCCACGGTTTTCGCGAGCTGGGCGGATGTCAAGATTATCTTATGCTGGGTTCTTGAACATCTGAGAATTGGGGAGAATGAGTACGCCGATGAGGACGACAAAGAGTCCGCGAAGACTGGGAAACCAGACCAGCATTTTGCTCTTCCTCACACCGATTACATTACAGGAATACGGGCAGCCATCTGGGCTGATTGAAAAAGAAGATGGAAGACGGCCGAGGGGAACTTAATGTTGCGTGCCATTGCGCCGCGACGGTTCCCATGGACCCTTACCCAATATCGCGACGGCTTGAGGTTGTGCTCCGTCGTCTCCGAATTGTGCACACTCGCGCGACGCACCGCCATTTAATGGAGCGCTCACCGGTACCTTATTGCGACGAAAACGTTGTCTCCCAGACTGTTCGGAACATTCTTGTTCAATGTCCCAGTCTGAGTGATCTTTGCGCATATTACCTGTCCCGGTACCGGAAGGAGCGGGGTCACTACCGCTTGCCCCTTGTACTCGGAACTTGTAATCTACACAGACTTTCGAACTATATGAATTTTTGAAGGAGGCAGCCTCCTCCACTTTATTTGATTCTGTTGTAGGCCGGATGTTCCTGCTCCGAGTGGAGGCGGGCCTACTCCATACGCTGGAGCTGGCTTTCTTTTTGTTGCCTTTTTGCTTATCTTGTTTTTTTTTTGTTTTGTTTTTGGCTTGTGTCTTAGCCTTTGTTTCTTTTCCATCTTTGATATTTACATGTTGTTACTTGTTTTTAATCTAGCCTAGTATTAGGCTGTAACGTGAGTACGGCGATTTTGCCCTCGTAGGCAGTCGCCAGATGGGCTCTTAGAATGAAAAAAAAAATGCTTCTCTTCTGTTGATGCGGTGTTCAGTGTCTCGAATGTCCAGTGAGATCGCTGCTAACCAGACCTGCCAGGATATCCTGTCTTCTTTGTGCTCCTTATACGATTTGCCTTAAACTCATAAAGCTGTTGTTCTTTTAAGACCCATTCTGGCCGTATACAATTCACCTAATTGTAACGTAGCTAAGTTTTTAGTTCCCATTCTTTCTGATTTAACCCGAAATGATTATACTGTGGATAATTCTCAACAATTTGTAGATGGACTCAAGCCACTCCGTTTCTATTGTAACATAATCAATTATGACGTTTACTCTCTTTTCCTTTCCTTTACCGGAGTGCAAGTCAAGTGACGTCGGCCACCATGGTTCTCCATCTCCCCCTATGGTCTGCCAGTCTGATCAGGTCCACACTTCGTCGTATATCGCCAAGATGTGGAAGAATCGTGTCCATAAGCTTTGATCTTTTTCTTCCTTCGCCCGACTCCCCTCTATTCTGCCCAATCGGCAGTGTTTATCAAAATTGTCTCCTCTCAGGATGTGTCTAACGAATCCAAGTTGCCTCGTCCTCACGTTTCTTAACAGACATCTCTCTGTACCGGCCCTTCTTAATACTTCCTCTTTTGTAACTCTATCTGTCTACGGGATTTTCATCATCATTCGCAGGAGCCACATCTCTACTGCCTCCAGTCTTTCTACCATATTCTTCTTAAGCGTTCATGCTTCACAGCAATATGTCAATGTTGACCATACAATGCATCTTACTATATTCTTAATCTTAAGTTCATGCGTGTAGAGATGTTGTTCGTCAAAATTTTCCTCATTTTTCCAAAATTTCTTTTCTCAATGGCAATTCTTGTTTTTTATTCTTCTCACAGTCAACGTTTTCGAAAATAATGCTTCCCAGATATTTAAATTCCTTCCATTGGTGGATAAATTTGTCTTAAATTTGAACATTTACAACCAGTCTCTCTTGCCCCTTAGTTATTCCCATGACCTATGTCTTCTTGATGTTCATCCTCAGTCCTCTTCCTTCACATGATTCCACCAGCTTGTCAACTAATATTTAATTTCTCTTCATAGTCCGCCATTAATAATCTGTCATCTTCAAATTGCAAGTTGTTCATATTCCTTCCTCCCATTCTGATACTCTATTCATTCTTCAGTTCTTCAATGCATTTTTGTCCATATAATAAGAACAGATAAAGTGATAGTACGCATTTACCCAGAGCTACCATCCTCAACCCGATGAGCGTCGTGGTCATTTTAGCAAAGAGGGCTTAATGACATAGGTTCAAATCCAACTTCTTCATTCATTTTCTTATAACAGTTAAAATAGTTTGTCCTATTTTAAGTTTCTATATCTCCCATTTTCTTTCTTAAGCTTTAATGGTACGCGTAATTAATTTCCTTAGTGTTTTTCCAGGTTGTGTTACCAGTTTCCATTTCTTTGGGCCTTTAAACTATATCTATTATATGTCACGCATCATGTGATTATCAATTAATTATATATATATATATATATATATATATATAAATAAATATATATATATATATATATATATATATATATATATATATATATATATATATATATATATATATATATATATATATATATATATATATATATAGAAGAAGGAGCGAATGCAAGTTCTGCGGGTGATAACAACCACCACAGGGCTTTCGCCATATTTATTTTCTGCCTTTCAAAACAATTTTGAAGGCAGAAATAAAGGTGCAGAAACCTTGCATTGCAGACTATATAACAATATAGAACAAGGAAGAGAAATTGGACGCAAATGAGCAATGAGACAAGAAACAGGAGTTTTTTAGAGGCAAGAGAAAGGGACATTAGAAGAAGACTAGAATCAAATAGAGCAGAGGGCGGCACAATGAAGGCAATCTCTTTCTTGTAATATATATATATATATATATATATATATATATATATATATATATATATATATATATATATATAACCGCAAGTGCTCTAAACTTTTTCTTGTCTCCAACATTGGAAGGACGTGCCTATCAGCATTAATGTTTCAGGTTCGATAGGAGAGAAGTACAGCATTTGGGTCCCCTCTCGTGTTCAGTCACCTCCTAATGGTAGGGGGAAGGAGAAAAAATGATTACTGCCTTCCTCGGAAGGGGATCGAGGAGCTTGTGCTAGCGTGAGTATCATTTTGGTGGATGGATATTTTGTATATGGAAGTGGGAGGAAATTGGATGCTGGCTCGCTGGACGCTAATTTCGAGCCATTTTAAGGACTAGGAAAAGAGAGAGGAAAAAGAGATGTGGAGAAGTCATATCACAAATCAGTTTTCGGTCTAGAGGTTTCCAAGAGTTACCCAAGATGAAGGATGGGGGGGGAGATGAAAAGGATTATAATTTCATGGTTCCATTCACAGGCGCGTGTTCGAATTCACATCCATCCTATTAGGATGCAAGAAGAATGGTTTTAATTAGGTTCGGTTCGAGATTAATTGAAGGGTCTATCTTAATTTCATGACTTCATCATGTATCTCATCGTTATCGGCAATTTGAGCGAGCTGCAGGTTATATCATACGACAAATTTCGATTTCATTTGGGCTATTTATATCCGGTAATGCAAAGGTCTCTCTGCTGTAAGAAGATTAACTTGTTAAAAAGTGAAATAAATGTCTGAAGTGAAATCGAATAAATAAAAAAGAAGAATACAAGTCGTTATAACTTCTTTATTTTCCGATAAGGATCAATCTTTCTGTTCGAACTCAAGGACGACATTTTCAACACATACTGCACTAATTCTAGGACAATACATTAAATTTTCTTATTGCGGCTGTCCTTTTTTTTTCACCCTGAAAATTCCAATAATTTTACCACACTCCCCTTTGAACGTGATAGAGATACTCCCAGTTTCGTATCTCGATGCTCCGATGGAAGATTAGAAATTGCTTTAATGCGAGATCTTCCAGCCTTCACGATGTGACAAGGGCCGCTATAATAATGCCCTTATCATCTTATAGGATGAGTGAAATGAAATATTACATATCATTCCCCTCTTAACCTTATATTGGGCCGTCAATGGGTGATTAAACACAAAATTAAGGATTTAGTCTCTTTCCGCTCTCTTAGGTTCACCCTTTTGGAGATAACGAGGTGAAGCTAAATGATTAAAGGGGGCTGCCAATCTAAAGAAGTGGTTTAGATGTGTAAGCGAAATCCAATTTCCCTGGAGTATATAAGAAATGCTTCACTCAGCATTTACACCACTAAGCTCTCTCTTCGTTTCATCTCAAACATTCACTTTTTTAGTGTTCAAAAGTCTGAAAGGAAGAAATTATGGGGAATTTTAACATATTTTTAAGTTTTCTATGGCATATTCATAATAGGGAATTTTTGTATGACGCACTTCAAGTACATCAGTCCTCAAAGAGCGCCCTTTTATCGACTAAGGAAAAGCTAGAGAGAAGAGATAGATTTCCAGAGGGGTAGGGTGGGGTGAAAGTAATGGAAAATGTTCTCATTTGAATTTGCTTATACATTATGCATATTCGGATAAGATAATATTACTACATGGCGAAAATTATATCCTAAAAGTTTGGCAACGTGGTAATCTAAATTAATCCTTTAATCAGGTTAACTTTATGAAACGATACCCTGTTGACAAAATATTAATTTCGTACACATTTAAAGCATAACTCGTTCAAGCCACCCTAAATTATATTTGGCATATGACTTTATATTCAACTTCACTATTTGTCATAAAGTGCGTATAAAATTCCTTTCACATTTTTAAACAACTGAGTTTTGCCATTTGTTAAAAAAAAGAAGTTACTATAGCATACTTAGATCTCCGGGCAACGGATACATAGCTCTTTGCGCAGAATACAACGATGTGAGCATCATACTTTCCCCTAACGGAGCTAAAAAATAATAATCTGATTGGAAGCGAGAACTCTGCCATAGCTGGCCGTCAACAGGACCGTAATATGTAAGAAGGTTGAAAGCTGGGTAGGATCGCACAATACCGAAGAATTAAAACAAGAGAGAGAAACTTAATAAACATGGGGCAAAATTAAGAACATATTTATATTCATTAACCACACCCACGTTATCAAGGCCACACTTAAAAAGACTGAACTGGAAAAGAAAGCGAAGAACGAAGATATCCTGGCTTTCAATATAAGAATCCCTTCGGAAAACATTGAACACTAAGTTTTTCACAATATTCAGAAGTGTTTCTCCTTTTATAGGATGGAGGCACACACGGTGATTAACTGCCCAGACAAGGACAAAATAAGTATGCTTCGAATGGGAAAAGAAGGCCACCGTTACAGATACTGCAATAATAGCACGAAACGGTGCATAGACTGCTAGGGTGAATTCCGAAGCCTGGCTCTGAGCTACCCGAGGACGAAGAGAAATAATAAGTAGAACGTAGAAAAAAAACAAGACAAACAAGGCACAACCTTACACCAGCGGCACGAAAGCAGGCAGTTAGCCACTTTAACAGATATATGTGGAGGGAAGTAAATGCTAGGATTCTTACTTGCATCTTTCACGCTCACCTGACCAACCTGGGTAATCCAGGGTGTTACGATGCAGTTCCTAACGCTCTTTTCGAAAGAAATGGCCTACATACATTTAGGATGCCATCTTAGCCGTACTCCTCAAGAATATTCGAGATAGTACTAGTGAGAGATGAAATCATCGCTTCTAAGAACCAGAACTCAGAAAAAAAATCAATGATTTCAGAAACGGAAGAAGATTCGGAAGAGGAAGATCAAGAAAACGAAGTGTCTACCAAATCCGAAGTCGAAGCGCAAGAAATTGAAGAAGAACCACAGAGCCGCGTTAAGACTCGCTGAACATTAAAAGCAAATCTATGAGTCCCAGGCCACAAAGAAACGGTTAACTAAGAATAAATAACAAAAAAAGAACGATCAAGAAGTAATTAATAAGACAAATTCAGACAGGGTAATGAAGAAAAGGCAGAGGCACGAACATCATTGAGAATGGCGCACAAAAACAAATTGAAAATCTTGGGTATATAGGTATGTACACCAATGGATGGATCTTAAAGAGAGGGGAGTATAGAAAAATCTTTAATAAGATTAATGCCGATAGTATTCTACTCCCACAAAACGGGATTAGCACATAGTGATGAGATGAAAATGTAAAAATATGAATTGTGTTAATGAGAAATTTCCCACAAAGAAAGATACGACGGAGCGCCCATTGTGGTAAGGAAGAGGATAGAATCCCAGCAGATAGGAAATTTTTGAAGAGTCTTATCTGGTGTTAAAGGTGAAACTGAACCTCGGTAACATGGTCATCGCCACGGAGTACCAACGCCCAAAACAAGACGACCTCCCGATTATAACATTCCTGTCTATTTTCAGCAGAATGCTACCCACTATCTTCCTGGTTGACCTTAACGCAAGATTATAGAATCCGATCATCAGAAAACTGAAGGAAAAGTAAGATTTTTCGAAACTTCCTTAACAGAAGCATCGTTCAACGCCTAAGTCCCAATGTCTCAGCATACATCACGGGAAGGACTGCTTCCAAGCCAGACATCTGCCTTGCTAACTTCCTCATTCTTTATAATTATTATATGCGACAAGAAATATTCCCCTGTAGCGATCACATCGGGACTTCACTCTCTTTCAATAGAAATCCAATACAAATACTAACACTGGTAATGAAAAATTACTACAAGGACGATTGGTGGAAATACCAGCGATTATTTTAAGAATCTGTCCCTGTTAATCTAGAAAACGCAACGGTCGAAGAAATATATGAGGAAATACGGTGTCTGAGTGTGTAAATAATTAGAGCGGAGAATGAAACTATCCTTCAAACCACATTCAGAACAATGCTATCGTATTAATGGACCGAAGAAAGGAGAAATTTGCAACGTGAACTGGAAGAGATATACCAGAGACTCCTTGGAAGTGAGGGAGGGGGTCTTGCTGACCTATTGTGCAACGCATCAGAAAAATAAAGGAGGAACTAAGCGGATACTAGAACAACAATAGCAAAAATGGGACGAAGCAATCGATGACCTGGATTACGATGCCAACCCCTACTGAAATTGGGAAAAATTAAGAAAACTGAAATACACCAAAAAAAGAAAATAGAAATTGAAAATTAGAATGGAGGAATAGAAACAGAAGAAATCGATATCGAGGAAATATTCAGAGAACAGGGGTATATATTCATTATCAGCGATGAAGAAAACGAGTACCTCAATATTGAGTTCGAACATCGGATAATTGAGAAGCTGAATGAAAATATCGAAATGACGCACTCCAACCATCAAGTACAATGAAGGGAAAGCGAACAGGAAAGGATAAAAATGAATGAATTCCAAAGCGCACTCCAATAATTACAACATACGGCACCGGGCAATTCAGGCCTAACAAGGATAAACTATATCACAGCATCAAGGTACATTGTTTAAGGGATGCAGGAAATACTCAGTAAATGAGAGAATACGGTCTACTTACCCGATGATTTGAAAAACAGCGAAAATTATACTTATAACAAAACTGTGAAAACAACCGATGATAAATAGAGCTACAAGACAACTTCCATTCTGGAATTTGGGGGTAAGCTCTACGAGAAGATCCTAAATAATAGACTCGTCGAGCACTTGAAAGATAACTCGCTATATAACCACCAAACAATACGGATTCAGAATGAGGTGAAGCACGGAAATGGCAGTCAGTGTCATCGCCAAAACGATAGTTCAGCCAAGAAAAACGGGAATTATATGGACGAATGTCGAGACGTATAGAATAACAACCTTTTATAGATCTTCTGTGATTACGACTTGGAAAGGACAACATAAATCAAGATCATATGAAGATCTTCTCCCCTCCAAAAAACCAACTGAAGATCTTTTCCCCCAGGTCGCGCTCATATGAAGATTCTCCCCCCCAACATTTTAATATAAATAAACTAAATAAGGAATAAATAATAAAACATTATTCAGATTACTCTTTTGTAACACTAAATATTGAAGGAAATTTGTGTACATAGGTTATCAAAAGTATTCCTGAAGAAACGGTCACACCACATAAATTCTTAAAGATAAGAATTCAAGAAGTCCCGCCTGCATCCTCCCATCATGCTGATATGTGCTTTATGTTTGTTCCAGTACGATTCTATGGCCTGAGTGTGGACACCAGTTTGCGGATCCACAAAATTGAGTCAATGGGTCACTGTCCTGTGTGTGAAGCCAAGTCCTTGTATATTAATGTATGCCTTCCAATCATCCCTGTGGATTATCGATCCCCGTTGCACTGCTGCTTGTATTATTACGAGAAGTGTGGTAGTATCCCTTTTGTCCACAATTTCCATGTATCTTGTTCCTGGTGAAGTGCTGGTATCGACCATTCAAAGCACCCACATAGAAGTGTAAGGTCATCTGCCTCGATGATGCTTTGGTTTGTGAGAAAAACACGATTAATCGATATGCACAACTGTTCCTGGACCACCAAGATGCACTGGGTTAGCCTGAAGATATCTACTGCACACTTCCCGGAAAAAACTGGAGCAGTCGATCATGGTCTTTTCAGAAACACCAACTTGACGGCTTGCCCTTGATTCACCAATACGTTCACTCCACATATAGATTGTATGAACCCAGGTCTGAAGCGTTAATCTAGAGTTGAAAAAAAAACGATCCAGTCCTTATAGATACTGTAGATTTATACTTGGCATAATCTTTGGTCTGGCATTTCCAAGCATAGCCATCATTGAATTTGGCATACTTCGTCCAGTTCATTTTACTATCACAAGAGGGACATTTTATTTCACTTTTTAGCATTCTGCGTTGCTTAAGTCAATTAATAACTGACAGAGAATCTTCAGTTAGCAAGGGCAGCACAACAGGCTTGAAAGTATCACGGTCCATGGTGCTCTTGATACTGAGTACATGGGCAAAATGTGACTATATATATATATATATATATATATATATATATATATATATATATATATATATATATATATATATATATATATATATATATATATACCAACATAAATCTGGTCATTATTATTTTTTTTTTAATCCAAAGCATTCTATATTCATCTATTTCTGAACTTCACCATTTTGTTTTGTCAAACTTTATATGAATTCTTTGAATAAAATTGGTATGTTTTTGCATGTTTCTAAAATCAAGATATTCTTCTTTTTCTTCTTCTTCTTATTATCATTATTATTATTATTAGTGGTGAAGTTAAGAATATTTATAAAAAAATGGATCATATGAAGATCTTCCCCCTAAACCTACTTGGGGGAAGGATCTTCATATGATCCATAAATCATTATAAGGAACGGTAACAGACGGATTTTTAACCTCCGAGCGGGCGGGCCGCAAGGGGGATGTTTAATTCCGACCCTATACTCGATATACACTACAAATATCGCATAACCAAGCAACCCCACTTGTCCTAACACACAATACACCAATTATATTAGGCAGATAATAAAATGGCAGACAATATCAAGGACATTAGCGATCATGATTCAGAATGGAAGTTCCGAACAAATGCAGAACAATTTAAAGTAACTCCCTTTGGAAGAACGCTACCTTCAGATGTGCGAGGGGATACAAGATATCACTACACCAATGAGTGAAATGTACTTGGTATGAAAATGAAAATAACTTTTCCCAGGTACAGGGAAAACGTCACAGAATGGATCCAAAAACCTAATATGGCAGTCAAAATTTAATTTAGATAGAGATAACCTCCAAGAAAAGAATAAGAAAAAGATCTACATCGTCATAATTAGAGAACGCTGATATACTTTGCCTCCATAATCCTGTTTCAAAAACAAACAAACCTGCGATACAAAAGATACAAAACAAATGTTTGTATCTTATCACCGGAAGGCGTAGTAGAGAGAGGAAAAAAGCAAGAAGACCTGCACAGAACAACGAAGATTCAATCATTAAACAAAGTGTTTGAAAACAGAGCAAAGGTAATGAAAAACAACCCAATGCTCAATTTGGGTGATAATATCAGATCACTACTCGAAGAGAACAAAGAAGGTCGAATCCATCCAAGTATCTCAAGTTGCTTCGATAAGTTAGAACCACTGATTATTACAAATCACTCCAAACTGCGAAATATCCCGACTGTGACGACCCAAACTGATTTGAAAATAAATACCCTCGATCACGATCACAAAAAGAAATAATGATCTGGAATTACCTATAAATAGAGGCTATAACGTAACTCGAAAAGGGTACGCTGAAGAATGTAAGTATACATATAAAGATAAAATGATCGCAACGATAAAACAACTAAAGAAAAAAAAACATAACATGTACGAAAAACAAGTAAACAAAAACAAATCCACTAAACCCCAAATTAAAGTATGTAACGCTACACACACAATACAAACACTAGACAGAAAATACATATGAGAGATTAGCCTGATTTCCAAGCACCTGTCCATACCCTTGCAAACCTAATACTTTCTTCCTATTCCATCAGTCTTTCTCACTCTAACTTCACCCACTTTCACGAAAATGAAAGCGAAAGGCAACATCCTTTTTGCTTTCAGAAAGCAGATCACGAGAAAATTATTATAACGTTAAGTTAAGAAAGTTATTTGTTTGTCCTTACCTTACTTAACTTAAAGCCACCCTAAACCTAGTAAAGATAAACTCTCTCAGCAAGCGCTGGTATAGGTGCTCTACTAAAATCAACCAGTAGAGATAAACAATCAAATCGGGAATGCTTATCGTGAACTTAAAAAGCAATGGGGCATATAAGTGATATCAATTTATACTCATCGCTGCTCTGTCGCTTCCTTCCACTTTGATCTTCTCTCTTCGTATCTTTTCGTGCCCTAAACTGGCTTCGAGTGGATTTTAGGGCATTTACTGGAGCGTGGATAATTTAAGAAAAGCATAAAATGTGGGGAGAGTTTATAGAATTAATATATAGAATTAAGGCAGGGAGAGCATGGTAAAGGCCTGCTACTCTGCCAAGCGCGCGTGCGCGAGAGAATATATATATATATATATATATATATATATATATATATATATATATATATATATATATAAAGGCTCACAAAGTGAGTCAAAGTTATGTAGATACACCCACAAAGGAAAAACGATTCCGAGCGTTTTCGTCTTTATTCTTAAAGACCTTTTCAAGGAATGAACAAGAGGCAAGACATACATTGCCTTAAAAGTGGAAGGGGGACATTGGTCTATGTGGGTGTTTGTTTGATTCATATATATATATATATATATATATATATATATATATATATATATATATTACGCATGAAGAGACAAGATGGAATAAAACTTGATACTGTGAAATGGGTACCGAGAAAGCAATACAGAACCGTGCATTAAGTAGGACACTTCTTTCGTCCGCTATTTTATAAATTTCATAAATTCCGAATGGGGAAAAACGGAATCCGCGTTTATAAACAAATTCGATAAAAAAAATATTAATTAATAACGGAGCCAAAGCTAAAAAAATGTGTCTTCGAAAATTGCGTGGAGGGGGTGGAGTGGGATGGGGGGGTCGAACAATAAAAATTTCCTTGCGATCTAAAAGCTGGTCTTTATTCTTAAACAAAGGGATGTGTCATTTATAGCGACGCCTGAAGAGATATTTTTGTCTATTTTCATAATGGTTCTTTATCTTCGTTTCTTCCATCGATTCCCGAAGCATTCCTTTTACATGTTCCCCATTTCATCGTCGAGCAGAATATTGTCAGAACAAATTAAAAGCGAAAAGTAAAACAGAAGTTTCTCAATGCGAAATCTATAAGGAAATAGGTGAAGATAGAGGAAGTTAAAATGCGTCGAAAATGAGAATAAACACAAAAGTATAATGGAAGCCTCTATTATATTACCGTGTTTATTCCCATTGACATGGCCTATTAATAATTCTCAAGTGTCGATGTTATAGAGCTGCAAGTCCTCTGATGGCATTGCGACTGGGAGTGAGGCATTGAGACTGAGGCAATCCTCCAGATATCAGCCGAGCATACTTGCCATATTACGTATTTAAAGGCCTAAAGAAATCAAAATTGGTAACAAAACCCAGAAAAACACTAAGGAGAATATTACGTAAACCAGTGAAAGCTTAAGAAAGAAAATGGGAGTTATAGAAACGGACAGATAGGGCAAACTATTTTAACCGTTATATGAAAATGAATGAAGGAGTTGGATTTGAACCCGTGTCATCAAGGGCTCATCGCTTATATGACTACTATGTTGATCGCCAGAGCTAACATCCCCACCCCCGTTTCATGTGATTTTCAATTATTGCCATATTACATAGGACACCCCTTTAAGGGCCGGGAGGGTGACTCATTCTTTCAGGATTCAGGTCTAGCTAGCAAGCATGTTTTTTCCTTGCTACACTAACCACCTCTTTGTGGGTGCAGTAAAAGTATTAAGCAACTACCCGCCATGAAGTCAGAAGCGCGCCCAGAAGAGTACCACCTTTTTTCATTTCCCCCCACCAAATTTAGGAGTCTATCCGGTGACTTCCGACTAAGACAAAAGTTGCCATAATCAGTCTACAACTTAATACTAGGCTAGATTAAAAAAATAAGTAAAAACAGGAAAAACATATTACAAAACAAACAAAGGCTAAACAACAAGGTAAGCAAAAAAGCACTAAGAAGGAAGTGCGTTCCGGCGTCGGAGGTAGGCTCGCCTCCCCCCGACGCAGCAACATGCAACCTAACCACCATTTTCCAATGAGGGGGGTCGTATGCGTCAGGGGAGAAGCCGATTTAATCCACTGATTTTGAACCTACTGTATACATCAGTACGGGTTCAGTGGCAAGCGATGTGTGTTCTATGAAGGACGAGTGCAATGCGATAGTCTCGAGATCGGAGGTGTGGCAACAAACTTCCAATGCGGCGAAATGACCCAAAGCCTATGATATAGAATATCCTTTCTGTCATAATCTTTATTAGGTTTACCCCGCAAGGGGGTAGATGATGTAACAGGGGTAATGCCCGTGCTATAAATGGAACCTGGAGTAGTCGCACGCCCTACCGACCCGAGTGTCCCAAGAAAAACTGGTACTCTCTCTCGGGTCGTATTATACATCTTACAAGTTGGCGACACCGACCCGAGAGTTCTGCTGAATCATTAGATCGAAAGTTTTAAGCTGTAATTGACATCGCTCTTCACCTAGACCTCATTGAAGTCATGTATACACTACTGAGCAAAATAAGAGAATGATTTTCCTTTATTAAAATATTTTCAAAAATATGATGAATAGGTAAATGAAATTTCTATAGGACATACAGGCATGCATCATCATCATCATCATCACTTCATCACTAACTCTATAATTTAAGAACGGGATTTTTTGGAGTATTTGAATAATAATTTTATTTTAGTGTGGTTATGACTTGAGTATATTTTAAATTTTTATCAAGGTAATTTCTAAGAATTTCTTTAGAGTTTGAAAAACAAAATAGTTTAGTTCAGAAAAAATAAATATGATTATCCAATGATTTATAATGTTTTAGAAGAAAATACATTACAATTGCTGAAGTTCATAAAATTTATTAAAATTTAAGTAAGGCTGCTTTTTTATTTTATCTATACCTATATTTTAGCAACGTGATCTTTTGAAAGGGGGGAAAGAGTTTAGAGTTCATTTTTATAATTATTATAAATGGCGAAGTTCAGAAAATTTATAAAAATTTAACATAGCTGCTTTTTTTAGATTTTAATCTTAGTAGCGAAGCCATTGCTTGGCTTAATATATTTTTTTAAGATTTTATACATACGAGGGGCGGTCAATAAGTTTTGCGAAACGGTAGGGCAAAACAGAGGGAGGGGGACGGCTGTTTGTGGGGGTGTTAGGACAAGTTATGACAAGTCAGGACCTGCAGCCGCACGCTCCTGCCTCGTCTATTTAAGAAGCAGTAGCTGATCGCAGATCGTCAGTCACAATCTTTTCAACAATAGAGAAGGTTGAGCACCGCGCAGTGATCAAATTTTTGACCAAGGAAGGCAAGAATGCAAAAGAGATCCATGACCGAATGGTTGCAGTGTACACCGACACCGCCCCTTCCTATGCAACCATTGCTCGCTGGAATAGGGAGTTCCGCCATGGTCGTGAATCCCTTGAAGATGATCCCCGTCCAGGATGCCCGTCAGACGTGACACGCGAGGACAATGTGGCCCGTGCGGAAAGGAGGATCTTCGAAAATCGACGGGTGAAGATCGAAGAAATCGAGCGAGAACTTGGGATATCACATAGAAGTGCTATCAACACCCCCCACGACAATTTGGCCATGACCAAGGTCTCTGCCCGTTGGGTCCCTAGAAACCTCATGCCCCATGATCGACTTCGACGCCGTCAAAGTCCACAAGGCCAGAGTTGCACAAGCTGCCCTGTGCGAGTGCGAATTCGAAGAGCTCAACCATCTCCCCATCAGTCCAGATCTTGCCCCTAGCGACTACTTTTTATTTCGCCAGCTCAAGGCTCCCCTGCGTGGACGCCAGTTTGGGGATGATGAAGATGTCCAGCTCGCCGTCCAGGAGTGGATTGAACAGCAGTCGGAGATTTCTGGTTGTCGGGAATTTGAAGCTTCAGGGACAAGTGGCGCAAGTGCATTGAAGTCGAGGGTAGTTATATTGAAAAATAATAAAACACTTTTCTTCATATCTCGTTTCCTTATCTCCGAATTGCAGAACCTTTTGAAAGCCCCTCGTATGATACCATCGTATATTGAAGATATTATGCTAAATGAACTAATAAAATATAATATTGACACGTAAAAAATATGACAAAACGATTTTTTCAATGCATTTGGTTCAAAAGCTTGTTCCCCAGCAACCAAACCAATCATCAGTAAGAAGAGCCAGAGGGTAGAGTCGAATATGCTGAAGGGATGAAGATTAGGAGAGAATTCATTTCAGGGACAAAAGTAAATTAATTTAGTTGGATCTGATGACAGACGCACTTGTAGACGCGCTGCAGATGACAGAGTCAACCTTAAATCTGTTAAAAAGTCTGTCAAGCATGGATAAGCCAGCTGAATGTTTGGTCTGAAGGAGTTTGTCGGCTAGTGCGAATAATTTGAATGGTAAAAGCTAATGTGTACCTAATCCTCGTACAGCATCTCTGAACCAGCCAGCAGCATTTATGCACGACAACACGCCTTGCTATACTGCAAAACGAGTAAAATACTATTTAGAACAAGAAAATATCGAAGTGATGCAACACTTTGGTCGTATCCGGAGAAAACAGGAAGCATGCTCTTTGCTACTCTAATTTGTTCATCTGACGTACATCACATGAAAGCGAAAAGCCAGCGGGAATTATAGGCTTCTCCAAATCAAAATTGTTGTGGAATGGCCAGACTCTATATTTATATATACGTAGGTACTTTGGGGCTTGGTGCCGAAGTTGGTTGAAGACCTTTAGTGAGGATGGTTTATTATTAACTTTGCGGGGTCCTTTTAACCAAATATTTCAGAGTGCAAGTTGGCCTAAGATTAACAGGTAGCGGGTACGCGCTGGGGTTGCAAAAGAAAGACAATGACGAAAATATAACTTTACTAACAACAAAATGATATTTATATTTACATAGAAATTGGGTTTAAAGGAAATGATCGCCCAGACGGGGTTAAAGGTCCACACGCGATCAAGTATGTAAATTAAGGGATTAAAGAGGTCAGATTCAGTTTGGTTATTTAAAGGGGGGATTTTAAACTGGGGCGTTCACACAAATAATGGAGCAATTGGGTAAGCCAGATTCAAGATCAATCTGCAGGCGGCAACGGTTACGATTACTTTACGTGCTCGTTGCCGAAAAGGGGCCAGTTGGGGTACGGCGAATGCGACGGAAGAAGTCGGTTTATCTCTTATTTCAGATGAGGGAGCACTTGTCGTCTTCTGAGTTGGGAATCCTTGTCAATCCTTGCCGATTGATTAAGATAGAGTTCACTGATGTCGAAGCTTGCCGATTGACTAAGGCAGAGTTCACTGATGTCAAAGCTTGCCGATTGACCAAGGCAGCGTTCACTGATGTCGAAGCTTGCCGATTGACTAAGGCAGAGTTCACGGATCGATTTAACCTTTAACTTGAATCGAAATCGCCGCTAAGGGGTGAGGGAGGGAGGGGGGGGGGGAGCGTCCTCCAGCTCGTTCGTCGAAGTAGGTGGAAGTCTAAAAGTGCTCCTCTCTAAACTCAGTCGAAGCGTTATATAGGTGCCTGGTGAGGTGGCTCCAAACGCACGCGCGAATTTGGGGAAAAGTCGGGGACTCTTTCGGGGAAAGGGGGAATCGTGATAACGTTCGTTGGAATGTCCAACGGATTTCAATCTTTGGGCGGAAAGCCAGAATGCTAGCGGAGAGGTGACCGTGTGTGGGTGAGGAGGGGGGAGGGGGGGGGGTTATGACATCGGTCCCCTCGGCAAATACAGCTGGGGCATGTGATAACCGCGTCGGCCGCCTCCTTGCCCAGGTTCAGCCATGCTTTCTCAGCTCCATGCGGTGATCTCCGAATCCACGTAGGTACAGAAGGGCACGTGGATGCCATTTGACCTCATTCTGATACAAAAAATATACCGTGTGAAAACGTTATCTACGAAGGAAAGTTTCTTTGATAGTTCCCTTCAATATTCACCATTTTTTCATTAACATGCATACGTATGAGGCAGGAGAAATTGCGTGAAATCAGTAAGGATGTTATAATCTCTCACTGGCTTCCGAAAAGCAAGTAGAGTATCAATTCTCCAGGATTTAGTGAGATATTCTTCTGCCCGATCCTATTGAACTGAGCTATGAGAAATTGTCATGCCTCGCTCACTCGTGTCGGAGCATGGCATACGGGATATCATCGGAACCTATGCGTGGTAGCTTTGTAAGAAGAGAAAGCAGAATGGTACTCACATAACAAAATCCAGTCGGCAGCCTTCAACATCAGTGAAGCGTCTTTAAATCATGCTAGAACCTAATCCTAGCTAGAAAATGCGAGAAAGCAATAGCGAAAGATTCCGCTACAGACAGTGAGAAGAAAAAGAGGGATAGGAGAAACGCCAAGCTGGTAAGGTCCGTTCATTATGAACTTCTTCAGAACGAAGACGAGTAAACGGAACCATCTAAGCCTCCACAAACGTACCTTACTTAAGACACGGAGTACCATATGACGGCCCGTCTACCGGTTGAACGAGGAAATCTTAAGTGAATCTACCCTGAATCTTTTTAATAAATATAATCCTTATTTGTTATATAAAATAGAAGATTGTTGATGTATATAAATGAGAAGTCATAATGTTATGGAAAGTTTTAATTTGGAAGCCACTTTTTGCGATAAAATATGGTTCATTTATTTATTAAAAATTGGGGACACCAGCGGAAGCATGTTGGTTAGACTGTTTTCGCAAAGTGTTGTACTGGAAAATAAAGGAGGAAACTTCATGAGGGATTATAGAGCCGGAGGGCACACAACTTTGCTACGGTGTATATTAGGCTCAACACATTACTCAATATTAAAATAAATAATAATAATCAACTAAGGATAACCATGATAAGAAATTCACTTAACTGTCTAAAGAAACAGTCAAGATTATATTTCAACAACCTCTATCCACTTCCAGTGCACAAAATTACCAACTCAAAAGAGTAACTTTGTGAAGAGTTTCATATTGATGAAGCGAAAAAAAAATAAATTAATCGATTTTCGAAAATCCTGCGAATGGAAACTATAAAAATGACGTGTTGGCAGGTAATTTTCCGCGTGAGCGAGAGGGGTTAGATAGCTGATTTGGTAATTGTATTCTTGGGCGAAGGATTTGAAATAAAAAAAAAAAATCTTAAGAAAATCCCGAAAAATCAGTTTTAGGGATTGTGTTAATTTCATTACCAATATTCATTGGGTAGATAACAATAGCTTATTTTCTGAGGGAAGGAAACCATAATCATCTTAATATTTCAATTTATTATATGCTTGTACATATCTTAAAATATCTATTGATATTTACAAGCGCAAATAAAGCCTTAAAGAACTTGTAGTATTCGTATAATCGTTATAAAGCAAAGTTTTGAGTTACATTGAAGAATATCAACATATAATAATAATTGGTTCTACTCCCAAACTTAAATTTAGGTAGGCCTATAAATGCTAAATACACAGCAAAGGAAACAAGGACATCTAGTATAGGGATTTATACTCAATATGGAAATAATACAAGTAGGGACCGACATATGGAGCAAAAATGGTAAACAGAAAATACTACTGAAAATTATTAAGGAAAACAAAGATTGAATTTACAACCTTAGTAGCTTAGTAAACCTTACTGAGACTTAGGGCAAATGTATTATTTTGAGTAACAATTCGTATAAATGCTACAAGAGTCCAAAAGTGCAAGCTTGAACTAACTCTCAGGCACATACATCTATTTCCCCCAAAGTTCACACAGGGCTCTAGCAGATAATCTTGATTGAGATTCTAATTTCTATCTCGTCCTCTCGCCCCCGCAGAAGAGTAGAAGTTCGTTAGTTTGAGTTCACTCTTTTTCCTTTCGTACGAACTTATTTCTGAATTAAACACTAAATTTTATTAAGTTTTAACTAGTAAAAAATAGACCACAAAAATGACCAAAAACCTATTCTATAGATTATGCTTCCTGTTATAATCTTTATTAGGTTTACCCCTGAAAGGGGGTAGATGGTGTAACAGAGCTAATGTCCCTGCTACAAGTGCAACCTGGAGGAGTAGCACGCCCTTCCGACCCCAATACCCCAAGAAAAACTGGTACTTTCTCTCTCTCTCCATCGGGTCATTTTTTGCTCCTCTTTTCAATCTTCCACTATCTTTTCCACACCTTTATAGGCCCAGTAAAGGGGGGAGAAGGGGTTAAACGTCTTAAAATAATAAATATTAAACGTTTAAAATGATCCTATTAAAGATTTACCATTCTCGAGATTATCAAACATTGCCACAATGCATTTACACGCACTTTTACCACAACGAATCGTCTTCAATTTGGGTCAATTATAAATTTTTCCTCTAATGGTGTGGCGGAGAATCTTTTTTGGGGGGAAGCTTGGCTGGGATCGGTAGGCTCTCGGGATTGGTTGGGGGAATTCTTGAAGGGTTTAAAAAGCTTTGTGGGAGGGAGTAAAAGACATTTTTTTGAGGGCTTTTGGGGGTTTTTGTGAAAGAGTGGAAGGGTTTGGGAAAGGATTTTGGAAGACTTTTTAGAAGGTTTTGAAACGCAAGATTGGAGGTATTTGGGAAAGGTTGGGAGGGTTAGGGAGGCCTTTTCGGAGGCTGTGTGGTAGGATTTTTCATAGAATGGGAAGTTTAGAGATTTATTCTCATCTTTGGTACAATTATTGCCACTAAGTAATACTCAGTTCTTTTTTAATGTGGCACAAATGTGTGGTACAATGATGAAGTACTGCAGTATCAATAAGTGCTGGTATTAGCGGTAATACACTGCGGTGCCGTACCGGAATTCCTACTTAGTCTAGCCAAAGTAGCCAACAACCCTAAAATAATTCCAAGAAATTGTTTTATGGTGTTTATTTGTTTTTTAATGTGTAAATAACAATACAGCAAAGGTTTACACCAAAATTGGGTTACCGGAAATGGGTCAAAATAGGGTCATACAAATACGGCTACCAATGCTTCATATTTCCAAATTTCCTCTTCATCATCTGACACTGGATCTTGACGTGTGTTGAAACAAGGGCCATTTTGGCATTGTCCACATGCTTGAGAACAATCTAGTACATGCTTACGGCAAGTACAACGGTGTGTGTTGGAAACACCGGAACAGCTGCAGCGAATCATTTTCAGGAGTGTTTCTGGTGCGAGTGCAGTGTCCGGCATCACTGGAACTAGTCTGTTGGTTTTTAGGCTCCACCCAAATTTAGTGACGTCAATATCCTCACCCTTGTCCGCCCGTTGCATTACCTGGAGATAGCTTCTAGGACAGTGGTTCCCAAACTTTTTCTGATCTTTACCCACTATTCATATATGATCCTTATCCATGGCCCCCCTCCCCAATCCATATCTCGTGACAACTGTGACTGTCTGTAGTCCTACATTTATTTAGGTCCATTATGAAAAAACTCCGGCAATGCCTAATTTTATTCATTCAACCCTATATTTTATTTTTTTTTTAAATATTAAATCATGGAAACTTTCAATTTACTCTTTGCCAAATCCCAAATAAACATTAAAATGGTACTAAAGAAGTAATTTAATGCACATAAAATAATTTTTACAATTTGAGAGTAGACCTATCTCTAATTAAAACTAATAATTCCCCAAAACCTTTCCTCAATATACAAATTTAATAATTCTGAACGAAATCCTATCATAGGGAGTTGTAAATAACAAAACCAAGACCTTTAATGGAAAAATCACCTTCTCTTCTCCCAGCAAGACCTTCATGTGCAAGTTTGTTTGTTCAAACCACAATTAAACTTAATGTGAAGGGTGATGTTGAAAGCCATCGACCAGCATCTTAATTCTTGTCTTTGTTTCACTCAAAGCACATTGTAGGTCATGCTTCACATCAAGTCTATTGCGATATTTTGATTTAATATACAAAAGTTGAGAAAATGCACCCTCACAGGAATAAGTTGATGCAGAGGGTAGTAGTTGGCGGAAAGCTAAGTTACACAAGTTTGGGTATGAAGTTTCCATTGATGACCAAAATACAGTGAGAGATTCCGTTTCAAACCTCATTTTGGGTCTTGTATCTTCCTGAAGTGTCTGCAGTTCAGTCTGGCCATCATCATTATCATCAGGTATGCATGTCACTGGAGCAGTGAAGGGAAACCTTACTACATGAGAGGTTTGGCTTTGGATATCCGGGAAGTACCTTTTAAATTCCTCCACTAAGGCTTCAAGATGTTGAACAATCAAGTTCTTTGTAGCAATATCACACTCCTCTGCAATGTCTGACACTGTTTTCAGCATTGCCAAGTTTCCCATTCCAACTTTCCGCCTACAATTCATTCTCCATCTTAAAAATGAAAACTTTAGTTTTGTCCACAAAATCGATTATCAAAATTCCTATCCCTTGGAGTTCAAGGTTGAGTGTGTTCATCTGTTTAAATATGTCAACAAGGTATGCTAGCTGTATTTCGAAGCCATTTCCGGCCCTTGCTGACAACAAATCTTGCTTGACCTGTACCTCATGGAAGAGTCTGATCCTTTCTTTGAGCTCAAATACACGCTGAACTACATTTCCTTTGGATAGCCAGCGAACTGCTCTATGAATTTTGAGGATTTCATGAGCTGCATTCATATCTCGGCAGAGTTTCTTGAAAAGGCGTGTGTTAAGAGCACTGCCTTTTACAAAGCTAGGTGTCTTTATAATGGTATTCAGGGTTTTCTGTAATTCTAAGGATAGGTTTTTATGAAGCCAGAGCTTGCCTGTGGATCATGCAGTGGAAAGGTATAGCATTTGGTGATTTTTGTATAACTCTTGAACAAAATCTGACTTAGAACCTGACATGGCTGGAGCCCCGTCTGTGCATATCCCACAGAGATTTCCCCAGTCGAGACCATTTGTTTCAAAGAATTGTGAAAGTTTCACAAAACAAGAATTCCTCCTTCATCTCCTCACCATGAACATACTTAACAAAAACCATGAGTTGTGAGCAGGACTCAACGTCAGTGGACTTGTCGAGTTAAATACTGTATAATTCGGCTTCTTTAACTTTCTATATCACCTGTTCTTTGATATCATCTGATCTAAGAGATATTCGGCGTTGCACTGTATTAATTGAGAGAGAAATAACACTCAGCTTTTCAGCACTTTTCTCACCCAAAACAAGCTTGACCATAGTTTTGGCACATTGAAAAATTAACTCCTCCCCAATGGTGTGAGGTTTCTTTTTCTTTGCTATTTAAAGGGATACGAAAAAGGATGCCTTCACTAATGCAGCATTTTGTTGGTGAATGGAACCGCTGGCACTAAGTCGTTGTCTCTTCATATTCAATTCCTGTCGACCAAAGAAAGAACGATCCTTGCCAACATGTTGAGAATGTGTAGTTATCAGGTATAATTTGAGCTTGCTAGGTCTCAGGGATTCAGTTGCTCATACAGAAACCATAGCAGAGGAAGTATTAAATAACTTATTGAGTGAAAATTGTTTGGTGTCGAAATGCGTACCAATAAATTATTTTATCGAGAACAACGCTCAGCATCTGTTGGTAGCTGATCCAGAGTTTGCCTGTTTTAGAATGAGTTGAGAATTTATTTCTCTTGGTAGACAAGACTTGATCAATAGTAGTGAGACAGACAGATGAGCTAAGCGAATCCAGTGGTGTCTCATCTCAGCGTTTGCATATGCAGCTCCTCAGGTTTATTTCCAAGTTTTGCAAAATCAGTGTCGTCTCAAATGATCCTGTCTACAATTTGTTGTGTGAGACGCTGATCAAGAAGCAGATGGCCACGGAAAGCACGCTGAACTACCTTTTCTGACAAGATGTGGTGTACTGCATTTTCACCAAAGATAGTTCCCAGAATTTTTCCACTTCCATCTATCAACGTCCTTATTGCACCCAGAGGATTCATTAGTGTGGAAGCATCCCACCAGCAACACCACATCTCGAACCTAACTGTTTCATGTTGGATTTGGGACGCTTTCCAGTATATTGGCCTGTCAAATGTCACAACTGCCGGGGACTTGTGATCATCTGCAATTTCACAAAAGTACTGAAGGGTGGAGAAGATGCATGACTTTTCCCCAGAATACATGTCAATGATTGGAAGGAATTCCACAAAGGACTGCCCTGGATGACTGAAGTCATTATGTAACAGATGCATCATGCCATTCCAGTTTGGCGCAGGTTGTTTGAAGCGTAGGGACATCTCCAACAGTAGGTCAATCTTTTGATCAGCAGCTTCAAGGAATGGCAGAGGATCAAACTTGATGTTGTCATGGGCATGTTTCGTGAACCGGTATATATTCACATCAACTTCAGTCAGTTCAACAATCTTCAGATCTTCAATCAGGCTTCTAAGGATTGTTCGGCAGACTTGCCTCTCTGGAGTTATGGCTGCAAGCATCCCCATTCCGTGAAATGTACCTTTCCCATCTAATGTCATGTTGTTGTGGTCAAAATGATCAGTTGCAAACATCAGTGCCGAATCTGGTCCTTCTATGTATGTTGACATCGACCAGTAAATCCAGAGCAGTATAGGTGGCAGAATTTTCCTAAAATCGATGGACCTCTGAGTATGAAGAGTAGAAACCCATGGCTAAGAGGCTGTTGACCAGGAATCGCGACCTGACGTAGTGGTTTACTTGTACTGCTAATCCAATCCACAGCGGTAATATCAAAGCCCTATGGCGCACGACTTGTACAATAGATTGTCTAATACTTGCCACCTTTCTGCAAGTGCCTTTGCCAACAAATAAATGTTGGAGCAAGCATTGAAAGCTCGATGGAATGTATTCTAGGGCAGATTGTAGTTCTAGCGCCGAAATATCAGGATATTGGTCGATTGAAGATGTGATCATTGACTTAATGTTGCTCTTGATCAGTTTAGCCGCAGTCTGTATTATGGCTCTTTTCTGAGCGTATTCATCATTTTCTGGCTGGCTAAAATAGTCTCTCAGAATACTACTAGTTTTCACACGAAATGTTACGATATCATGTAACCCCTCTTGCTCGACAATGAATATAGATTCCCCATAATGCTTAACCAGTTTGGATTTAAGATATTGGTTGCCATATGCCACGGAATCTGGCTGAATCAGATATTCTGCCATTTTCTTAGCAAGATTATCCACTGTCAATTGTTCATCATCATTTTCTTCTAAGAACGAGCACATTCGGATGAAGGCTTGTTCTTGGTCAGAGTCCCTCGGTATTCCAACCTTTCGTGGCTTCTTTTCAGTTGGACCATCTTTGTACTGTTAAGGAATGTCCCGTTTCGTGCGAAAATTAATGTCACATGACCGGTGGTAAACACAATCAGCAGCGTGGAGGTCCTTTCCTTACAATGTGAGAGGGTTGTCTCCACGAATGAATCTGTTTTGGCACAGCTGAATTCATCAAAATCGGCACTACCGAGTAAATTTATTATCTCATTGCCACAGAACAAACATTACAATTTACTGTTAAAAGGTGCAACAGAAACACGCTCACTCCTTTTGACAGGTTACAACAACAAGGAGTAACAACAACAAAGAAAAAAGGTACCCTAGGAGACCTTACGGTCCATTCAAAGAGGGTACCTTTGGACTAGCAATCGAGCGGGCACAAGGCTGCTCAATTGTTTTGCGTCCCTAAACGGCCACTTTTCAAGACCTTGTCTAGTCTTGGCTTGAACTGGTCAACAGATTCACTGTTGACAACTTCCACTGGAAGTGCGTTCCACATACCGCAGATACTGTAAGTGAAAAAGTTTCCACACAGATTGCGGTTGTAACGCTTCAGTTCAAGTTTGAAGCCGTGTTTGCGCCTTCTGTTCTCACTCAGTGTGAAAATATCCCGGTAGTCAACATTGTCGAACCCTCGAAGTATTTTGAAAACTTCGATGAGCTGACCACGCAGTCTACGGGTTTCCAGCGAGAACAGATCTAATTCCCTTAGTCTATCCTCATAACTTTTATGTCGGATAGAGGGAATCAGCTTGGTTTCCCTAGCTTGTACGCGTTCCAATCTCGCGATGTCCTTTCGCAATAAAGGACTCCAAAATTGTACGGCATACTCCAAGTGCGGTCGGACAAGTGAGTTGTACAGGCACAGTACAATCTCCTGGTTCCGATAACCAAACTGGCGCTTAATATAGCCTAGCATCCTTTGGGCCTTTTTTCTCCGCCTCAATGCACTGTTTCGAGAACTTGAGGTCACTAGTGATTGTTACACCCAAGTCCTTCTCAGTGTCGGTGGATTCAATAGCAGTGCCCTTAAGGATATACTGAGATAAGGGTGTTTCTGTGGCCGATATGCATCACTTTACATTTCTCCACGTTAAAAGGCATTTGCCACGTGTCCGACCACTCCCCAATCTTCCCAAGATCTTCCTGCAGGCGAGGAGTATTTGCATCCTTTGCAACGTTCATACCAAGCTTGGTATCGTCGGAAAATTTGACAAACCTTGGCAACCATGTCACCGTCCATGTCGTTGACGTAGATGATGAATAGTAGTGGTCCCAGGACAGAACTTTGAGGCACCCTGCTAGTAACGGGCACCCACTCAGAAGACTGTCCATTCACCACCACCCGTTGCCGTCTGCCACTTAGCCAGTTCTTGATCCAGCCGGCTACCTTTCTGTCTATGCCAAGCGCTCGCACTTTCCGGAGAAGGCGGCGGTGTGGTACCTTATCAAAGGCTTTCTGAAAGTCTAGGTAGACCACATCCACCACCTTGTCTGGATCGTGCTCACTAAAAACGAAGTGGAAGAATTCTACAAGGTTCGTCAGGCATGACCGTTGCCTTCGGAAGCCGTGCTGGGAACTCCTCAGTAGCAGGTTTGACTCTAAATATGACGTTACTTTGTCCACCATGATGCTTTCCATGAGTTTACTGACTATCGAAGTCAGACTGATAGGTCGGTAGTTCGACGGTTGGTTACGATATCCTTTCTTGAAGATAGGAGTCACCTCCGCCTCACGCCAGTCTCTAGGAACGCATTTGGTCCGGATTGACATGTTGAAGATTGCGCTCAGGTGTCGTGACACTTGATCGCACACTTCTTTCAACACTTTAGGTAGAAACCCATCCGGGCCAGGTGACTTATTCGTCATTAGGTCACTGATCTTCTTTTTGATTTCAACTTCGGTGAAGTCCATATCCTCCAGCTTTTCCCCTGAGTAGGAATCCGTCGGCTGGGGGATGGGACCACATTCTTCAGTAAACACTGAAGAGAAGTAGTCGTTGAGGAGGTTAGCATTTTCTGCATCTGAATGCTCTAATGTACCCTCCTCGTTCCTCAAAGGGCCAATCGTTAGACGGATTGGTTCACGGCTGTTTACATATCCAAAAAACTCCTTGGGATTCTCTTTACAGAGTCTCGCCACTCGGAGTTCCTCAGACCGCTTAGCCGCCCTTATGCTGGACTTCAATCACCCGGCTAGCCTCCGGTATTCGTCAAAGTCACCCGAGATCTTCAATTGCCGGTACACAGTTCTCTTCTCCCTAAGCAGTTGGCCGATTTCTCGATTAAACCACTTAGGTTGAACAGAAGACAGACGGGGGCATTTCAGAGGGATGAAACGCGATTGAAGACTCATGAATGTGGTTTTGAAACTATTTCACGAGTCTTCAACAGCATCGCACACTTCTAGTCTCACGTCAGTCAGTCGAGCTCGAAGGCTTGCAAAGTCTGCTCTTCTCAAGTCAAGTTTCTTTGATTGACTGGCAACAGACCTTACCTTCGGGATCTTGACGCTAAATCTAACTAGCTGGTGATCACTGCCACCGAGCTCTTCACCTACAGAGATATCCTCAACGATATCATCCTCAGATGTAAAGACCAAGTCGAGGATATTGTCTCCTCTCGTCGGTTCTCTGACCTATTGAGTGAGGAACTCGTTGTTGGCGAACTCCAAGAGTAGCGCGCTCTCGCCACAGGCTGCTCTGGTTTCCCAGTCAACTTGGCTGTTGAAATCGCCCATAACGATGCACACTTTGCCTTGAACCAGCTCACCCAGCAGCTGGTACAGTTCCCTGTCCTTCTCAACGGGTTGGGAAGGGGGTCTGTAAAGCAGCAGGGTCCTGTATCTGACAGGACTGATCTCTAGGTCAATGCCTAGGAGCTCGTGGTCGGATATAACGTTGGAGTTCGTAGATTTGATTGTATCCTTGACATACAACATTACACCGCCACCCTCTCTGTCTGGCCTATCTTTCTGGAAGAGTTGGTAGCCAGGAACCGTGAATTCGCCTTCAAAGTCTCGGTTTGAGGTTTTTATCCACGATTCTGTTATGGCTACCATTTCCGGTTCTTCCGTCACTACGAGGCCACGGAGCTCAGGAAACCTGTTCCTGATTGACCTTACATTGAACAGAAGAACTTTCAGGGAGTCCCCTAATGTAGGACTCCCTATACTCTTCCGTTTCCTGGCTTCTTGTTTGTCTCGGTGGCACCATTTTTGACAACCTCTGAGAAGGTTGTTTGGGGAGTGACTCGGGCGTACTGGCGTACGTCCGCCTTCCCAATGGGCCGGACACTCCTTTGGGTGCGCTCCACGACATCCTGGATGAGGTTGGATAGGAACGCCTTGCCCTTAAAGGAGAGGTGCACCCCGGCCCTTTGGTAGAGGTCTTTTCTACCATAGAATACGGCGTACGGGTCGACAAATAAGACACCCTCCGCCGTACAGAGGTCTGCAAGGCGCCTGTTTAGCGACATGTTCCTCAAGTGGGCAGTCCGGCTTGGACCCCACCTCGGGAGCATCCCCACCACGACGCGTCTGCAGGTTTTCAATCCACAGTCGTCGACAGCGTCCATAACTGTCCTCATAATCTCACCTGTAGGGCCTACCCTACCTTCTCTGAGGTAGAGGTCGTTGCCACTTACCATAAGGGCAACGACTGTAGTCTCTGAAATCTGAGACTTCTCGGCCTCAGCTCTTACCTGCTTATTCCCACAGCCTGGGAGGCAGCTCACCTTAACGCTTGTGCGAAGGCGGGCCGCTAGCAGGGGCTTCAGACCCCGTGCCTGAGAATCACCAATAAGGGTGACTCTTGCATATTTGTCTGCGGACGACTTAGTCTTTCCTTTCGGAGGCGACTTGCCGCTTTCGTCTTGTATCTCTAAATTTTTTTTTTCTTCTTCTTATTCTTCCTCTTATTCTTATTCTTGACTTCCTTTGTTATCTCTTCGTTTGTTTCCCGTTTCTCTTCTTCTGCTTCTACTTTCTCTTCTTCTCCTTTTACTTTCTCTTCTTCTCTTTCTACTTTCTCTTCTTCTATTTCTACTTTCTCTTCTTTCTTCTTTCTTTTCTTCTTTTTGGCTCGTTGAGGAAGCCCTTCAGCAGAAGAAATCGGCTGTTGGACGTCGGGAGCCTTCTCGCCTGAGCATCTGCATCTCTCTGTTTTTAAGAGTTGAACTTCCCTTTTAAGGAGGGAGTTCTCCTCTCTCAGTTGAGCGATGCTCTCGGCCAGGCGCTTCTCGAGTTCGCAGAAGTCACAGACACTGACGCCATCTGTGAGTTCCTTGCAACTCCTGCCCCCGAAGTCTTCACTCCATCTGTAGACTTTGCATATTTTGCAGGTTAGCTTTCGAAACGAAGGACCATTCTTCTTCGCCATCTTACAAAAATCTCGGACCATAAGCATTAAAAAGGGTTTTTTTGGTTGTGATTTTCTCTCGCACTAATCACATCCACCTATTTCCAGGAGGTTTTCGGTCGTTCGGCGAACAGAAACCCTTTGATCAAGCACAGCAACCCTAAGGTCTCCCCTAGGCCGGACGTCCCCAATCGTGCCGCAGCTCCCAACTGAGCAGCACGAGAGCCCCAGTGAACTGGTTCTCTGATTTTTCGACAGGGGTGCTTGAGGTGTAACTGTCTTCCTACTAAGCCCTTCTAATCAACTAAAAACGGCCAGACTTGAGGCAAATAGTAAGGCTAAGTGCCCACGATTTCATCCGAGATCTTTAGCTGATCTGGCAACCAGCAAGGCACAAAAGCTCTCTCTCCAAAGATCAGTTGAGCCTTTATTCACCAAGCAGCGGTCACAGGGAGCTGGTCAGGCAATTACACGTTAGGAGAAAGCTTCTAAGGGGTACCTAGCATTTCTCCATTAATCGTACCCCAAACGCCTAAGATCCCTTCAATCTCAGTCTTTTGTAACCTATGAGTGCTCCAAGGCGTTATTTAAAGAGGTTCCAAAGCCTCTCTTCTCACGCGGCATAAGGGAGCTGGTGAGGCCCTTATTAATAAACAACTTATGTGTAATAGAGATGAAGGTTTGTTTTTTGTTATTGGGTTTTTGTTTTGATTTTTTGACAGTTGAAGAGAGTTGGTGAAACTTAGTACTAACAGAATCGAAGAGGTTGGTAGGGGGATGCAAGGAGACGCATCAAAGAAGTGGTAGAGAAGTTTGACAACCATTAGTCTGGATCCTACTACAGCTACCTTACTGGCATGGGTGACCCTACCGGACTAAAAGTCCCCCAGCTTAGCTAGCTTAACTCAGGCAGATCACGCAAGCTCTCTCACCGACGACAAGGTGGTTGTGTTGGCTTTCTTGAATAAGTATATTTGCTTCTTGTCAATATAGCTCACTCTGCATCTTTTATTCACCTCGGTACCAGCAGCTACCACGATACTATCACCTTTGTCGATGTTGGCTTGTTGATTCCTTCAGCCCCATTTTCATCAATCACCACCGTTTCACCATCTATCTCATTGCCACCTAAAGGACATTTCCTTGACTTACCATCTTCTCCTGCTCTGAAATGCAAAAGAAATTAGTGTTAGTAAAATCTAAAATCTTGAATGACTGAATGAAAACAACAACTTAACACAGTGCATGTACCAACCAAATTGATTTCATTGCAGGATGACGTCACGACATTATGATTGCACTTATAATCTTTTTGAGAGCACAGAATAATGGGGTTATTGATTTTTAGACTTTTCCAAAGTCACTTGTTCACTGAAATGAAAACTTATCAAAGTACGGAAGAGCTAACCGCCTTCCTAACTGGAAAATTAGGTGTTTCTAGTGGCAGAGGCAGCCATCTTTGTATAACGCCATTTTGACCCATTTTTCTTGACGCAATTTTGGTAAACTTTTGTTGTATCGTTTTTTACACTTGAAACAACAAAATAATGCAATAAAACAATTTCTTGCAATTTGTTTGGGGTGAGAGAGGTTCAGGTCATACTTTGACTGGACTAGCTAGCATTAACACGCTTAAGTCTAATGTCTACGTTTGTTTGTGGACGTGAGCCCACGAACTTGTTCGCACTCTTGAGTATCTTTGCTCTTAGCACAAAGTTATCTTTAATTTTGTTTAAATGAGCTTTCATGTAAGATCTAGTTCATACTTTTGACTATCAGTGCTCCAAAATAGGAATTTGTTTGTACTTCTGAATATTTTTCCACCTATGTACAAACTTGTCCTTAACTTTAAGTAACTATGTGTCACGTACTACTTCGCTCGTAATTTTGAATATCGGTGCTTCAATGCACGAACTTGTGCGTACTCCTAAGTATATTTGCTATTATGTACGAACTTGTCTTTACCATTGAATACATGTGATAACATGATTGGAATGCATTGCTATAACTTACGAATTTGTGCGTGGAGGGAACAAGCCCTCTTGAACCCAGACTTTAAAGTTGATGGGGGGCGGTATTGAACGTCTTTCTTGCCTTTATTCAAATTCTTTTACTTTTCTTTAAGCGTGGTATTTTGTATTGAGTGTTTTGTGTTAAAATTGAGTTTTCTTTAGTAATAACATTGTAATTATTCTGCTGATTCTAACGAAATTTGAAACCCTTATGTTGTTTTACATTCTCTTTCCAATGCTATAATTGCCAAAGTCCTCTCAAGGGTAGCCCAGGAATAATTTTGTTTTGACAATAACATCACAATTATTGGGCCGATTCTGACGAAATTTGAAACCCTTTCATTGCTTTACATTCTCTTTCGAATGATATAATTGCCAAATTTTCTCGCAAGGTTAGCCCGGAAATTATATTGTTTTGGCAATAACATAATAACTATTACCCCGATTCTAACGAATTTTGAAACCCTCTTGTTGTTTTACATTCTCTTTCGAAAGATGTAATTGCCAAAGTCCTCTCAAGGTTAGCCAGGGATTTTCTTTTTGTTTTGGCAATAACATTAGAACTATTAGGCCGATTCTAACTAATTTTGAAACCCTTCTGTTGTTTTACATTCTCTTTCGAATGATATAATTGCTAAAATCCTCCCAAGGTTAGCCCCGGAATTATTTTGTTTTAGTAATAACATCATCACTATTCGGCCGATTCTAACGAAATCTGAAACCCTTATGTTGTTTTATATTCTCTTTTGAATGATATATTTGCCAAAGTTCTCCCGTAAGGTTAACCAGAGAATTATTTTGTTTTTGGCAATAACATCATAACTATTTAGCTGATTCTAACGAAATTTGAAACCCTTATGTTGTTTTACATTCCTTTTTGAATGATAAAATTGCCAAAGTCTTCCCCAAAGTTAGCCCGGGAATTATTGAATGTTTTAAAGGTCGTAAGGTCATAAATCAGAATAAGTGAGAGCACGCGACTTATTGGTTAGAAGACCTTGTTAGCGACTGAATTGCTGAGTCCAAAAAAGTAATGAATGACATCCACCATGGCCTTAGGCGCCTGTACTACTTTCTGAGTAATTTGCTGGATGTTGTACGAGATCTTCACAACCTTCGCTTAACATAAGTGTTTGTTAAAACATTTATAGACTTTCAAAACCCGTTTGATGATGTACCACAAAATACTTTTGATAAAGTTAAAAGTCCAATTTATAGGACAATGTATCTAAGTAGATTAAAAAAATGGGTAGCCACCCACAGAGAGTTGCGATTAATGAGAATAATACGAGAAAGAGATCGATCACTAGTGGCCCTCGCATAGATCCGTTCTTGTACCGTTGTAGTTTATGATCTATGCTAAAACCTTGGCAATAATATATATGGTATGCGGGATAAATTTAACGAGTTTCAATGTGTCCTTTTTTTAGGATCAGGTTGGTATATCAGTGAACAGTCAATGGCGTTAGAGTACATACAGAGGAAAGATTTAGGCGAGAAAAGTTTAGCTGATATGGAGGACTAGTAATTATCTGAATATTGAAAAAGAGTTACCTGTATCATGATGATTCGCACCAGGTATCAAAGTGCCGATATCATGAATGACGTTTAATGCTCTGTTAACATAGTAATAGCTGTAAGACGTGACATTGGCAGCAGAAAAGAGCAAATTTGGCGCTCTGACTGCGTTCGTCCACCGGAATTCATCCAGTCGAGCAACTGAAGGACAAGGTGATGGAAGACGCGAACAAGGGAATCCGGGCTTTACGAGAGACATTGGTGTGGGAGTCACCATCATAAGGCTGGCCCTGAATGACTACCTTCGCTACCACTCGGACCAGAGCCGCAAGGAAAAACTTCTGACTGCCAAGACCAAGGAGAAACGCTTGACGAAGTCAAAGAAGCTCCTGACCAAACCGAATATCCTGTTGAGCAGGGGACGAACTGGTTCTTCTTAGAAGAAAAGAACTCCCAGGACAAGTTTCACAACAACCAGAACAACATGCATCTTGCCTAGAATTAATACGAAGTTCCATTCATCATGAGAACCAAGTTTCCAACTGTGATAGTCTTTAGGTGTGTCTCCAGTGATGGTGACGTCACACCACCCCCCATTTTTGAGCAGGTCCTTAGGCTCAATCCTGCTGGCTATGTAGAGCTGCTGGAGACTGTGGTAAAACCCTGGCTGGAGAGTATTGCTGCTGGAAAGCCAGATGTGTGGCTGTCGTATTCAACTCCCTACTGTACCGCCAGGAAAAGTCACAAGTGGTTGTCGAAAAATTTCTGTAACTTCACCAGCCCCACTTTCTGGCCTAATTCTGTCGATTTTCATCCAATGAGGTTATTATGTCCGGTGCTTGGTCGAGAAACACACCAACCGCTATGCTTACAACACCGACCGAACTGGTGGCCAAGATCAAGGAGATATTATAAAATCTATCCTGAGATACAGTGAGTAATGCATGCGCTAGGTACCGAAGCCATTTTGAGACTGTTGTGGAAATTGGGTAAACTGTTATCTCCTTGCCATAATTAGGTTGATATTTTTAAAAAAATCAAATACATTTATTTTGGCTGAGATATTTCGGTCGTTTTTATTCTGGGGACAAGCAATGCATCTTCTCCACCTTTCAGTACCTTCAGTTCCTGGCAGTTGTGACATTTGACCAGCCACTGTACTTGAAAGCGTCCCACCCTTCAGTACCTTCAGTTCCCGGCAGTTGTGACATTTGACCAACCACTGCACTGGAAAGCGTCCCAAATCCAACATGAAGTGCCTGAAGATAGTCAGGTTTGAGATGTGGTGTTGCTGGTGGGATGTTTCCACACTCTAATGAATCTTCTGGGTGAGATAGGGACGTTGATGGATGGAAGTGGAATCACCACATCTTGTCAGGAAAGGCAGTTCAGCGTCCTCTCCGTGGTCATCTGCTCCTTGATCAGTGTCTCACACAACAGGTTGTAGACAGGATCATTTGTGACGACCCTGATTTTGCAAAACTTGCAAATGAACCTGAAGAGCTGCATATGCAAACACTGAGATGAGACACCACTGGATTCGCTCAGCTCATCTGTCTGTCTCACTACTATTGACCAAGTCTTGTCTACCAAGAGAAACGAATTCTCAACTCATTCTAAAACAAGCAAACTCTGGCTCAGCTACCAACAGATGCTGAGCGTTGTCAGGGAGCTTATCAAGGCTGATCGCACATGATCCTGGGTTATGCACCTCCACGCCATCGCTGACAGCTGGTCCATATTCGCCGCAGCTGGACATGCAAACTACGTAAAATCGGTCAACCTTTACTTCCAGTCCATGCAAAAACTAGACAAGGACCACCCATCCGTCTTCCATAGGTTCATGAATAGCTTGCATGTCACCAGGCGTACCGATCAGTCCTGAACTGGCCTTGGATGTGACCTGATTATCGAACAAGCTCTTATGAGATCCCTCAAAACTACAGGTGGACTCACACGAAAAAGTTAAATGTCCGACCATGAAAGGGCCCTGTGGATTATGTCTGTGCCAGTGTCTTCAACGTACAGAGAGTCAATGCAGAATTTTACATACCAGAGCTTTGAATACCCTGTAGTATGCAAAATTACAAAGTTTGTAGATGATACTTTTGGATATAAGAGAAAATATATCTATGCGACCTCGGAAATTTACAATGCAATTTCGATAGCGTAGTGCATTGGAATAAAAAGTAGTAGAGGGCATTTAATGTAGACTAAGTATGAAGTAATGTACCTAGGTAACCCTAAATCCCAGCGTTTACTATTGAAATTGATTTGGGTGTTATAATTTTAGGCGACCTAAAATCTCCTAAGAAATGTTTTCTGCACCGCAAAAAGCAAACAAAGTTCTAAGTTACATAAAAAGGAGTTTTGCAGTTAGATACAAATATTTTATTGTTCTCTCATATAAGGTGCTTGATAGACCTCATTTAGAGTACATAGTTTACTTTTGGTCTCCTTATACACAAAAGGACATGGCAACTTTAGACTATGTTGAGTTGAGAGCGAGAAAATCAATCTCTGAGCTTATAAATAAATAATATGAAGACGGACCCTGGAATCTTAATCTGCTTTCACTGGAAAATCGAGGTTTGGCCGAAAAACTAGTCGAAGTCTTTAAAATATTTAACGGCTTTACCTATATAAAGTATAAACTGCTTTTTATTCGCGTGCTTTTTTGTATTGTTTTTGTAATGACATTGTAATTATTCAGTCGATTCTAACGAAATTTGAAATGATTATGTTGTTTTACATTTTCTTTCGAATGGTATAATTGACAAAGTCCTCCTAAGCTTAGCCCATGAAATATTCTGTTTTGGAAATAACATCATCACTATCCGGCCGATTCTAATGAAATTTGAAACTACAGGGTGATTCAAAAGTCACGATACATAGGAAAAATTAATGTTTTTTATAAGAAACAATTTATTTATGTAACAGGCTCTAAATGGTTAACATTGTTTTGAGTAGACATTGCAATACGTTTACCCCCCTCTTTATGAACTAGCAATAGCACATCTGGAGATATGTGTTCAAGTGAGTTGGTGATGCCTTCCTTTCAATGGTTTATGTCTCTTATCTCTTCGCGATACACCGTGGATTTAAAGTGTCTCCAAAGGTAAGAATCAAGAGGGGTGAGATCTGTGGACCTAGGAGGACACTCAACTGGACCACACCTGCCAATCCAAGCATCTTAACGGTATCTTAAAATAAAAAACTAACACGTTAAAAATATAAAGCTGGAAAAACATTAATTTTTCCTATCTATCGCGACTTTTGAATCACCCTCTATTATGTTGTTTTACATTCTCTTTTGAAGGATATAACTTTCAAAGTCCTCATAAGGTCATAACGTCGTAAGGTCATAAATCAGAATAATTTATAGCAGCACCTGACTTTTTGGTCAACAGACATCGTTAGTTAGATAATCGAATGTCAACTAGATGAAAAGCACCCCAGCCACTATGTTACAGAATATAATATAAGCTCATTAAAAATACAAAATCCGTTTAGCTGATACTCGATTTCTAACCTTTTTTTCAGCCACTATGATCCTCTACCTCCTTCAACTGGCCTCCAGTATACTTTAGCAATTTTGCTGGCCCGTAATTCTGTAATTGACTTATCTCATTTTAAAAATTACACTGGACGTCACCGATTTTATTGTCTAAGTTTTTTTTAGCTGATTTTGGACAATTTTGATGTACTGAATCCAAAAATCACATTGGTTTTACTCAATCAGATGATGTTTTCATGAGGTTTCTTTTACATGTAGAGGTATTTTCAGTCGACCCTTTTTGTCTGCGCTAATGGGAGTGCTAAGTCATGAAACGCCGTGGTGGCCTGAACCCCGCCATCGCAGAGAAAGCCGCGGCAAGCTTGATAGCCCGAAAAGATCTCAGTGAGATCGGACAAAGTTTCGCCTCGCCGGCTTAGGAACCTTCTCGTGATCATGCTAATAAGGCGAGACTAGTCTCTCTTGCCAATGCGTCGAATCCTGGAACCTTCCCCTTCAGACGGAGGGGGGAATACCCCATTCGACCCAAATATAAATCCTCCGGTGCCAGAGTTAGAAAGCCATATCTGCCGTCTGCCCACCTGGTCAGTATCTGCCCTCTGCCCGTCCCGTCAGTATCCTATGCCCGCCACGTCAGTACCCATTGGGCTCTGTATAATTCTTGCAGAACATCTTAAGCTCCGGGTATCCACGTTTAATTCACGCGAGTCTACCTCGTACTCGTTTCCAGCCGCTCTTCAAACGCAGCGCGCCCAGTTTCGATTCGTGTCTAACTCGTAAGCAAGATCTAGATTCATCCCATAATAGTCATTGTCAAGAGACTATTATTTGAACTTTGCGGCAAGGCAAGAATTACTCCCTCGGGCCAAATCTCCGAGGTAACAGTAACGCGCACTCTCCTGTGCAAGCGCTCTACTACCCTCTCCCCAGTTTAAGCCTCTATTGTCGGCTTCGTATACGCTCAAGGTCATTCAAGCGACCCTCGGTCAATATTGTTCGTTTGCTTGTACGGCGACCGTCCCCACCAAATATCCACCCCTTTTTAGCCGCTGAGACTCGTGTACGTCTAATGTGTATATAACTTATTTTAAAACTCCTTTTAACCTTGTAAAATAATATTAATTTGCATATTAGTAAACTTATTTTTGTACCCGTTTTCCTATTGTCCGGGAACCTCCAAGATAGTCGACTGTTTTTCCAATCTACATTTAGTTAATTCGCACTCTGCTTGTATTATAAAACTCCCACGCACATAGCTGTTCGACATCGGCTGATAAACGCAGAAAAGGTTAACTTGACCCAATTCTACGACATATAGTTATATCTATTATATATTAAACTGGTATCGGGTTTATTGCGGTTAATCTTGGTCAATCAATTGGTTGAAATTTGATCAATCTATTGGTTAAATTTGGTTAAATTGTTAATTGTTGGCTAATCTTGGTTACGGTTCTGGAGTTTAGAAGGTGAGAAATAACCATTGCATACCTATTTGTTCCCTTTTCCATTTACTTTTGTTTGCGAATTGATTGTCGAGTGACCGTGTTTAACTATTAATTTTATTCCCCCACGCAATTTAATTGTTGTCCTTCAAGGCCTTTTATCGTGCCCTAAGTTGAATGTATAGAAAAATAGTATTATTCTTCGTATAGCTTTGCTGAGAGTGCTGTAAATCTCGTCTCAATCACAGTGAAATATCGACCGCAAAAGCTCTATCGCGAGTGTTTCGCCCTACCCTTTTGTTGTTCGTGTTTTCGTTTGTTTAGCAAAACCATTCGCACTCCCGCTCGTGCAAAAAAAACAACATAATTCCGACATATTCATTGTCGTGCGTTAATTTAATTCACGTCGTTGTGTCCGTCGCGTAAAACCAGCAGCCTGTCGCCGTTTGAAATTTTTAAGGCCCAAGGTGAGTCACTCGGACTAAGTGAAAAAGATCTGATGGCCTACATCCAGGAAGAAGAAAGAAGAGACATAGAAGAAAAGAAACGAGAAGAAAGAAAAAAGAAACGAAATAAAAGAGAAAAGGACAGAGAAGAAAAAGAGAGAATTCGCTTTCACGAATTGTAAATGAGCAGAAAGAGGGACGAGACGCTCTCCATAAACTTCTCAAGTCCTAGACTAGACGCACCGCAGTCTGCGACCATAAACTCCCCGTCTTTAAAGAGGGCGAAGACTTCGGGTCTTATCTCATCCACTTCGAAAAGATCATCGAAGTGAACCAGTGAGACATCGAGACGGACGGTGTAGCACAATTAGTGCCCCTGTTGAGTTCCCAACTCCGGGACATTTTTATCTCCCTCCCATCAAAGGCAACAATTGATTACTTATTGTTAAAAGCAGAGTTTCTCGCCGCTTACAACATGACTCCGGGTTTCTAACGAGCTAAATTTAGGCACTTTCGCATTCAACCAAATCAGACCTACCGACAGTTTGGCTACTCTTACAGCATCATTTTAATTTTTGGATTGACGCGTCCAAGGTGCCTCATGAATACGACGCCCTGGTTGATTTCGTCCTCAAAGACCAATTTCTTGCATTGCTCCCTTTGGAAATCAGATCTTTCGTGAAGGACCGATGTACCGCACTCTCATGGAATGCATCGAAGAGGCAGACGTCTACGCGGCTAGCCACAACTGCTATCCGAAGAAAGGGAAGAAATCAGAACCCCTATCTCCTAAATCCAAAAACAACAGCCCTCTCTGTTGGACATCAAGCTGCAAATCAAGCTCGGCTTGATCAAACAGCTCACCAGAGCTCTGGGCAAGGATGCCGGCTGCTTCAATCACTTGCGCCACGCTTTTCTAGGATTGACCCTGGAGCATTTGAAAGCTGGCATCTCTGACGGTCTTCAACTCTGTCAGTTCATCAGAGATCGAGAGCTCGAAAACTCAATGGACGAGGTGGAATTCGAAACAAGGAAGTCATTTTTATAGTTGTGAATAACTTTCTTGGCAAGAAGAAAGCCAGGAGCTACACAGAACTTGTCATCAATATGTTTACTGGTTTTAGAAACCTCGAATGCATCATGAACATCAAAATCACTATTTTTTATCACATATGAATCGGTTTTCTGACAATCTGGGATCAATGAACGACGAGAAGTGGGAAGAGAGTCCATCAGGACATGAAAGAGATGGAGACCAGTATCAGAGACGCTGGGATGCAGTTATGATGGCTGATTACTGTTGAACTCCAAATATAGACATCCTTACGGATAAGCATTCTAGAAGTTCGAAGAAACGAAAATTCATGCCCTGAATTCGGAACAATAATGACCTAATATCCAATTTATATCTACCTAGTGTGATTTGTTGGAATATTTGGCAGAAAATTCCATTGCAAAAATAGCTTTATCAGAGCACTTTAATTTAATCTTACAAAATTTGACCCAATTGCCGAAGCTCGACTTTTGAACTGCACTTCAGCTCAAGTTAATCCTTGAACGATTCATGTTTGCCTGAAAGCAGAGTAAAATAAAATATTCTTTCTTTCCTGATGAAACAAGGTCTGCTGACCAAAGTCGTGTATGCTCTCACTTATTCTGATTTATGACCTTACAACCTTCAAAACTTTCAATAATTTCTGGAGTAACCTTGGGAGGACTTTGGTAATTATATTATTCGAAAAAGAATGTAAAAAAACATAAGAGTTTCAAATTTCGTTAGATTCGGCCGAATAGTTATGATGTTATTGCCAATACAAAATTATTCCCTGGCTAAACTTGGAAGGACCTTGGAAATTATATCATTCGTAAGATAATGAAAAACAACAGAAGTGTTTCAAATTTCTTTAGAATCGGCCCAATAGTTACAATGGTATTACCAAAATAAAAAAAATCAAAATGGGGACCGACCGACCAACCGACCATCCGACATAGTGAGATATAGAGTCGCCTGCAAATAAAAATATTCTTAGTTACTGATATTTAGCATATTACGTAGGGTCTTAAAATTAATTCCTTGAAACAGGAATTACAGGAGTTTTCTTTAAACGTGGGGAGCCTTGATGAGGAAACTCACAGCTGAGCTGGCAGACTGCGCACTTGGGGGTGACCGCGAGATTGACCGAATTCCGTTGACCGTAGAAGATCCGGCCCCTTTAGAGAGCAGGTCAGTCACGCATTGTGCAGCTTAGGGCAAGTTTACTCCGCTTCGCCGGAGAGCTCCCCTGAGACTGCCAAAGTCAAAATTATCTGTAATAATGACAAACCATTTTTCAGTTTTAGGTTCTGACCAGGTTGCAAGAGGAGATCAAAGTTCAACTTGAAGGGATTCTATTACTAAAAGCTAATTGGAGTAATCCTGCAAAAAAAAACCAACGCGACAGTTTATATTCTTCATGTAGGAATTAATGTTTTATCTAAACGGTTCCAGTAACTTCTAGCAATAAGATGAAGAGAGTATTAAGAAAAAAGAGTAGAAACGTAGCGTTTTCAGATATTCTTACAAGATTAGGTGCGGCGAATGTTTTCTTTGTAAGAGCTTCATACATCAACAACTCTTTTTACATTATCTGCCAGGAAGAAAAATTGCATTGTATAAATATCTATTAGACAAATTCTACAAATGCAGCGAGTTATTCTGGTCAGATGGGCCTCACCTGAGCGGGGTAGGAGGTTCAACAAGAATGGGACGCCTAAAATAAGGCTTCGATAGAGTTTCCAACACGGCTGCATCATTCTTTTCCCTCCTTGTGGTAGGCCATCTGTTGACTGTCTACTTGGGCATAAGTAGCCGTGAACAACGCAGCTTATACTGGGCTATATTAAAAAAAAAAAAATAACAGCGATAAAAAAGAAAAAATGCTAAAAAATTAACAACAACGAGAAAAAGCAAAAGGTCAAGGAGGAAGCCTCCTTAGGCGTCGTGGTTAGCATCTCCCCGTCCAGAGTGCAGGATCATGCGACCTACAAAAAGAAACACAAAAAAGGTCAGATAAAGTGGAGGAGGCCAGCCTCCTCCAAAAAGTCGTAAAGTCCACAAGTCGGTGTGCACGAACTCGTCCCGAGTAAGAGGGACAGGCGGTAGCGATCCCGGTTCCTTTCTCCGAAACTGATTAAAGTCTAAGCTTCACCTTTGATAGTCATTTTTTTTTTTCTCTCTCTCTCCCTCTCCCTCTCTCAAAGCTCATGTCACTCATTTCTGCAAGTCTTCTCTCTCGGCTTATTCCGTGATCTTAGCCGTATCCATTTCTAATTTGACTGCCGGATCTCATTTTTACATCCTTGGGTCCCTTAAACTTGTTCAAAACTTTGTTAGTCGTTCTTCTCCGCCAGTGACGTTTCTATCGAGTGACATCCTACTCCCTGAACAACATAAGATAGACATTCGATCCCGCATCAATATTTTAATGCAATATTTTCTTAGTATTTTGGTTGTTTCTTAATATATTTTTCTCAAGAGAAATAAACAGGGAAGCTTGAGTTTGTATTCCATTTTTTTTATTTTTCGTCACTCACTCATGACATCCTCAAAGGTTGGAACTATAACTTGACTTCTTGCCAAACAATGAGATTTTTTAGTTTGGAGAAATAAAGAGAACTAGAGATGAAAACAATACGAGAGAGAAAAATAGCAAGAGGAAAAAAGATAAAAATAGAAAAGGGTACCAAGAGACTGGTTTATCTAATATTCCTTTATAATGAATTAATTTGAAAAGTTAGGTTTTTGGTCAAGTACACACGTACACCAGTGTTAACAGATAACCTGAGTTCTTGTGTGTACGTCAAATGTGTTTGTCGGCGGGAATTTTACCCTCTCGTAGGTATACTTGCTTGATTCAAAATGGACACCGTTTGAGAATGTTTTTTCTGTGGTCATCGACGACTATATTCACGTATGAACATGTATACATACATGCACATTTACACATACACACTACCACAAATAACAAAGTAAATGAGGAAGTAAAGAAGGGAAATTAGGAACGGAATAAATAGAAAAGAAAAAAAATAGAAGAAAAATGAAGAATTAAATCAAGCGTGTAGAATCGAATGGTGGGGGAATAAAAATGATAAAATAATAAAGACGATGAGAGGAATGAGTGAGCAGGGAAGAAAACCACTATAATCCCAATATCACAATGAGGAAAAGAATCAGAGCGCAAAAAAAAAAAGATGAATAACTGTCGTAAATAAAGAATTTGCGGTTAAACACAGACACTAAGATCGACTTGAAGCTAGCTTAAAAGCGAGAAAGAGGATGTCAGAGCTGAAAGACAGACCCAGGTACTCCTGATTTTCGGAGAGAGAGAATTACGTGTTCATGAAGAAGATTCTCGTATATCGCAGCGTTTATTTTTCACAGCGACCAACATCAGAAACATCTCAGTTTGTTATGATTGAGTTTCAGAAAGTTGTTCGAGAGCCATTCACTAATGATACTCACGGAGAGATCTCCAAAAGGCTAAGCCAATGAGGCTGGAGGTAAAAATTAATAGACTTGCATCTCTTCGCCACAGGAATTAAATGATAGACTTGCGGTAGTTTTATGAAGGCCGAAAGGAAGGAGACATACGAAAAAAGAAGTAGACCAAGAACCGAGTCTTGCGGAACAACAAAACTCATGTCCGCTTTCCTAGATATAACACTGACCATATGTACACAGACTGTGAGCAAGGTAGTAGATCAGAACGGAACCAGTCAAAAGACATTAAAAAATACAAGGATTTTCAGCATTAGCCGTTCGATGAGTGGTCAATTATATTTAGGAGAGGAGAGATAAGCCTTTAAACCAGGCTGGAGGATCACATTGGTGGAGGATGACATGTCATCCATTTCGTTTGCTCCTTCGTTTTTCCTTTTTGAGTTAATAATTTTCCTCACTTTACTTCATTAGCTCATTTCTTTAATCCTTCATTTCGTTCTTCACTTTCTCATTTACTTTTAACTCTCTATTTTACTCCAACTTCATCCTCTCATTTTCTTTGTGTAGTTTTTGTCTTCTTCCTTTTTAAGTTACTCATTTTCTTCCTTCCATTCCTCATTTCATTTCAACCCTTATAATTTTACACTTTCAGTTGCTCATTTTCCCCTCCTTTCTTTATTATCTTCTTTTTATAGTTTACAATCATATTTTATTTCATTTCCACGTTTTTATTTTATATCCTTTTTCATGTTTTTCTTTTAATTCTTTCTTTCCTTCGTTTTTCACCATTGCATTTCTCTCAGATCAACATTTTCCTGTTAACTTCCTCATTTTCCATGTTACAATTTCTTTTCTTAATTCCTCATCATCACTTTTTTGCTTTGATATCTTCAGGAGGTTTTCCAGATATCCTTAGGGACCTCACTCCTGTCGAGTCTGGTTTCCTCTTTTCCTTAATTGCGGGTGACATCACACGCGAGCCTTTCACCCCCACCACAACCGGTTGTGAAAATTTTAGCTTCTTCAAACTCCTGCCAACTTTATCTTCTTAACTTTGGATGAGTTTAGGATAGATGAAGTTACATAGTTCTCTCTGTCTCACTCCGTCTATCTCACTCACATCTGCCTCCGAGAGATTTTTGTTCATGAGTTTATTTCTACATTATTCAGAAACATACTGAGATTATAGCAGTATGCCTTCTTCCATAATTTCGGGTGACTATTTTTAACGGCAGATGAAATAATATGCATATATTAAACACTTATTTTGCTGGTGTTTTTGGCGTTATGTTCAGTAATTTCCCTCCAAACCTTTAGGTATTTGTTTGTATTCTTTTGGGAAAGATATTTAATAGTTTTGGTTTAGCTATTTTTCCTTCTTTTATTCTTTTCTTTCTCACATCCCTTCGTGTCCTATCGAGATTTCTTTTACTGGAGGACGATAACGCCCGTTTTCTTTCTTAAAATTATCTTTGTGAAAGCTAAGTTCTTCTTCTTTGTCTTTTCTTGTTCACCTCCTTATGCCGTTTAATTTCAAGCTTGGCTGCCTCTAAATTGGTCAAATAATTATGCACTTTTCATTTCTTTCCTCACCCACGAGTGGTCCAGACGACGCCATTTGGTTAATTCGAAAGGAGCGGCCAGACCCCGCGAATCTTTATGGCGGGTAGAAGGGGAAAGCTTCAAGGGGTGACTTCCGAATCAAATTAATAGGATTCAGACCCAATTATAATGGTTAATTGCTCTTCTTTCATAAACCACCTTCTAATTCCGACGTGATAAAACTTTTCCCAATTTGTAAACTTTTAACTTTTGAATGATAGTTTAATTTTTAAAAAAGTCGATGGTATGATTAATCTCGCTGAAATTAGATTTTGGCCAAGTTGTTCTTTATACAAGGCTATATAGAGTAAAGGAGAAAACGGTTGTATTATTTATGATTTTTGTCGACGCTCTCAGTGCTGATGAATTTTTGAGAGGGAGAGGATATAATTTATAGCCTTCTGGACAGTGCATGGGGTTGATTTCCTTAATATTCTTCGGGAGAGGGGTTTGTTTGTTGCATCTTAGGCTTCACTGACTCTCAATGATTTATAGATTTTATTTTTATACACAAAAAGAAGTTGCGGTATTTGTTTTCGATAGAAGATGGCACCGTCATCGCCACTTTCAATTCTGTATCATACTGTTGGAAGAATCGTTGTGATATATATATATATATATATATATATATATATATATATATATATATATATATATATATATATATATATATATATATATATATATATATATATATATATATATATATATATATATATATATTACTCAAGGAAAGCAGGTCTAGCGTAATGAGAGTGTGTAATGAAGTGCTTAGAACAATGAATTTAAAGTGTTAGTTCCAGAGCCAATTTCACGTTTCCCCACACTTAATACCTAAACGAATCATCTTCACTCGTTCTCATAAACAAATCAGCTTTCCTCCTCGCTTTACCAAGCCAGAAATTAATGATTCGACCTCCTTTCATAGAACGTCACCTCAATGTAAGTAACTCCGGAGGTATCTTTTGAAAGCTATGTTGCAGAATAAGAAATAATGTACAGGAAGAGAATGAAACTCGCTGCAAATTGTGTTTGGGTGAACTCCAGGATTTATTTCCTTCAGATATGCTTAGTTCCACTTTCACGCAATTTCAGTTGGTAGAAGGAGAGGGAGTGTGTTGGCGCTGCTGACGCGTGTAGGGGGTTAAGAAGAGGGTGAAGGAGGGCTTATAAATAGAAGTGGCTTAAGTAGTGGAATGGCAATGACATTGAAGAACTTTTTTTTACTTTTAAAAATAGGAAAAAGGGGCGAACAATAATGGAGGCATCATCGCCATTTTTTTCAATACTTCGATATTAATATTAATATTTCTACTATCATTAATATTTTTTTAATCTAACAAGTAAAAACAAATGGGAGCATTACACCAGGAGATTTACTAAGAGACACTAAATAACGTGAATTTGGGCTAAGTGAAAATGTGTGGAAAGGAGAGCCTGAATAGTCTAAAGAGGAGATTACCAAGTCACTCGATACCAGGTTGGGTGCACAACTACCCAGGACCTTTTCAGCCTCATTAGTGAACACCCCCTCCCGCCTTCTCAGCCCTGTGGGGAAATACATAGTACGAAAGTGAAGTGTGTATATGTTAGAAGATAGAATTTGGAGGTTAGAGTTAGATAGTAGAAGGACCTATACCGGGTGTCCCAGAAAAAAGATAACCGTACTTTGAATTAGTTTAACTCAAATATTATTGGAAATTTTGGGGTTCTGCTAAAGTGTTTATTTTACACCTATTTATCTGTTGATTCTGTAAATTTCATTAAATTCTCTTTTATGATTTTGATACACTGATGGGTTTAGTGGAGGCTATCAAAAATATGTTTGCGCAAGGAAGTAAAATAATGAAACGAAGCCTAGGAAGGCTAGGCCACCGTGCACTTTCAAGAGAAGCGTAGGAAGCCTAGGTAGACTAGGTCACTGTACGATTCTTCAAGCAAAGCCTAGGCCATTTTACAGTGTGTTTTCACCACGCTGTGGTATAGTCTCGTCATTATTGCTTACTAAGCAAATCAAAGCGTGTCTGTGTAAAAGTTTACTTCCATAGTTAACAAAAGATCAACGCGCTTTTGTAGTCACAAACTTTATTAAGACTGGCAGTATTAAACAAGTACAAGATTCATTTGAACAACGTTTTCCAGGTAGGCACCCACCAAGCAAGCCCAGAATTTGGAAAAATGTTCGCAAATACCAACATGAAGGAACATGCTTAAATCTAAATAAAGGTCGTTCGGGTCGTATGAGAACCATAAGAACAACAGAAAATATCGAAAATGTTCAGATGACACTTCTTTACAATCCACATGTATCAGTCAGAAAGAATGGGTTACAATGGCCAAAATCATCATTTAACCGCATTATTAACATGCATGCGAGACACCAGCTTCTTGAAACTTATTTTCCTTGTCGTAGATAATTTGTCGAATGGCTTCTCCATAAACCTGCTCGTTTCTTGGAAAACATTGTGATTGGTGACGAGGCAGCCTCATGAATAGAAAGGTAAATAGCGATAATATTAGGCAATATGCGCCGCTGACCCTTCCCCCCCCCCAGCATTCAACTTTGACACACGTATTTGTCAGCAGAAAGTGTCTCTGTGGATCGGAATATGCGGGAATGGCTCTCTTGTAAGCCCATTCTTTTACGAGAATAACTCGAATGGTGCTGCCTACCTGAGCATGATCAACGAAAGAATCTTCCTGGAACTCCGCCAGATTTACCGCAATCAATTCAATAGACTCTGGTTGATTTAGGACGGCGCATCAGCTCATAGACAGTTTGCTGTAAGAACAAAACTAAGAGAAACGTTTGACAACCGCATTGGCGCGCTAAATCATGTAATTGAATGACCCCCAAGATCCCCTGACTTAACACCGTGCGATTATTTCTTATGGTGATATCTAAAGAATAAAGTGTATTCTACTCCACCACAAAGCATCATCCAGTTAAGAGATAGTATCACACGTGAAGTCAATAGACTTAAGGAAAATCACAAGTTAATCAAAAAGGTTGTTCAATCAATGCGATCAAAAGCGCAACTGTGCTCGGATAGAAATGAAGGACATGTGGAAGGAAACGATGCTTAGAACATTAAAAAATGAATTTGTATTACCCATATGAAGTGTTTTTGTAAAAAAAATGGATTTAAATATATTTGTTGGTTTTAAACTTCGAAGTTTCATTATTTCACTTCCTTGCGCAAACATAATTTTGATAGCTTCCACTAAACCCATTAGTGTATCAATTACGTAAAAGGGAATTTAATGAAATTTCCAGAATCGACAGATAAATAGTTGCTAAATTTGTTTTGTTTTACAGAACTAAAAAATCTTGAATAGGTTTTGAGATATATTAATTCAAAGTACGGTTAACTTTTTTCTGGGACACCTTGTATTGCAACCAGCTCGCCTGTGAAGATGGACTCAGCACCAGGAAGGGCCATTCTAACTTCAAAAGGAACGGAAGAGGGAAGGCAGATACTGCGTCGAACCAAATCCTCCCCTCAGACTATGACCCATCTCAGTACACTGCTACGGCCACACTGTTTCACGTTGTCTGTATCATGAAATACGAACTCTTTACTCGTGTGGCTGTATAATCTTCGGGAGCAGAGGCATGGCAACAAAATTCGAATGGTGTGTCCCCTAAGGTTACGTGCTGAGCAGAACCATGGGCGCTCAAGGCCCAAATGCTACATACATCGAACACTTGAAAGAGTTTCGGGCCCTGGTCCCTAAAATCTTACGGCATGATTGGTGTCTCTCTTTAGCATAGGGACCACCGAGATTGGTCGCGGACAAAATGAGAGCCGATGGCGACCGAGAGAGACGTTGAACTGGCACATACATAAACACATGAAGCACTTAATATGGCATAAGGTGAGTGGCATCTATCTAGCGTTAAGAAGGAGGTTCTTTTTATAGGTAATATAGAGAAGGCAACAGCCGATAAAAGGAGCCTGGCTTGGTGGATCGAATCTACATTCCGCAATAGATGTTCGGATGCATAGGAATAAATCTCGCATCAATAAACAATCTTTGAGCAAACATAGCAATGCTAAACTAATTGTATGATAATGCTATCACCACCCCACGTGCTGAACACTAGAGAGAGTAGAATGTAAAGGGCGCAGGTGTATGAGACCCAGAGGCTGTGAGTAGGTGCATCTCAAGTGAGGCGTCGGTCGAATAAAAGACCAAAGGAATCGGTGAGAGGCCACCATGTATAGGCGAACCCGATTTAGGACAAGGTCCAAGGTAACGTCCATGAAAGTGGCAAAAGTTCAGGACTTTGGTCTTGGTAACTCCCTCCCACCAACTCGTGCATTTCGTAGAAACGAGATACGTGGTTCAGAGTATGTTGGCGCTTGGTATTACAACGTGGGCATCTGAGCCGTGTCAAAAGAGATTGAAAAGTAGTCTAGGTAGAGCATGACGAGATTCCCTCAGAGCCCCAATATGATACTGCTGCCTCACGGGCTCAGAAAGGGCCACCCTCACGCGTAAGGCGCCTTTGCGCCGCCATTGAATGTAATGTCTCCATAATACCATTACGCCACGCGGTATCATAGGCCTTTTCCAAATCGGAAAACACTGTGGCTAAATGTTGCTGGCGAAGAGAAGCTTCACATATAGCACGTTCCAGTCGCAGCAGAACATCCGAGGTAAAGCACTATGAAGAAGATAGGTGTACTCTCCTCTCCAAGAAATAAGTGGATTTAGCATGTTCCATTTTCTCAATCAACCGGCACATGTATGGGGTTAAATAAATTGGGCGGAAATAGCCGTGGTGGAATAACCTCATTTACGATTGCGAAAAAGTCGCAAGGTAGCTATTATTCAGGAATTTGAGAGGGTACCCTCCGGCAAGATTCTGCGGAACAAAGCCAAAAGAAAGACCAAGATCCGTAATACTAGGTATCAAAAATGGCTCATGGGATATTGCACGGACCTGAGGGAGTATCCGCGTAAGAACCGAGAGAGGAACGCAACTTGCTCGACGAAAACAGGCCATTGATTAGCCAACTTAGTGAGCAGCCTTCACTGACAAACGGCATGATTACAATGCTGTCGGAGAAGCAGGCTGGCTGGAAAATGTGGATTACATAGGGGCGAAAGATTCCTTCAAAGGACGCAGGGTTTGAATTGTGGTCCCGTCCTCTTGGAGACGTTTCCACACCTCTGCCCGAGGAGTTTTCGCATTGAGTGAAGACAGGTACACCCGTAAGGCAGAGCGGCCACCATGCTTAAAAAAGAAATGGAATTTGGTCTTCTCCCGTCGAAATTCATAGTGTGAAATCCTTCTGTCGGCACCTGTAGCGCTTATAGGCCTATCGCTTTTCTGAGGTTCGTCTTATACTAGAACGACCATCAAGGAATGGCGGGCGTGTAAAACGGTTAGGCCGCTAGACGGTCGAGATAGTGAAGTCAGATCCTCGGCGATATGGGTTTGGATAAGAAACAAAAGGCCTAATCAACCAATCTAAACTCATCGATGAGGTTAAAAACTCTTTCTTTCTTTAAATACCGGCCATCATGCTCGTTTTAAGAACGACTGAAGTAGTTCTTGCAGAGTGACGTGAATTTTTCCGCATTAAGTACACCGGTCTCCATCTCTTTGACTAGTTCTCTAATGGTCATGTCATTTTAATGAAGAATATCAACCGTTCAGGTCACCTCTGGACTCCGCCTTATTGAAGCCAGCTAACGGTGAAATGTAGAGAGAAACTTTAGAGTACCGACTCTCCAGGCGGAGCTGGTCTGATACCGATTAAACGGAAGTATGGAGATCCAAAGAAAGAACGAAGAATTCACACCTGGTATAAATTGCATATCCACCTGGTCGACCCCAATTCTATCAGGCCAGGGCTGCTAAACTCTTGTCCCCCGCGAGGTAAGACACGGAGGACACACCCATTCTCGTTTCCTCTAGACAGAATGCTAAGGGAAAACTAGAGGATAAAAGCCCTCTCATCTTAATACACTTCGCTTAGAGTCCATTCGAGGAAAACGACGACCAGGTCTCTTCGCAGAATAGACCCCGACTACGATGGTTCTAAGCCGCTGGGAAAGAGACCAAGGGCTAAGAGATGAGGAAATTATCGAGAGCACCCCGCAGGGTGGTACCTTGTGTAGCCTGTTACACTTGATATCCCGAGGAGCTCCACGTCCTCCCGCCCTGAGTGCAAATTAAGGAGGTCTCGTCGTCCCTGGGTTGACTTGAACTCTCTGATGGGATCTGGGAAAGATTTTGGTGGTGTTTTTCCCTCGCCCGCACTCGGCACTATTTTACCTTTTTTCTTATTACTATTAGTTATTATTATTAGCATACTTATTATTATCATTCTTATTAATTATTATTATTCAGTATGGTTATATATTATTTATTATTAATGTTTATCATGATATATTATTATTATTTATAATTATAATGTATTATAATTATTGTGTTACTATTACTGGATATTAATATTATTGTGTATAATTACCATTATTTATTATAATTGTTAATCATTAGTAGAATAAGTTATTATTATTATTTAAGAATATTATTTATTATTATCATTACGGCAATCCCCTAAACCTTTTCTGCCTGCACTTTGTACCAGGAGGAGAATTTCCAGTTGTAGAGTTCGGTCCGGTAGGCATGGTTCCTTGGGGGACTGCATACCATCCTGGAATACTCCTTATTACATACTCTCCTGCCTCTTTCCACTCTTGCTCTTTTATCCACGAAGGTCCTGTTCTGGCTTCCTGGTGCTCTTTTGTCCTCTTATGAGCCCAAGTCGAGTGGCAGTGTATAGCATGGAGTCCCTAGTTGCTGCGAGGGCCGATGGTCTGCTGGCTAGGGCAAGTATTAAGTTAGGGGTGTGTTGTGCCGTCAACTCTCCTTACCTTCCTCCAGTACAAATATAAGCTGGCTACTCAGGCACTAGCTTTTATGGTTAAAGTTCCAGGACAATTTAGTCTAAATGGTAGGCCTGGTTTCCAAAACCCGTCAACCCTAGACCGGACTGATTATGTGTAAATGATCACATTCCGATCACATGGAAACTTTTCTCTTAACCTCACAAGTCATTGGGAGGTTATAGTATTGACTTTCAGAGAACGCTTTTTTCTTTTTTTTAGACTAGGGTACAAACAGAAATAGGAGTGAAAAATCGTATAGAGATCCACCTCCACGCCCGGCCTTGAGCTCCCTAGGTCTCGGGGAGGACGAGAAAACTCGAGGCACTTCTTTGACAGGTGTGTGTGTGGGGGGGACGGGGGCTTCCCTGTCACAATCATCATACTTCAAAGGAGCTTCCCCTTTGAAATCTTAAAATGATGCGGCCCCTAAGCTTTCTAAAAAGCCCCTCCAACCCTCTTCTTTCGGAGTGTAGGTTTACTCCTCTCCCAGGCTTACGGGTGCTGTGGCTTTTCCCTCACTCCCTTTATTGGAGGAGCACTCGGACGACTCCCTCTCCTTAGCAGTGGCATTCCCTCCTTTCCCATTATAGGTGACTGCCAGGAGAGAAAGCAGGCGAGCAAAAATTGACTGCTTCCAATGGGAGCGGCTCAATAGGGCCAACCCATTTGGGAGGTAAGGGAGAGCAGTGCCTTCCAAGGTCCTGCAGTCAGCATTTTGATCTTGCAACGGTCGATAAAACACAAACCGACAGACTCCTCGATTTGGATCTGTAATCAAGCGGGGGTGGGGTTGGCCACCACATGGAGGCCTCTTGAGTTGGACATTGTCCAGGAGGCGGCCAAGCCGCGTAGAACAAAACCTTCCATAGAGGCAAACCTCCTGGGCTTGGTGCCAAACATCTAACCTAGATCTGCCCATTTCGGAGAAGAAATTTGCTGAGGCCGGTCCGTCTGAACTAGGATCTCCTTCTAGGTGGTGGAGAGAAGCGGTTTCATTCCCCACCGTCCTCTCTGCAAAGGAGAAAAAAAACAGAAAGAAAAGACTAAAATGACTAATGGTTCCTCTCTAACTCTCTCTCTCTCTCTCTCTTTGGGGCATCGGGGACGCGGATGAGTCCTTTGCTGTTTCAGCAAGCGATCAGGCCAAAATCGGCACTTCCGACCGCGAGGCATCCTCAGCTGGGGGTGCCTAGAATAAGATCAGAGTTGCATGTGCACTAAGCGTAGACTCGATTACGTCGGGGTCCCTCGTTAAAAGACTATCTAGCGTTTTGGAGCTCCACTGAAGGCGTCATGTTGGACACGGACAACATGGCGCTTCAAAGGAGAGCATTTGTAGTTAGCTTGGTCAACAAAAGAAAATTTCTCATGGTTCTAGATCAAAATAATCTGATTCTAGGGTAATTGTATGTGCTGAATTCAATAATGAGATTCATATAGCTGTATCGGGCTCAGTTTTCCAGAACCAGCATATCTATATATTTAGTTTACCATGTTATTCATACACTAATTTATGTTCATTGGTTCCACCTATGCAATAATTTTTTTCTAGGTTGTGCCCTTTTGTTTGTTTCAGATTGCTGGTTCATGATTATGCATATCTACAGCTGCCTAATTTCTAATTACTCTAAACTTAACAAAACATGGAACGTGGCAAGTGCGTGTACAATGCTGATCGTCTCTGTTACATATGTGGCACCTTCACTCCTGGTAGACTCAAGAAACCAATCACAAAAGCTGTTCGACTGAGCTACAAAAGTTACTTCAAATGTTTTTGGGGTGACCAAGACAAGAAATGGGCACCTCATATAACTTGTAAGTCTTGTGTCAACCACCTGAACGAGTGGATGTGTGGTAAGCGAAGCTCAGGAATGCCGTTTGTTGTACCAATGATATGGCGTGAACCCAAAGACCACAGAAGTGACTGCTACTTCTGTCTCACAAACATCAAGGAAATAACCATCAAAACACGAGGCAAGGTGCAGTGCCCAATATTGCTTCTGCAATCCGACCAGTTCCGCACAGCGCTGAACTCCCAATCCCAAATCCACCGACTAAACAAGAATTGATGAGTGATTACAATTTTAATTCTACCTCAAATAAAGACAACTAGAAGGATGACTCTGAAAATACCAGGCATAAACTCTTTACTCAAGAAGCGTTTCATGATCACATCAGGGACCTAGACTTGACCAAAGAAAAGGCCGAAGTTCTGGGATCCAGACTAAAGAAGCGTAACCTGCTGGAATTTGTAGTGCGCATCATTACAGCTCGTTCCTAACATAGAGAGCTGTCTACATTTATCAAGATGGCAAACAATTTTGTTATTGTGAGGAGGCAGTATCTTTCATGCAACAATTCAGATGATTAGAAGCTGTTTAGAGACTATGGAAAAGACTCTCTAAAAGCTGTTCTTTGACACAATGGCAATCGATTTATATCTGTCCCAATAGCACATGCAACAAAAATGGCTGAGAGATATGAAGTAATAAAGATTTTGCTAGCCACTGTATAGTACGAGAAACACCAGTGAAAGATATGTGGGGATGTCAAAGTCATCTGTTTACTAATGGGCATTCAGAGTGGCTACACAAAGAACATGTGCTTTCTGTGTCTGTGGGACAGCAGAGCTGATGCAGAGTACTATGTGAGAAAGGAATGGCCGACAAGACCAAGAGATGCGCCTGGAAGGTTCAACTGTGTTCACAATCCTCTTGTAGATCCAGAAAAGATATTTTTGCCTCAATTGCATCTAATGATCGGTTTGGCTAAAGAATTCATCAAGGCTATGGATCAATCTGCTGCTGTGTTTCTATACTTATGTCAGAAACTAGGTGGTGTGGTTTCAGAAGCCAAGCTGAAAGAAGGTGTCTTGAATGGACCACAGATTCGCATATTAGTTCATGATAGCGAATTCACCAAGGCCTTGAACCCACTGGAGAAAAACTCATGAGAATCATTTGTCAATGTGTCAAAGCTTTTTCTTGGAAACTATCGTGCTGACAACTACAAATAAATCGTTACAACTATGATGCAGAATTATCATGCATTGGGAGCAAGGATGTCCTTGAAATTGCATTTTTTTTCACTCTCATATTGATTTTTTCCCAGATAACCTCGGATACATTAGTGATGAACACGATGAAAGATTTCATAAAAACATCGCCATAATGGAGAGCAGATATCAGGGACAATTCAGTCCTAACATGATGAGCGCTACTGCTGGACGCTGCAACGAGAAGAGATCGAGCTGTACAAATGAAAGGGCAAAGTTCAGAAGCACTTTTAGACTTTCATATTTTGTCAATTATAAAGGATTTGAACTTATGCTTTCTGGTACAATTTCTTATGAGCTTATCTGTGACGTGTTAAATATCGTTATCTTGCGTGAGAAATTAATGTCATCATATTTATTATTTTTCTGATTGTTTTAGGAAATAGATCTGATAGTAGAATAAAACATCTAAATCATACTCAACAATGTGAAATTTCTCATCTAAGCACAGTCACATAAGAGACAAGCTGGTCTGATGTGGGTTAAATATCAGTTTCACGACACAAGTGACGGAATATTGAATATTTGTATCTATTGACTATTTTACAAAACCTAGTCTGATAGAACAAAACAAATATCAGATTCAAATGCAGCAATATGAAATTAGTTGTGTGAGCATAATCTAATGTGAACCATTTTGGCTGTTGACCAGTGTTATTAGAAAGCCGAAGTTAAAGGCCCGTTTCTCGGAAGGGAGCGTTCTGGCGAATGCGTCGAATCCCTCCGAGGCGGCCATAATTAGTGCCTTTCGGACACTAAATGGCTCGTCAGTGAGTGTAACGAAGCACTCTAACAAAAATCTCGTGAAACGAGTGGTTTACGTGAGGGCACTCTTGGGTCGAAAGTTTGATGACAAAACAGGGTGAAGCCTCAAGACCCACCTTACAGTCTTCGTCACGTTCGACCATGACAGGCTCCCTGAATGGTGCATGCCGGTTGGTATCGTTACCGCGTGAGGCATTTATGCCACTGTTGCAGAGATAGTACTACTACCATCGCTTCGGTCAAACAAATCGCCAGTGTAGACGTGCAAGGTCGGACTTACCAAAAGTCTAAGTAAGTTGCTCCAATGCTGTACACAATAAGTCTCAATCGTGCATGGCCAAGTGCGCCAGTTGCACATAGCCACACCCTACTTCATCGAAGTAATGCGGAGCGTATCTCCTGGAGAACGAAACCCTGGCCGTTCAGGCAATGTATCGTCTCTCATTTCTCGAGGCTATGGACTTGGTCTTGGCGCACCCTGCTCTGCCTTGGACGTTTTATGCTTCAATTCCTTTTTTTAAAAAGGCATACCCTAATCCCTCTGGGTTTAAGGCTAGCAAATTTCTTTGAAAATTCGGTGTAGCTCTCGGGCCGGTGGCGTCTCTGCTTCTTCCAAGGATGCCACCCTGGAGGGTACCACCTTGGCTATTTGTCGCCACGCGTCTGCTCCCAAAGCTTCTACAGCGTCTGGAGTATTGCTTTCTTCTTCTTTTTGGAGCACACTTCGTGTCACGCTAGATCCTTGTCACTGTATGGGAATGTTTCCATGGACCTTTCCCCAATGCGTGACATCTTCAGGTCGTTTCCTGACTACTTCGAATTGGCCACACTCAAAGCCGCACCGCCATTTGATGGAACGCTTGCTCGCACTTTATTGCGACGACTCCGTTGTCCCACAGACTGTTCGGCACATCCTTGTTGAATGTCCCAGTCTGGGTGATCTTCTCGCGCGTTACCTGTCCCCAGTGCTTAATTTGTAAACAAAAATTAGGGGAATGGTAAATTTGATCATATGGGGACACAATTTGCGCTGATAACCGCACAGAGGACCAACGTACCGTACTTTTTGATGATGGAACCACTAGGATAATTTACTTCTAAAACAGCATACAAACTGGTACATGCTATGGATGTTAAGTGTCAGGTACTCCTGTCTATCATTGCTCTTGACCAAGGAACATCAGAATTTGGATTTGGTCCATTCCTGCTTTTATAGTTAGGGTCATAGGCAGCTGTAATGGAAGTCCCAATGTACGAGTACCTCTTTGTTGGATTGCAACGCAACGTTATACAAAAAAGTAAAAAAGACCCCAAATCAATTTTGTAGTTGATTATTCAGATGGATCAGTTGATGACACTTATAAGTTATATTAATTAAAGCTGTTAAATTAAAGGGTTTGTTTTAATTGTGATTAATTAAATCATTAAGAGAAAAAAGACGTTGGTTTATCATTTTATTGTTTTCAAGTATGTTTACATTCCTCAAATTTGTTTTTGAATAGGTCATCAAAAGCTATTTGAAACTGCTTACAAATATAAATATATTTCAAGTATATATAGTAAAGATAGTACAAAAGAGAATCAGTCTTGTCAATGTCTGATTAACAGGTCAACAAATGCTAATGGAAACTGATTACAAACATTAATATGAAAAGGAACCGTCTTGTCAATGGCTGCCTAACCTACTTTCCCTCATCTCACAGAAGTTTCCAAAGATCCTCACAGTCATGATTTTGTTCTTTTTGTTTCTGGCTCTTTCTTTCCCCCCCAAATTACAGTTATATTGATTGGAAAATAGTTAAATTACCGTAAAATTCATAGTTATCTATAGGGGGATGGTTAGTGATATTTGTGGGTGCTACCTGTTTATGTGGTGGTATAGGTTGCCGGTTTGTAGGTGCGGGGTCGGTAATTATAAGGGCGTGTATTGAAGTGCCCTAGTTGCTATTGCGCTCGACAGAAGACGAGGACTTTAGGCAGTGGGCCTACTTTACGTCTCTGTCGAATTGGTTCTGACTCCTTATAATTTCTCGCGAGGGTTATGCGTTAGGCTGAGCTTACTGAAGATGTCTCAGTAATTGAGGTAAGTAAAGGACTTTGAAAGGACGCGGCTAAGTAAATATAACTTTATTCTTGAATTGGCCTACTAAAAGGGCAAGCGGAAACGTCTCAAGTTCTTTGCGGTCAATGTGTAGGCTTTCTGTTTTACGCGAAGTATCGAGTCTAAAGGCGGCAGGACATAAGTTGAGGAGCGTAGTATTTATTCCCTCGAGACCAGTTTCGGCATGGAGTTTGTCATGCCAGCCTCAGGCGAACACTAAGAATACATGCAGTCCCACCAATATATATATATATATATATATATATATATATATATATATATATATATATATATATATATATATATATATATTTACAGAGATCCACTCGGAGTTCCTAATCAGGGGTATGAATTTAAGTTCATTAAGGGTATCTTTTAAGATTAGATCTTTGACGTGGGGGCGGCATTTAAATTGCCCATCCGAAAGGTTAAAGTTGGGGATTTCATCTATAAGGGTGGATTCAATGACCTTTCGTTTGCGGAAGTCCTTACACGGGTAGATTAGTTTCGCCTATGTAAAATAAAGGGCAGTTAATTTCTTTACAGGAGATTAAATAGACTCCGGCTTCGTTGGTTCCTTCTATAGGTTTGGTGGTAAGGAATGATTATTTAATGGTCGAAAGGTATTTAAAAAGGTTCGGTTAGGGGAAAGGATACTATTTAAACCGCTCAGCAATGGAGAAAATGGAAGGGAGAAGCAGTTTCTTTTAGTATCTGGGTTCCTACTTTTAGAGCAATAGAAGTTTGACTTAGCCTTGGATAAACATGCATTGATCATATGGAGGGGATATTTTAGTTCTATAAATGTACAGGTGGTGAAAGTAATTTTATCGGACAAGAAACATGGGTCAGAAATTCTAAAACCTCTCAAAAACATAGACATTACAATGGCTTTTTTAACTTTTATATCATACAAGAGTTAAAATGGATGTAACAATTGGAATTAGTGGTTTTACGGTATACAAAGAAGGTAGGTCGGGAATTTACTCTTACAATTCACACCCCTTGATTAGGAACTCCAATTGGATCTCTGTAAAATATATATATTGTACGCTTGGTGGGACTGCTTGTATTCTCAGTGTTCGACTGAGGCTGGCATGACAAACTCCATGCCAAAACTGGTCTCGAGGGAATAAATACTACGCTCTTCACAGTGGTTTTATTAACATATTTGGAATCTGTTATTGGATTTAAAAATTGTTCTGATATATATATATATATATATATATTATATATATATATATATATATATATATATATATATATATATATCGTCTCCAAGGGGCGTGAACTTGGCTTGTCCATGGGGCAGACCCAGTAATATAGTTTGTTCGTTATTTCCACTCCTTGGGCATAGTTTCCGACAGCTCTGTCTACCTGTTGAGCATACATATTTCCCATAGATTTAGCTTTATTATAGGCAATCGCTTGTTGCAGGTTTCTGTGAAATTTCGCTGGTCAGAGCCTATATTTGTTCAGCTGCAGATAAATGTTCCCAACACGCACATGTTTGTTTGGATGCGATCCTCGTATTTGGCCAGGTAGTGAACTTTGATATCTTTGTATGTTCGTGGGTTTCCGCGCGAGTCCACCACCGCTTGCCTCAGATCTATTTGTACAGTTTAACATATATATAGTTTCATTTCCTATTTTTTGTTCTTTATTTATTAGACTTTAGCATATTATTTCCTTAATTTACACACAGGAATTTTTAGGATTTGATAAATCTACTAAGCGTCCATTTGTGGAGTTCCTCGCTGGGCCTATTAAATCCTGCAATTTGGTGCCAGAGGCTTACCTATTTTATAGAACGAGCACTACATATCAAACCTTCAATTTTGTTAGTCTCTGAATCTGCAGATCCCTTCGACATGCCTGCATCTTCTTGATGCTGGATAAGGTTATTGTCTGGACAAAAAAGCTGTGGCCATTTACCTGACGTTAGCAACTCAAACTTCAAAAAAGTAGAATGCATATGACTGCCCTCTGGTGATTGCTCTCTTGGATCAGCTAATGGTTCCCTTCTCCTTTTCAATATGATTAGCTGATAGTGACACTTCCTAGCCTAGTGAATGAAGTTCATGTTTACGAGAACTTTTAGTCAGGAACTAGCTAACGTTAGCTAGCTAGCCAACGAATCGCCTCATGGAAAGATAAAAACATAGCTTAGCTCCAAATCAACGTTGTTATTGATTACTAAAGTAATTGCTAACTAAAGTGATGACTCTTGACCTACCTGTTGTGTTATTTCTTAACTTTTTAAAAAGTTTCTCAAATAAAGCTGTCGTGGTGTCTTGCCTATAATGACTGCTGGTAACGTGTGTTCGCTCTGCTGCGCAGGTTACTAGCTCGTCAATCAAACAAGCACCAACTACATCACAGCGCTCTGGTGCCCTCCTTTGGGTTTTCGTATTATAGACGGTCTGACTGTGTAAAAAATGTCTTTGCCTGCGGACTCGCGGTCATTCGCCCGTACCAATATGCGCAAATCTTAATGTCGAAATAGAATCAAAAATACCATGTTTGTCGATGAAATCACATTAGGGATTGGGGGGGGATGGCATTTTTAGAAGAGGGATGATTTCGACCATTTTTATTTCAGGGGGGATGCCATCCCCCCTCAACTTGACCCCTTCCTACCTGCTATCGAGATAAGCGGGGTTGCTACTGCTCGTCCATTGTACTCGAGATAGATTCGTGCACACATACTCGTGGAGTATTTGAATTTGGAGGACTTTCTTTGTTGTAGGTCGCATGTTCTTGTGCCGTAAGGAGGTGGACCTATCCCCGAAGCCGGGACCTGCTTCCTTCTTGTCTTTTCTTTTTGTTCTTTGTTCTCTTGTTTTATTTGTATTTTTGTTTGTTTTTCGAATTTTGAATACTATAATACTAGGCCAGAATTTTAATTACGTGATCTATGCACTTGTAGGTAGTGGACACATGGGTCAATTTTTAAAAATGCACCGATGGCGCTGTCGTCATAAGGGACTTTGTGGTTAAGTTCCTAAAACGACTTGGTGGAGCAGCAACGTGGAAGTTTCATTCGGTACGAATCTGTGACGCGGCGAGAGGGAGCCTGGTATTGTCCAGAGTAGTGTTATTTGGATCGGCATTTCCCTTCTTTTGGGGGACGCGACCACTGGTTTCTCCAAATCAAGCTCGAATAGGCTCGAGGAAGCCAAGTCTTCTGGTTTGCTGCATTCCTTTTGAAAGATAGTCTTTGAAGTACCCAGCAGTGCGGCTACTGCCATCTTTCTTGGCGTTCCTCTTCCGAGCGACCAGTTGAAGGAGTGTGACCCCTTTATTTGGTACGAATTATTCACGCGGGGAAGAGGATGAGACTGTTATTGTCCGGTGTACATATGGCTGTTAGCTTTCACACTACCAGTCGGAGCGGTTTACTAGAATTCATAGAAAATCTACTAAAGGACACTACATCTCCATCTCTTGTAGACCTAGAAAGGCAAGGAGCGACAAGTGCCTTTTTAACTTGAGAAACGTAGGGGATACCCAGTCGCTCATACCGCGACAGGGTTGATTTTTGAGTCTTTAGTCTCTCTGAACGAAATTTGGTCCGCAACTTGGGCGACTAGGAACCTTTTTCACGCAAATTCGAATCGCATTGCTTAGAAGAAGAAGAAGGTCATGATTCACTACAAATCAGAATTTTGCTTACACGAAACATCTCTGTCGTTTATAGCTTTAGAACAACTTGCACATATTTAAGGTTTCCCCAATTAGTACGTCTACAGAATTTATTTATGTGGCACGATAACAGACCCCCCCCTCCCCTTCTGCACCAACTCATGAAGCCCATCTTGATTGAAGGTCAGCATTAGTGATGTGATGAGTCTAGAGGCCTCTTGGACACTTGCTTAACTGTGATCGTACATTGGATGGCCAATTTTGCAGAAATATCCCCAACGGAGGAGTTCTCTGGTATACACTACACATTCTACACTGTTCATGGCAAGGTATGGGGGCCAACTAAAAATGTGTGCCATTAACTGTACCGAGACCACTCAGTTCAGTATCTTGTATAGAGTTAATTGTTGGTTTCCTAGAGAGAAACGCAATTAAATCTATGCGGCAATGCAGCATATATTCTTAAGACAACCTCGTTCGCATGAATGTCTAGGAACTGTTTGAAGTGGGCGGGCTCGAAGACACCCGGGAATCTCAGCAGCCTCTCAATGAGCAGCCCTGAAGTCTTCGAGGCTCCGCTCTCCTCTGTCCCGTGATCTTATTCTTTTAAAGAAATGAGGTCGGGGCTTTGGCATCTCCTCCACCCCCAAAGAGCTCTGAGGTGGAACGGACGACCCTCTTCGGCCTAGTCCCAGCTAAAAATAACGAAGGAACAGCCCATACTAGGAGCCCCTCCTAAGATGAATAACCTCTTATCTTTTTTTAATTTTTAAACTTTTTGTTGGGGGGGGGGCGACCCACTGTCCTCAGCAGGATCCCACTTAAGACCTTAATGGGGCAAGAGGATGGCTCTTCCCAGCCCCGTTCCACCCTTTGAGAAGATTCCGTCTACTGAAAGGGAGGGGGAAGCGTCATACTCCCCTCATCACGAAAAGGCCCATATAGTGAGGACATCCGTAAGACCTCCCCTCTCCAGAAAGCAAGAGTATCATCCAGATGTCGGGCTGGCGAGTTTGCTTGCGATGGGAAGAGCAGGCAATTCTTCCGTCATGAAATGACCCAGAGGCCAGTACACCGGCCATATGAAATTTATGATTGGGGTATTTAAGAATCTTGGCAGGTCCCAATTGGGTTTTCCACTCGGGGTTTCATAAAAGGAGCTCTACTAAAGCTCCTAGCTAATCTATTTCCACTCGTAGTTTTATTGGTAGGGGCTCTGAGAAGGCTTAGATGAGGCTCCCTTCGCACTTGAGAGGGATCCGTATAAAGCATCTCCAAGCTCAATAAATTAAAAGGAAAGCCTCTCCAGTGTGAGACAAAGGAAAGGGCGAAACTTCCTCTAGGCTAAGAGAATTTGGGAGCACCCTACCTTCCACATGTTGGTGTGAGCCGTCTTAATGTTAAAGATGAAGCCTCTTGGGGATGGCTCACTGGGTTTATAAATATAGATGTTAGAGATAAAGCCCCTTTTCTGAGTAAAGTTGTTGGAAAGGAGGCCCCTCCGCCAGAAAGAGGTGCCCAGTGGCCATCCTTGCCCCTTCCCCTCACCGGTACCAAAATATGACGAGGTGCCGCTGTGAATCACCGTTTCGTGTATATAAGTTAATAGGAAATATCTAGTCAATTGGGAAAAGATTGAGCGCCATCTATCTCAGTTTAGCTTTCGTCCACAATAGTGAGAAAAGAAGGGCGGTGAACTAAATCTAGTTTCCTGCTCTTCCCTGCTATTCTTTATAATATATTTGGATCTTTCAAGGGGAACGTTAATGAGGATATTGGAATCAGTCTGACTGCTACTGCGACCTTAATGTGTCTATCAGACGCTCGTTGTAAGAAAATGTCTTTTGCCCAAAGGTCGCAGCTCCCAATTGAGAGGTCAAATAATTCAGGTCAAATCAGAAAGGATCCCCTTACTAAGTTGTACTCGTCGTGGACCTGGATGGTCAGGGTATTAAGACCTGTCATTTGACAGAACCAGAGACGGGATCAAGACATGAAAGCACGCTCGCCACAGGCACTGCAGCCTTATGTACCCGGGGTGACGGCCCATTACACGTAGGACTGGGGTTGATGGATCGTAAACCTCTCGCCCCATTAATTCACCCCAATGCCCGGGGCCCCTCAAGTCTGGTCTCTTGCAACCTGTTGGGGTTAACGGGCGTTGTTTATAGACTCTCCAAAGCCTCTCTTCTCGCCCGGCTGGTCAGGTCTTTATTACTAGGGAGAAGAAGAGTCAAATGTATTTGTACATTAGTTAATTAAAAGGCCCAAATGAGCACCTGAGAGATAGCACCGGTTTCTCTAGTGACTGGATCGGTGAAAGTCAGGGCCATGCTGAGTTGGACATACACCCAAGCCTAGATGGGGAATGTAGGCCTCATTATTTCAAACTGCGCATTAAGCATTTTATATTCAGCGTTAAATATATATGATTTACTTATGGGTATATATATATATATATATATATATATATATATATATATATATATATATACATATTTCTTAGGTATTCATAATTTCACCTCTTTGGATTACAACTCATACCAGCAGCAAATACCAGCGGCAATTACAGAAATAATTAAAATAATAACCTAACCAAACCAAGTTATTCATTATCTGCGAGGAATTGCGCATAACCTGTCTTATTAAGTGCTTCTTATCTTTTTAATGAAATAAATGAATTAAATTGAAGTGCATCTACAATTATTTTTTATGTTTGTAATAATCAAATTATTATATATAGCAATGGATTTTGGGGATTCCCGCCTTGGACATCCAGAAATGCTTTAATTGCTGCTCTTTGGGAAAATGATATCAATTGCATCAGAAAGCCCAAGCGAGTTTGACTTCTCGCTGTTGATATTCAACTTTGCTAATCCATTTAAACGTTCATGAACCATTGTGGATAGAAACTATGCCTTAATTCGTTTTAGGACATCGAAGTTCCTATTATTACATCCCCCTCTTCCTGGAAATGGTAGAGAAATACGCAGTGCAATGAAGACATTTGGAAAAACATTACCCTATCTCAAATTCGACATCTGCCCATAGTTTTCTACGATAACGCAGCGTCGAGTTTGAAATTCACCTACAAACTTGCTCTTATGATAGCAAATTCTCGCCCCATTGATTCTACATCGTGCAGAATCAATGGACAACTTATTTAAAACACCCCTACCCTCCCCCCCCAAATAATACAAAATTCTTTTAAGAAAAAACACTGTAGTATGAATGCCCCTTGAAATATCACTTGATTATCGCAACTGAAATTAATTAACTTTTTTACGCTCATTCTCATAAAACTGCTTAAATTGCCACATAATTAAAACTCTACGAATATCACTGATTGCATATAAGCGAGTGAAAGACCTTTAAAAACAAAGTCAATTATGTTGTCGAACAAATTCATCCTGAAATAACTTTGGTCATCTTTTTGAATTGGGTTACTATGGTATTCGAACCCTCTGGGACTGCGAGTAGGAAAACTACCTAGCACAACGATATTGTAGGCTTATATCAACTGGTACCCATCCACACCTCCTCTTCTGTGACCTGATTACAGTTACCATCACCTTCTAACCCTCCTTACGGAGCATGGGGCAGAAAGGGCATAAGGTCCTTTAGATGTCACTCATGCTATGGTTGCCCTTGCGACCACTGCCGTCCTCAGGAGTTGAAATCAATGAAAACTCAGTTGAGGAATTTAAAGAGATGTAATGAATGAGAAAGAGAAAGCGCCAGTTTCTATAGTCGGTGAATGTTGTGATCAGACTTATTACTACCCTCTTCGCCTTGCAAGTGATGGTGTTGGGTGGGCACAAAGTCATTGTCGTGGTATGACCAAGTGTACGCTGTTATACGGACACTGGCCTACTGGCCGACCGAAATTAAGGCTCCACCTGGGAATGGTTCTAAGAGTGCTTTATATACACATTTGCTAGGTCAAGGAATATTAAAACACGGCTACAAAAATATAATTTAATAGGAATAAAGATTACATACACATATAGGGCAAGTTAAATGGCAATGCGATTAAATATTGACGGTCCACGGCTAAGATGATTGACACTATCAATTAAGTTTGAAAGGAAGGATAATTAATTAAGAAATGATCTTACAATTATGCAAGTTCTATAGCAAAGAGGATCCTTGAGGTTCGACGCAGGAAAGGGGGGAGGAGCGTGACGAAGCGGGGGTTAAATCCCTTTTACCTTGATGTGCAGCGAGTAGGACCTGGTAGGTAAGTTCAACCTTGAACTTGTGGGCGTCTCAAGAGATGCTCAATCCAACTTCGGGAAATTGAGGATGGGGCCTCTTATCCTTAAGAGGCAAACGGAGGATGCTTCTGGGATGGATTTTCCGATCCTTAAAATTCAAAGACGTGATGAGAAGGGTTGAAGCGCGCCTAAAACTATCTACACGAACAACATGAATGACCACTAGCTCTTCCTTGGCTTTTCGACAATCACTCAATTCTTCTCTGGACGAGAATGTAGTCGATTCCCTCTCGATTAACGAAGACGTTAACGGCTAACGTACTGGACGGCTGTTTCAGACACAATCTGCCTGTGAACTCCGAAGTATCGAATATATACTCCTAAATTATCTAGACCGGGAGAGAGATTCATCGCCAACAGACTTCCCTAATTGCCTTGGGTCGCGATAAGGATCTATAGCGAGAAGTCGCGATGCTCCCTTAATGGTCTTTCCATTGTTCTAATTTTCGCAGTATATAGGGCAGATAAATGCAGTGCTGCGAACGGTCCGTCAGAGGGAGGAGGGGGAATGACGGAGAACCGAGATAGGGGAGAAGGTGGGAAGAGAAAAAAAAAGAATTCCTTTTCTCTCCCCTTATTCTTCCACAGTCATCTAAATGTAAACTGTGTCATGGTCAGCCATGCAACAACAGTCCCTACTAGGTGTACTGGGGCTGGAAGGTAACGCCTATCTTCAAGATGCTAGGTGTAACAGTATATAAGCGACACCTCTTTGCGTGGTTAGCACAAGGTCATCAGAATACATAAACATAGATAGAACTCATCCATAAAAAAATGGATCATCAATCTCTCAGCAAATCCAGCTGCATCCCAATTTTTCGGACTTCTCGCAGCACTAACAAACTTTTGCTCCCTTATCTCTTCCATACCCTGATAAACTCCTGGTTAACACATAAGAAGCCAATCCTATTCAAGTTCGCTTTATAATCCATACCGAATTATACATTGCAACCCATTAAAGTATTTTTGCCATCAAGTTTTCAACTCTTCATTGCTCAGAAGTAACATGTACTTCTTGCCCTTGATGTCCAGTCAACTCTCCTCTTTGGATTCTCACCTTCCTCATCTACATCCAGAATGACCTTTATTTATATGTTTTGACCCAGTGTGATTGGAAGGGAGGAATAAAGTTAAATGTATTTTGCTCGTGTTGTTTATTTAACATTTTGCAACTGTGAACTGGTGTGTTTAGTGAACACATTTTGTTCATTCTGTTGAACGGCGACTGAAACTAAGCTATCTTGCATACATCTATTTTGTATTTAATTTTTGCTTTTCTCCTTCATATTTGTAACAGACTTACGCCGCATATCGTTAATTTTACAAACTTTGTGTTATTTCCTTATATTCCCTTCATTTGTGTGTTATTTCCTTATATTCCCTTCATTTGTGTGTTATTTCCTTATATTCCCTTCATTTGTGTGTTATTTCCTTATATTCCCTTCATTTGTGTGTTATTTCCTTATATTCCCTTCACTTGTGTGTTATTTCCTTATATTCCCTTTATTTGTGTGTTATTTCCTTATATTCCCTTCATTTGTGTGTTATTTCCTTATATTCCCTTCATTTGTGTGTTATTTCCTTATATTCCCTTCATTTGTGTGTTATTTCCTTATATTCCCTTCATTTGTGTGTTATTTCCTTATATTCCATTCATTTGTGTGTTATTTCCTTATATTCCCTTCATTTGTGTGTTATTTCCTTATATTCCCTTCATTTGTGTGTTATTTCCTTATATTCCCTTCATTTGTGTGTTATTTCCTTATATTCCCTTCATTTGTGTGTTATTTCCTTATATTCCCTTCATTTGTGTGTTATTTCCTTATATTCCCTTCATTTGTGTGTTATTTCCTTATATTCCCTTCATTTGTGTGTTATTTCCTTATATTCCCTTCATTTGTGTGTTATTTCCTTATATTCCCTTCATTTGTGTGTTATTTCCTTATATTCCCTTCACTTGTGTGTTATTTCCTTATATTCCCTTCATTTGTGTGTTATTTCCTTATATTCCCTTCACTTGTGTGTTATTTCCTTATATTCCCTTCATTTGTGTGTTATTTCCTTATATTCCCTTCACTTGTGTGTTATTTCCTTATATTCCCTTCACTTGTGTGTTATTTCCTTATATTCCCTTCATTTGTGTGTTATTTCCTTATATTCCCTTCATTTGTGTGTTATTTCTTTATATTCCCTTCATTTGTGTGTTATTTCCTTATATTCCCTTTACTTGTGTGTTATTTCCTTATATTCCCTTCATTTGTGTGTTATTTCCTTATATTCCCTTCATTTGTGTGTTATTTCTTTATATTCCCTTCATTTGTGTGTTATTTCCTTATATTCCCTTTACTTGTGTGTTATTTCCTTATATTCCCTTCATTTGTGTGTTATTTCCTTATATTCCCTTCATTTGTGTGTTATTTCCTTATATTCCCTTCATTTGTGTGTTATTTCCTTATATTCCCTTCATTTGTGTGTTATTTCCTTATATTCCCTTCATTTGTGTGTTATTTCCTTATATTCCCTTCACTTGTGTGTTATTTCCTTATATTCCCTTCACTTGTGTGTTATTTCCTTATATTCCCTTCATTTGTGTGTTATTTCCTTATATTCCCTTCATTTGTGTGTTATTTCCTTATATTCCCTTTACTTGTGTGTTATTTCCTTATATTCCCTTCATTTGTGTGTTATTTCCTTATATTCCCTTCATTTGTGTGTTATTTCCTTATATTCCCTTCATTTGTGTGTTATTTCCTTATATTCCCTTCATTTGTGTGTTATTTCCTTATATTCCCTTCATTTGTGTGTTATTTCCTTATATTCCCTTCATTTGTGTGTTATTTCCTTATATTCCCTTCATTTGTGTGTTATTTCCTTATATTCCCTTCATTTGTGTGTTATTTCCTTATATTCCCTTCATTTGTGTGTTATTTTCTTATATTCCCTTCATTTGTGTGTTATTTCCTTATATTCCCTTCAATTGTTTATGTTCTTTAGTTCTTAACTTATTTATTTGCCTTTTTCCCCTATAGCTAGTACAGCTTGGATGCAAAAAGTAGTATATCATACCATCCTATTATTTTAATTGGTCACTATTCCTTCTAATTTCGCTTGATTTTCGACTGATTTTCATTCCTATCTCTGCTCCCTAATCTGTAAAGTAATCAAAGAAAGTCAAGTTCACTTGAAAAACCCTAACCAATTAAATTTGCTTTGATGAAGGCTTTTTTATGGCATATAATTTACTTAGCGAGCAGCAATCCATATAATTTGCTCTCAATTTAATCCTTTTCGTTTTCAGGTCATTTTCATAGAGCCTTTTTGTGCGTGTGTTTGTATATTTTTTTTATAGATCTTATCCTCTTCGTTCCATGCGGCAGGAGCAAATGAATTTGCTCATTTATAGCTTATTAAATAAAATTCTATTTCTCTCTTTCCCTATCAGAAATACAACTAAGTTTTTATTCTCTTTTATTTATTGTTCTTTCCTCATGGCATACACAACCTAATACTCAATCAATCACCTTTCAAATGAACTCCTAAAGTTATTTTCCCTCCCACAGAAGATATTCTGAGACACGCGCTCGATGCTGTACCAGTCGGCGACAGCTTGAGGTAGTTTTTTTCGTCTAAGGCAGGAAATCGCGCATCTTTGGGTTAAGTTGGATGCGGTGACTTGCAATCCAGAACAATACGTGTCATCGGTTGCAATGGAAGAGTATCAAGGAGTAGGAGGACCTGCACCTGCTACGACAGATGTTTCTTTCAGGCCTAGGGTCAAAGTGCCATCTGCAGATCCTAAAACGACAGACTAATGCTAATCTGACAATTATATATATTTCCATCAATTCTTCTTGCATGTTCATACCACCTCAGGACACAATCAGTCAACCTCGTTCATACCCTCTATCGTACCTTAGATATCTCTTGCCCAGTCGTTCCTCAATCTTGCTACTTTTCACACATTAAGCATCCGACCCATGTTGTCCATTTGTACCTCTCTCACTCGTGAACTTTCCTTCTTAGTCACTAACATATACGCGCTCCAGTATTCACCTTCTCCAGAAAGTATTTATACCCCTACCTAATTCCACAATCTTTTCCCTTTGGTTTCTGGACCGTTAATTGAAGGGCAAAGAAATTCGGCAATTTTAAGAGGAATGTAATAATAAACATCCCCAAAATGCTAACAGTTTGATAGAATATAATGGAATTAATGACACTTTTTACAAAACTCAGCAGCCAAACCTTTCAGACGATATAATTTCCACACACAGAGATTTAACTTAAATAGTTTAAATTATGACATTTTTAAGTCACAGGACGAGTTTCTATGAAATTCTATTTTAAAATTTAGACAAGTTAGGAAGAGTCTAGAACGTTCTAACAACCTTTACTTCGGCATCATACACACTCAAGTATTATTTGACAAGCAATCATCATGACGAAAGGTAGTGAACAGTCTTCTGATACTAAATCGAGATTAATTATTAAATTCAAAGCTAAGGTAAGTTATAAGAAGATTTATAAAGCAATAGATGTCCATGCATCTACAGAGCATTTAGTAATAAGAAATTGGGGCAACTGCAAATCTCCCTCGTCCGTCTGATCATCAGGAAATTCCACTCCGCGCAGTTCAGATGATCCATAGATCTGTTAAAAATACCCAAGAATAACTAGAAGGGAGATGAACGATCAATAAGACAGGGAGAATGATAAGTTGAACACCATCCATTCTTTTATATAAAGCGGAAATACACGGACGTCGTCCGTTGAAGGCACCTTTATTGAAACACATTCATTTGAAAACTCGTTGATGAAATATAGATTGATTTGTTCAGAACAAATGACGTCAGGGATGTTTGATTTGGTTCACACAGTAAAACATGAAGGTAGATCTTTTATGTTATTAAACAGTTTTAATGCAAAAATCGTTGCTACACTCCATCGAATCAACAAAACTATGAATAAAGACGCATACATAAAGATTTTTGAAGTTTATCTGAAGAGTGATCTTCGCAATCTTGGCCTAGGAAAAAAATAGTCTTTTCAACACGACCACAGAAATCGAAATTACAAGTAGTTTCTTCTTGGTGGAAATTAGCTAACATTAGTGTTATGGAATGACCATCAGAGTCACAATCAACTCGGAAGAAAATTTATACCATAACTGAGAGAGATCATGCTAGCCGAGTGGATACAGCATTGGCCTCGCAACGTCGCGGTATCGGGTTCGATTCCGAATCCCGGCATGAGCGGACACAAATGTCGGCGCACGCAGATATCTGGCTACCAATTGGTGGACGCGCTGTGCTCACCCCTGTATTCAGGTGGGTAGATCTTACACCTCTCACCTCCCATATAGCCAATCACAACACTGCTTTCTTTCCTCTCCCGCCTTCACAGCACAACACTCACACACACACACACACACACACACACACACTCTCTGTTCCAAGGAATCCTGTCGATGGGTATCTATATACACGTACCTCTGTCACGGAACAGATCCGTCTCCCCCGAGGTGACGAAGGCTTCCACCTGAACGCTGTTTGGTGCCAAAACACTTCCTGGCAGCTCTTCCCAAAAGAGGACCAGCTCCTGGGGCCCTCGAGCCAACCAGAGATTGTCATACTGACCTTATATAAAAATTTCATTATCCGGTCAGGGATCCTCCCAGTATCATGGAAGGATTGGCACTGACTAACTAACTAACTATCGTAAACTGAAGGTCCGCGTCTATGCAAGAGACCCCAAAACTTCGATAAATTGGAGAAGTTTTATTTACAAAGTAGAAAGACAAAATTCCACTCGAAGTTTGTTTAAACTTAGTAAAAAATATAATAATTGTTTCAGGAGTATTATTACTAGTTATCAAATTGTATAGTGTATGAATATTTGGGAATTTAACTTTTTGTTAAAAGTCTTATTATTCCTTTATTTGTTTATCAAAATTGTTGAGATTTTGTGGTTGTGTCTAGTAATGCATACAAATTTCGTTACTCTGCAATCATGTACTATGGCGAACAGTTCTGGTATTAGTTAGGGGTATAAGTACTTTCTGGAATAAGTGTACTAATGTTGCAACAAGTATATTCCTTCGCAGTTTCTTGGCACATACCACACTCACCCCTTAGCTTTCACTAAACTTGTGGTTCGAAATTGTTTCGCCTGCACGACTTTTATACACAATACATCGTGGATACTTAAACCAACACAATAATTCAGCTATAACACTAGCGGCTCTAATAATATACATACAAAACTACACCCAATCCTCGCCCCCCAACAACATCCATCATAGTACCCTTTTCGGCATTTAATTTCAAATCCCTCTCTACACGTGTCAAAGGTTTCGATCAACATTTCTAAATCCCTCTCAATCTCATCCATTGATAGATAGATGGAACCCATCCCTTACCTTTATTATCATTCGTGCTTCTTTCTGTTTTCCATCATCACCATATTGAGCAGCCATGACATCATGCTGGCTTATCTCCATTTACTTATCTTAACCTCTTTCCCCTGCAATGCACATATTACTTTCAACATAAACTCTTTTCAACAATTTGCCTTCAACAGATACATTTTTGGAGCCTGCCATGTTTTGAGGAGCTTCTACTTTCGGAGGCTTGGATCCTTAATTAACAACGAGGGATTTTCAATATGTACTCGCTCTGAGCGACTTTACAGGATTGTAGAGATTGATTCTAATCTTTCTCCTTTTTGAAAATCTGGTGTTATTCTTATTTTATTTAGGTTAAGGATGTGACTTTACCATTAGTTTTTTTTTATAATAGATTGGTTCATAGTTTGATGTTTAACCTAGTGGCTTGTTTTTTATTATTTTCGTTGGTGAGTATTTAATTTGTTTTTATGGTTGCTTGTTTTCTTATTAGTTTTAGTGTTGAATCTAGTGTTTGAATGTGTGATATTTTTTGTGTTCGTGATTAATTAAATTTTGGAGATGGGTGGTGGAATGTAACACATAAACATAATTAACACGTTTATCGTGGACGATCGACACTTTATCCCTAATAGTAAAAACTGTTGTGAATATCCAAACCATAGCAGAATTTAACATGTCCGATTTCTCTTCCTCTTATTACTAATACTTTTATTCATTCTTTTATTTTTTCTTCTCCATTTGTTATATTTTTGGGTCAGCATACATAGAAAGCAAGAGTCCTTTTTTTTATGATCTGATCTGGCTAGAGGGCAAAGCAAATAGTTTAGCTCTTTTCGACTAAACTCATTTAGAGCCGAATAGAATTCGACTCAATCAGAATCAGAAGTTCTTTCCATTGCTGGCATCGGAGCATCGGTGGGATGATGTGCCGCGTCAGGCCTATCACAAGTAAGTCCCGAGACCTAAAGACTGAGGGCCAATTTTCTCCCCTCGAAGGCACGTTTCCACTGATTAATTCTCCTTAAATGGTGAATTTAACAAATTGGCAGCGAGACAATTGAACCATTTCCGTTTTAGCCCAATTTGCAGGTTTCCAGGGATTTACCGTGTTTCGAAGGGGATTCGGACGCCATTCTTTATCATTCTGTAATCTTTTCTTTGTTTGTGCTTCTTTAATTTATTCTATTTTTACCCGTAGTTATTCTCTATATAATATTTAGTGATTTCTTTTGATAATTTACATAAGTATTAAAGTTGAAGTGGAGATAGTAGGCAATAGCTGAATTAGCAAAGGAATTGATAAATACAACTTGCGAACAAAGAAGATAAGAGATCATTTGAGATTGTTTGCTTATCAGTTTGAGTCGGTGTTGTGTTGGCAGCGATAAGGCAAGCTTTCGAGGAGAAGGATCTGTGGGAAATGAACTTGCTAGGAATGCGTATACAGAATCACATATGAATTAGTATACAGTTGTAAACAAAACTCTATGGAAGGATAAATGATCAACAATGGTTAATGGCACCAGAAATAACTTCCTCGCCTTCCATTTAAATTCTGGAAGGAAGTGTGCGGATGAAAAATTAAGACGAACAAATATGTACTTGTTTACTTCCCAAAACACCAGAACAAGGTGATAAAAAAGTGATAGAAAGAGAGGGAAAGAAAAATAAGATATATCAAAAATATCAGTGAAAGTAAAGATATATATATATATATATATATATATATATATATATATATATATATATATATATATATATATATATATATATATGTATATATAATACTATTTGTTCCTTGGGAAATCTGATATATAGTAGGAATATGAATACCCCGAATATATATATATATATATATAATAAGATAAAGAAAAGCTACTGTTTTGAAGCCGATATAAGATTATAAGATGTCAGAGCCGGCAAAGACCGTGTGGTCCACTTCTGGGCCAGCTCTCCTTCCTGCCACTTCGATGCACTTAAAGTGTGCATCTAAACGGTTCTTAAACATGTTTATGGTTGTTGATTTAATAACGATCTCCGGCAACTCGTTCCACGAGGAAACTACTTGTTTGAGAAAAGATTCTTTGCTATATTTGTTTCAAATCTTCGTTTCTTAAGTTTGCATCTATGGCTTCACGTTCTTGAGGAAGCGTCCAACTCGAAAAGGGTTTCAATTTTTACTTTATCAAATTTTTTTAGGATCTTAAAAACTTGTATGAGTTCTCCTCTTAATGTTCTCGTTTCAAGTGATTGCAGGTTGAGTGCTTTAAGTCTGTCTTCGTAGGACCTTTGACGTAGTCTGGGTATTATTTCTGTAGCACGATGTTGCACTCTCTCCAACATTTCTATATCTTTCCGCAAGTTTGGATTCCAAAACTGAATTGCCTACTCCAAATGAGGTCGAACCAAAGATTTGTACAGGGGAATTACTATATTTTCCGATTTGTAGGTAAAATTTCTAGATATGAAACCGAGCACTCTGTTTGCTTTCTTGCATGCCTCCGCGCACTGTCTTCCAACTTTCAAATCGTTGCAGACTATAACACCAAGATCTTTTTCTTCTGGTACCTTTTTCAGTGGCATGTCTTTTATTGTATAGTTAAATTCTTCGTTTCTTGCTCCAATGTGTAGTACCTTGCATTTATCAATGTTGAGTTTCATCTGCCAATTTCCTGACCATTCCTGAATGCTGTTTAAGTGTCTCTGGATTTTATGTCGATCGGCAAGTGTTATTGATTTACCACCCAGCTTTGTATCGTCGGCAAATTTTGAGAATAGGCTCACTATGCCTTCATCTAAGTCGTTTACATATATTAGAAAAAGCAATGAACCCAGCACGGACCTCTAGGGCACTCCGCTTGTAGCTTCCCATATCATCTTCAGCCGTAAACTAAGAAAAGTGACAAAGTAAACTGAAATATATAATAACAGGCAACTGACATTAATCTGGAGGAGTTAGCTTAAGGTGATTAACAATATCTTTTAAAATGAAGTTTGAGACATAGGAACTGCATTTATGCTGCCCTTCAGATAAGTTGAAATTTGGAATTTCTTTATTTAATTAAGATTCGATCATTTTTCTTTTATTATAATCATTACAATCGACTTATGTACCAATCGACTAGTGTACCCCTAGTAAAAGACCCCACGATTCAAGTTAATAGCGATTTTCCTAACAAAGTTCGTCCCCACCTTAAACATTTTCCCGACTTAATTGCCAAGTTTAAATCCAGTAAAGCCTCTCTGCCATACATTTATGCAAGACCATAATGGTCTTGTTAAAACTCATAATCCTAATAATCCCATGCGTCCTATTATTAGTTATGTAGGCTAAGTTTCTTATTATTTATCTAAATGGCTTATTTCATACCTCAGTCCCCTTGTTGGTACCATTTCTCATTCTCATATTAAAAATAGTTAAGATCTTATTGATAAACTTAACTTAATTCCTTATTCCAATAATTTCTCTCTTGTTAGTTACGATGTATGTTCTCTTTTTACATAGACGATATCATTTGTTTGTGGCCTACTTATAAGGATGTCATTGGTTTTCTTACTGAACTTAATTCTTTGGTTCCCTCAATAAAGTTACCCTTGAACCTGAGCAAAATGGTGTCCTCCCATTCTTAGTTCTACTATTTCACAGGACTCCCGGGAAGCCTACCAACACTGGTTCCTGCATTCATTTTTATTCTTTAATAGTGATAAAGTCAAACGTTCGGTATTTACTTCAATGGTTCTCCAAGGGTTGCGGGTCACCATCCCGGAATTCTTTGGTATTGAGATTTATTTTCAAGATCTTTGAAATTTGTAATAATCTTTGTTACCCTCACACCTTTCTTGCCTAGGTGATTATATTCGGCAAAAAAGGCAGTTTACAGAATTGAAATACTCCCCGCATTCAATTTTAAAAACTCCCTTGTTTTAAGGTTTTCTGAGGCATATTCCTTTATTCCCCGTCTCTTGATTTTTAAAAATATTTCAATAATCTTTAAGTATGAGTCTACTTTGTAAAAAATGTTGGTTCAAAATAATAGCAAGGATACATGGGGAGATTATTCTGTCCATTGTGCAGTTTGCCGAATGCGATACTTTGGGCAAACTGGAAAATCATTAAATATTCGTTTGACCCAACACAAATACAATATTAGAAAAGGTGAAATCAATAGTCCTTTCTTTGTTCACTTATTCGAAGGGGGTCATCCCATCAATTGGAATTTGACTAAGTTTATTTACAATTAAGATGCCTCTGTTAAAAGAAATAATTTTGAAGGTTCCTTTATTATTTCCTCTTCTAATTTCAGTATATATTCCGTCTCTTTAAACTAGATCCTGTCATTAAAAAGCTTATTTTAAACTAAATTTATTGAACAATTTATTTATAATTGCATATGTATGTATTCATAGTTATGTGACTTATATTTCTACATTTCACACACACACTCTCACACGTGGATATTTTTGTAGAAATTTAATCAAGGTCTTTACCCTTTGGTACCTGTATTAACCCCCCTTTTCTGATAATTTATTTATATTTTTCACGCCCATTCTATTTTGTGTCCTTTCATTCTACATAGGCGGAGCGTCGTTTAGTTTTCTCCAATTATATATATATATATATATATATATATATATATATATATATATATAGTCGGGAAATCGATATCCCACCCTAAAAACAGAGGCCCTGGTTCGGTAACTGCAACGTCCTGGCATTTGTCAGCGTAACCCGATTATTTACTCCCACCTCCACCCGCTTATCTCTTCTCGTCTCGAGGACCTCCCGAAAGACCTTCGCACAACCACGACATGCACTAATCATCAGATTTCGGGTCCGGCGAACCTAACATGGCAATGTTTCGCCTAAGAGTTGGGATTTAATTTGACTTCATAGACGAAATTAGAGGAGCGTTAACCAAAAGATAGAATATGCCTTTAGCGCTAAGTGAAAGACGCTCGGACAAGCGCCTTTAGAGGAGGAGGCTTAATTCCTAAGACCTCACCACCCCCTCTTCCTCACCTCCACTGGGGTATTGAAGTATATAGGCGGTTAATAGTAGAAGAACAAGGAAGATCGAGTTAGTCATCGAGATGACGAAGTCCGGCTAGAGAGCCCGGCAACCAACGAAAGGGACATAGAAGAAGCTCATCCTGAGTCAGGTCCTGGTGGTCACACCGAAAATTAGCATCTTATCTCGAGGAAGATCGAGATAGCAATCGAGACGACTAAGTCCGGTTAGAGTTCCCGACAACCCAACGAAAGGAACACATATGAAGCTCATGCTGAGCCAGTTCCTGCTGGTCACACCGAAATTTAGTTTAGCTTGTATTGAGAAACAAGCTTAATCATCTCTCGTCAGAGAAATCCATCTATCCAGGTTTGCAACAAAACCCAGAGATAGTCCTCGCCATTGAGGAATACCCCAAAGTGATCTCCCTCAAACAGTCCCCATTCCTCACAGAATCCACTTGTTTGCTCATCACTCGTCAGTGCGAATCATTCCAAGATTAACCAGAAGATTTGAAGAAGCATACTTTTACGGTCCCGTTGTTGAAATCAACTGACTAAGTCAACGTGCGTAACGCCATCCGTCGCCCGCACCGAAATTACCTGTGGCTTCAAGCCGATCCCCAACCCAGCGAAACAGCTGGAGTGCCTGTAAATGCGTCCACGCACCTGCCCACAAAAAAAATTCTTGCGTCTACATAAAAATTGAGGCCAAAGTCAGTCTCCAACCAGATTCACGTGTGGTTGTTTTTAAAGGTAAATAAATTCCATTATTTTTTTGAAGGTCCAATATTAATAGCGTCCAATATTAAAGTGAGCTTTGGGTCAACCTTTACTTTATATTCATTTGTTTAATTTAGTAAGTCTCACTTAAACCCGTTTAATTCATAGCTGTATAGTTTGTTTTGTTAGATTTCACTTTTTTTTCATGTGGTAATTAAAGATCTATTTTCTTAGAAGTATTTAATTCAATCCTCGAAACGTTCAGCATGGCACTAGAAATCATTAAAGATTAAAAATAATAATAATAATTATAATAATATAGCACTCTTAGAGAAAACGTAATCAAGGAGTTTTTTGAAGTACGTAACAAACCTATATGTACGTACACCACCACTCAGTCCTTGCAATAACACGTCACATATACTCGTACCATTGTTCTAAAGAAATTCTTTATGTATTTCCTGTCTGATTTTCTGTCTGAATTTTTGCAATTATTGCTCTCCTCACACGCTACTTTGTGAGTTTCTTATATATATATATATATATATATATATATATATATATATATATATATATATATATATATATATATATATATATATATATATATATATATATCTCCTTGTAGCTCACAGAATTTTAGATCACAAGATGGCTTTTCACTGTCTCATCCATAATTCAGTATCACTTTTCTGTTAATTTAGAAAAGGCATGCTTAATCTCTTGATGGGGAGTGGGCAGAATCCTCCTCAAGGGCCATCAACCCTGGTTATTATTAACGTTTCTCGGAAAACGCTCTTTCTTTACAACCACAAGTAAAATCTAACTTTATTCCAAGCCAAACCAGATTAAAGTATGTTTTTGCAAAACCTTAACAAGAGGACTGAGGCTTCTTCTGACACCAAATTTATCCTCTTCTGAACACTAGATGTGTAGCTACTACTGGCACTGCTGGACTAAACTGTATGCCAGTAGGAATTATTTGCTTTTGCTTTGATTCACCTCCGAAACTATGGAGGTCACTAACGGCGCTGAGTGAACTTTGAGGACGTTTAATACGTTATTTTCCTTTGAAAAGTTGCAACGGAAAATATTAAATTTTGTGCTTCATTATATAAAAAAATTACTTTATCAAAATTAATTAAATATGCTTAATATTTGAGTAATAAATAAAGGATGAAGTTTACTTTAGTGGGAATTGTTACTAAGAATTAAATCACTTTTAATCCACTGAATTTATTCGCTTTACTTTAGACACTATTTTAACACTAATTATATGTGAATTGATAATTATGATTTTTAATACATGTTAAAGTTCGTGAACGCACGAAGTGAAAAAAATATACTGAGTTCAGTGATATTAAATAAAACGCCAATGGAAACCTCCTAGACAATGGAGGAAGCAGGTTTCGAATGATGAAGTATACGAGGGGGAGTCAAAAAGTTCTCAGACAAATGGCATAAAATTTTTATTTGTAATAATACTGTAATCGTTTTCTACATAAGCTCCATTAACATCTATACACTTTCTTAATCTATGAATCCAACGGTAAAGACCATCTTTGTAGAATTCACGGGGTTGTCTCTGGCACCAAGTAATGACCTGCTTTTTTGCTTCATCTAATGATTGAAACCGGGTTCCTTTTAGGTGTCCCTTTAAATTTGGTTAGGTTAGGTTAGGTTAGGTTAGGTTAGGTTAGGTTAGGTTAGGTTAGGTTAGGTTAGGTTAGGTTAGGTTAGGTTAGGTTAGGTTACCTAACCTAACCAAATTTAAAGGGACACCTAAAAGGAACCCGGTTTCAATCATTAGATGAAGCAAAAAAGCAGGTCATTACTTGGTGCCAGAGACAACCCCGTGAATTCTACAAAGATGGTCTTTACCGTTGGATTCATAGATTAAGAAAGTGTATAGATGTTAATGGAGCTTATGTAGAAAAATGATTACAGTATTATTACAAATAAAAATTTTATGCCATTTGTCTGAGAACTTTTTGACTCACCTACGTAGATGTTAGGCAATCAACGGATGAGCTACGATCTTTGGCCTTGAAGTGACGCCAAAAACGATTACCATGGATGCGAGAAAGAAATGGGAAGGCATTTCAGATGCAGGCTAGTCTTTTTGGCGCATAAAGGATAAGTTGATTCTGACTTCTGAACTAATCACGCATGCTTCCAGACAAACCAGTTTTATTCTTCCCCAATTTGACGGACTCTGACCGAAAGTTTTCTTGGTGGCACGGGAAAGCCCGTGTGCTTAGGTGCAAGTTCCATGGGAAAACAAGGGGCCTGCTTCTCACACATATCTTTGCGCAGATTAGGAGACCAAAACTGAACTGAATATCACAAGTGATATGTGACAAGCGCTTTATAGAGGGTTCGCCACAAAATTGTATACATACTTCAGCAGTTTAATAGGATCATTTTTGTTTGGAGGTACTGTTTATGGTCAGGTATACCTAGAAATGCTACGTACATCCACCTTACCTGCTATACATGAACTTTATGCAAATAATGATTTGTTTCTTTCAATAAGATGGTGCACGGCTACACAACCACCAAGGCGTGCGAGGTTATTTAAATGAGAATTTGAAAGGACACTGGATAGGACAAAGGTGCAGTTGAGTTCCTCTCACGTTTTCCTGATTTAACATCTGCAGGGATTTACTTATGGAAGACCCCTAAGGATGTCAAGGATGTCGTCTGTCGCAGAAAATCGTCTACATTGGCCGAAACTAAGACAAGAAATTCCAAATGCATTTGCAGCGATCCAATTAGACCCTTTGGTCAACGTTACCTAAAAAGTAGGTCACCGTACACATAAATCTCTGCAAACTAATGACCACCATTTTGAGCACCTCTTGTGATTATAGGGGTCAAAGATAGCTTGCATTATTCTGGTGGTGTCAGAGTAAATTTATTATTAAAATATTTATACAGATTTTTCGTTTACTGAAGTGTGTATATATTTTTTGGTGGAAAGCTGTAGAAATTTAATGAAGGCTACTAGAGGTAGTCATCCTTTGGGCACGAAGAGCTTACTAATTGCTGGTTGGACGCAAAAGACAGTATTTGAAAAGTTCACAGAAGACACAATGATAGTTTGATGCAGTTAAATACGTTTTTAATGCTTTAAAATATGAATATGTGTTTAAATTGTAATATTAATCAATAGGGCCGTCCTTGGCGGCGAGCATACGCTCCGGGCGAGACCTGAAGGTCACGCACACGTTGCGGACGAATGCTTTCCTTATAATGGCCCACACGCGATTGGCGGATGACTTCAGCTCGTCGTCGTTGTTGTGGCGGATCTTCCAGGCCTTACCCTCGACCATCACCAACACGTTGTAGTCGATGGGATTGAGGTCGGGTGACCTCTACGGCGAAATTTATTTGACCAGAAGTTCAAGTTTGACCCCTACCACTCTTGCACCGTCTTGGCCGTATGGGCCGGAGCACCGTCCCCATGAAAGACGTACTCCGCCTTCTTCGTTATCTTTCTCACCCAGGGCAGGACTTTCGTGGCCAAGATGTCCCCTTAATTGCTCACAGTAATCCTGTAACCGGCCATGAAACAGACCAACGGCATCTTCTCGCCATTCGAGCCATGAGGCTGAGTATCACCACGGAGGCCGGGTGCTTGGTCGTTGAGACGTACAAGACCTCAGAGACGTCCAGGCCGAAGTTTACCTCGCAGTCGTTCGGCATGCTGATGACCAAACCGACCGTATGGGTTTTTTCACCAGAATAAATGAGAATTCGATTGCCATGCCATGAGAAGGTGACGACAACCCTCCTCACGCTGTTTTCGCATGCGATTTATGAGCAGAGGTCTTTCGACTCATCTTAAGCTCTTGCCGCACTCCTCCTTGATGGCGTTGGACACAGTGGCCACCGAGATGTTGTATTGCTTCACGAGCGCTGTCATTTTGAGCTTCGAAGCGCTTTCGAAGGCCTTTTTCACAGCTAAAAGTTTAAAAACTTCAGGGTCTGCCTGAATAAGGTCGATCTTTGAGGTCTTTCTCGTTCGTGAGCCTCTCCGCTAATCTGTGGCCCGCGCGCAGTAGAGCAGAGAACTCGAATCTTTTCACTACCATCTCGACACATTTGCACACAATGGAAAAGACGTTTTAATGACATATGCCGGCAAAGTAGAACTTTAATTATTTTGAAGAAACGTTTTCTATCACACACGTAAACCTCTCGAAAGATAAAAAAATTGTAACAGAACGTTTTCAAAACCCTGGAATTCTTCATTCAGAGGTGACACATACCACTTGCCTCAACTGATGTTTCTAACAACAATGGGCCCCAAAGACCTGTAGCACAAATCCAACACCTAACCGTCACGCCTAAAGTGTCAATAACTCTTCAATTGTGGATTGTCAGATAAACAATAAACACTATTGTTCCAGTTGACTTGGCCATTCAAATTAAATGATATTCTATCATTCCAAGTTTTTTAAATAAAGGTATTATCTTCTACACATTTTTCAAGAATTGGTTCACGAAACTATACTCGCCTACCTGGATGCTATTCATTTATTGCGTGCAACAAATGACGTTGATAGTTCAAGTTGGAGCTGATGAAGCATTCTTTGAATAGATCTTCTTGAAATCTCCGTTTCTTGAACAGCGCACCTGATAGAGCTTTCGGACTTCATCCGAAAAAAACTTCAATAATTTGTTTGCTTTCTTGAGCATAAAAGATTTGGGTCTCTCCGTTCTTTTTATATCTAGGACTGATTTCGTTTGTTCAAAGAAGTTCATAAGATTTAAGACCATGTGACGTTTTATCATTTAGTGAATGTGCTTAGCAAACTGGCAGTATGACTCCTTTTGTTCCCATTATTTAAAAAACTTTTAGACCTTAAAGACGTTTTTAGTTGCGTAGGAGTCTAGCCACGGGAGACTCTATATCTCACCATGTCAGTCGGTTGATCACCAATTTACTTTATTTTTATTTTGGTAAAAACATTGTAACTATGCGGCAGATTCTAAGGAAATTGAACCCCTTATGTTGTTTTATATTCTCTTTAAAATGATATAATTGCCAAGGTCCCGCCAAAGGTTTGCCTGGGAATTATTGAAAGTTTTGAAGGTCGTAAGGTCATAAATCAGACTAAATGAGAGCACGCGAATTTTGGTCGACAAACTTTGTTTTTCTTCAATGTTCTTTCTCGCATTGATATCTATAGGAGGTCACCAATTATAGTGGTTGATTGTGTGTTGGTTACCAACTTATGGGGGCACCCAACTTATTGAAGGTGAATTAACTATCTGACTCCAAAGATGATTTCTTCACTGTGTTATTATTTTGGCAGGGCTTTTCGAAGGTTTCAGGGTAAATTGAGGTAAAGAAGGACGTCGAAAAATATACCTTATTCTAATACTAGCCTATTAACGGGGCAAGAGGCAAGTCACAAAGTTACTTTGCGGGCGACTAGCAGTCTATATATATATATATATATATATATATATATATATATACATTCAGCGCGAAGTATTAAATTCTGTAACGACAAGACTTGGTGAATTTAAAAGGGGGAGCGTGAACGAGATAATCTTCTTAACGACAGTAATCTAATAATCTTAATAATACAATAACCATTTTAACTGAGATTCTCCGATTATATATATATATATATATATATATATATATATATATATATATATATATATATATATATACATGCTTATTTTATAGAGGGCTTGGTCTAGAATCGTCCCTGGGATGAGCTTCAGTTTTCGAGTTTATTGTTCTCTACCCCTAAGGCCGAGCTACCGAAGGCTGTGTATGTCGAATTACTTACATATCGCAAGTGTTTATATATATATATATATATATATATATATATATATATATATATATATATATATATATATATATATATATATATACAGCTTTGTGGTACAATTCCTTTTGGTCAACGGGTGTATTTACTTCGGTGCTTTGTAGACTCTCGTCTTTTGATAAATCTATTCTGAGACTCGAATTGTTTGTTTATGCGGTATCTTATTGACACAAGTGTCTCTTACTTTTAGTGCTTTCGTACATTCGTGTGTCCTATGCGCACTTTTAACGGCTGCTTGCCTTCTATATATATATATATATATATATATATATATATATATATATATATATATATATATATATATATATATACATTAACAAATATATTTACATTCTTTATTTTTTTTTATTCAAATTCTTAGATGCAAATTAATCTATACATTCTGATTTCCTTACTCTAATTTTAAACCTATTATTTTATATGTGTGGAGTATGCTGGCATTTAATAAGACCACCACGCGTCCATTTTGTAGAGGTTTACACTGGGCCTATTAAATCTGCAATTTGGTTCCGGAAGCCTACCTATTACATAATCCGATCACCACATGTCAGTAGTAATGCGGGGTAAATGCCGAGTCTCCCTGGCCCCCCATACAAAAATCCAATCGGGTGTTCATGAATAATTCGACGAACATGATCGAAGAAATCAATCGTAGATGAATAGTCTGGGCTAAATTTATAATCTGATCCATACACATCTTCGGTTGCTAAATGTTTACCAAGTCTGGGTGTGATACGGTATGGATGGAGGATCATCTTACAACGAGTGACATACAGAGATGTTTAGCAACGAATGATTTTAAAGATGGCAACCAGACGAACTAATTAAGAAATTGAATAAAGTTAAGTGGCAACTCCACTATTGACGAGCAGAATAATACATGATAAATCAGCTCGATGAAGTTTTTATCTCTCCTCTACCGATTTGCTCTAATGTGTGTGTATGTATATGTGTGTATACTAAATATCGCTTGTTTTTTCATGCATGTGACCAAGGCTGGTAGTGACCAATGCTAGAGGGAGAGGGGGGGGGGGGGACTTTACTCCTAACCTAACCAAATGCATGTATGTGTGCTAGTATGTGTGGGTGTGTGTAGACTCTAATTCCTTAGAAAGCTCCAGTGTGTATGTGTGTGTGCGTGTGCGTGTAGACTATTCAAGTTTTTAATATTATTATCATTGGAATTAGAGTCTACACACACACATACATTGGGTTAGGTTAGGAATAAAATGGCGCGCCCCATCCCCTCGGGAGATTTGGCATTCACGGTAAGGTTGAGGGGAGTGGGGGGAGACTCGGCATTCACGGTAAACGTGAGGGATGGGGGGGCGGAGACTCGGCATTTACCCCGCAATACTACTCATATCCACTGCACGCTCTAAATGCTATCACTCGTTAAAGATTACCATTTGTGCTCTAGAAATCAAAAAGTGTGAATATTCAGATGTTGTTATACTTGGTATTATTTGGCTTTACTTTTGCGCCACTCTTCGTTACCGCAATACCCCGTATATTGAAAGAAAATCAGAAAGGCAAGAAAAAATTTTGGGGAAAATTTTGAGTTATGTTTGAAAGATGATGCTGAAACAATCCACGGATATACAAAATACAAGTATTTTAAAACCATTTAAGAGATTATTATAAACAACAGAGGACAGGAAATCATTTTTGCTTGGTGGTAAAACTTGAAAAATTAAGTGTAAGTACAAGATATCTGGCGATCAAATTACGGTTGTTTGTAGAGTTAATAATAGAAAACTAAATCGGAAAATGCTTAGTAAGCATTATTAGGTATGAGGTTTAATTGTTGAATTAAAGCGAGATATGAATCCAGAAATAAAGGGTAATATTTTACGATCATAAATTTCAAAGTTTTTGTATGAAATTTGGTTTTGCACGGAGATGATCCCTGATGGGGATTTACACGCATTTAGGAAAACATTGTAAATACGTGGGCTCAATATTAGATGGAAAAAGATTATAGGTCCCTGGTGGCAACAAGTGCAAATGAATTCAGAAACCAAACAGTTTGTTCCAGGAGGCACATGATTCCTATAGACAAAAAAGTAATAATAAACAGACCATAGTGAAAGGCAATGGGGGAGAAATTTCTTTGTTAGAATAACATAATCAAATTGTTGACTTAGCAAATTTTTAAGTCATTTGTCAGAAAAACTCTGATCGGCAAGAAATAATTTGCCTAGTGTGGCCCCTAGAAGGCCTACTCCAACCACGAGAAGTACGAATCATCAGATTTCTGGGCCGGCGATATAACATTGATTAAACTGGCACTATTTCCCCTAAGAGTTGGGATCTAATTTCGCGTTATAGACGAAATTAGAGGAGCGGCGACCAAAAGCCAGAAGATGCCTTTAGGGCAAATGGAAAGACGCTCGGAGAAGAGCCGCTAGAGGAGCGAGGCTTAATTCCTAAGCCCTCATCTCTTCCCCTTTCCCCTACCCCCAGTGGGTTGGTGAAGTATAGAGGCGGATAACTGGAGAAGAACGGGAAGATCGAGTTAGAGATCGACAAGACAAAGTCCAGCGGGAGTGCCCCGACAATCAAAGAAAGGAACAAAGAAGAAGCTCATGCTGGGTCAGTTCCTGGTGGTCACACCGAAAATTAGCTTTGTTTATATTGAGAATCACTCTCGTACATCTTTCTCCAGAGAAACCATCTATCCTGGTTTGCAACAAAAAACAGAGATAGTCCTCGCCATTGAGGAATCCCCAAAGTGAACTCGCTCAACCCCTTCCCCCATTCGCCAGAAGATTCGCTGTTTGCTCATCGCTCGTCAGTGCGAACCATTCCAAGATTAACCCGAAGATTGGAAAAAGCATTCCTTCACGGTCCCGTTGTTTAAATCATCTGACTAAGACAACGTGCTTAACGCCATCCGTCGCCCTCAGCAAAATCACCTGTTGCTTCAAGCCCGTCTCCGCTCCAGTCAAACAGCTGGGTGTCTGTGAACACGCCCACGCGCCTAACCACAAAACACTTTTTCGTCTACATAAAAATTCAAGGCCAATGTCATTCTTAAGCCGGATTCACGTGTGGGTTTTTTAAAGGTAAAGAAATTCAATTAGTTTTGAGTGTCAATTAGCGTCCAATATTAAAGTGAGCTTGGGGTCAACTATTACTTTATATTCATTTGGTTCAAATTAGTAAGTCTAACATAAACTTGTTTAATTCATAGCTGTATAGTTTGTTATTTTTAGATTTCATTTTTTTATATTGTAATTAAAGATATATAATTTTTATAAGTATTTAATTCAATCCTCGAAACGCTGCACATGGCACTAGAAATCCTCAAAGATAACGTAAAATAATAAAGCACTCTTAGAGAAAACTTAATCGAGGTGTTATTCAAGTACGCATCAAACCTACGTACATAAACCATCTCGGCCCTTACAATACCACGACACAGGGTTTAAAATTCGGTATTGGCCCTCGTATATTTAAAAAAATTGACTTCGTATATTCGAAACCTTTTGCCAGGCTTTTATCATAAAAAATAAAAGCCTACACTAGATTTCTATGAAATCCATGAAAAACTGGGACACCCTTTTCTTGCGTCCTTTGAGTAGGAGTGTGTAATTTGAAAGTTATATTCATTAAATTCCTATAAACATTAAGTTCATTTTTTATTTAGGATTTAAGGTTTTACTCTTGAAAATTTTGAATGTTTTCACTTGGTTGCTTTCTACAAAATCCTTGACCAAAAGTGTAAGTTTACTTTATGCTTTTCACTAACCAGTACTGAAGTTATAACTCGAAACGTAAGTTCATTAAAACCATTTGAACATTACGTTCATGGTAATAATTTGTTGTTTAAGTTTAAGATGTTCTTAAGTCATGTATTTGTTTAGATTAAGATTTTTTTACTATATAAATTCACATATTAAAGGTTTGAGTATAATTTCCGAGAAAGTCCTTAACTGTCTATGGTATTTCCCATGTTGTGATTGATTATTTAGTAGGATAATTAAAGGGGGTTATTTCTACAGTCTGCTTACTTATAGAGTTGTCTTTTATTAGTGACTAATATACTTCTCTCCTCCCTTTATTTAATTTTAGTTTATTCCCCCTTTTACATTTTTCGCAAAGTTTGAACATTGTGTTCTGGGAAGGTACATTAAATCCTTGTCTGAAAAGGGTTGTATTGATAACAATTTTACACAAATGCAGAACTATTTTATGGATTTAGTTGTTTAATCAAAGCGATTTGTGGTTGTAGTGAAAGAACCTATAGATCCAGTTCGGCATTCATTCGTTAGTTGGTTTGTTCCGGTTTCATGGTTGTCTGTTAAGTCTGAACTCGAATGACAAACGACTGGTCCCACAGTTCAGTAATTTTTTCTCATTTTTAATATAAGGAGCTCAGAACCACAGCAACGTAAGTGACAAAATGTATATTTTGAGAAAATGAAGGTTAAAGTTTACAATAGCACTTCAAAAATGAAGATGTACACTAATTTGGAACTTATTTTACACGGTTATAAGTTCGATTTTCCTTTCCCATGACACTGAGCGAAGAGAAAAAGGATAGCTCTAAAGTTTTCAATGAAAAGGGCGAAATTAGCAACTCTGTCGCTTACGTTGTTTTGGTTTTGAGCGACTCACATGTAAAGTATTGTGACTGTTTATAAATATATTTTTAACCTGGTAATTCATTTTAAAAATCTACAACTATATTGACGAAAGAATATTTGCTTCCATCTACTTTGACCTTTTTTTTCTTAATGTTCAAGCTGAGACTACTACTTTAAAAATTGCTCTCTAGAGAAGTTGCCAACCTTCTCTAGATCATAAACTAATAGAATAGGTTTAATTGCATTAATCTGACATACTTTCTTTCAAATGTGATCATATTAAGTGGTTTCACTATATCTAAATATCCAGCTGAGCAGGAAGATATATTCTTTGTTGTCCTCCTTTGCACTGACTGTACTTAGCTGGTTAATATCATGTCAAAAATGTGTTAAGTATGTCTGTAAATATACAGTATTCTAAATGTGGCATTACATGTGTTATAGAGTTTAAGAGTAACCTCATTACTTTTATAACAACTACTGCTCTTAATTAAGCATAAATAACCCAATGACCTAATTATTACCCTTCATAAATACATCTCATTCATTACATGTTTTAGCTAATACTTATCCATTTACACCTAAATTCCATAGTATTTTATCCTTTGTTAATAACTGCATTTTTGAAGGTTAAAAATAATATGTCACCTATTTGCACAAGATGCTAATTTATTATAATTACTCAGCACTCTAAGGTTACTCTCAAATTACTTTACTACAGTTGTCAATTCAGTATACACCTAAATAATTTACACCTGGGTATGAATTGCCTTCCCTAGATCATTTATATAAAATAGAAATAATAATGGGACCTAATCTGATAGCAGAGTTATTTCTCGGTCTAATTCAAAACTTTTCCATATATTCTTTGCGTTTTTAATTTATATAGTACCTAGTCTTTGTTGTTAAAGGTTTTGCTAAAATATTAGTAAATTACATCTACACCAACATCCTACAACTCAACACAAACGAAATCCACAACGAGCAACAAGAATTAATAAAAATAGTAAACCCATAATATTTCCATTGCCCTAATTCAGTAATTCCATTTATCTCTGAATCTCAGCTAAATATCTTCTACAAGTAAGTCACACTAAGGCACGATGTAAACCCAGTACATCACAGATTACTTACTTTAATACACTGTAAGAACAGATAGAAATAAACTATCGTTGCCCCTCCCCCCTCTTTCGTCTTTTCATCACTTAAAAGGACAACCACCCAGCTCTTGTCCAGCGATTCTCGACCATCCAGTATATCGACACTACTATAGCCTCAGATTTGGAACATTTTGTTCATAATATTGAGAATCTTATTTTTTAAATTTTGACCCAATGATTCATTCATTTATATTTAAATTCAAAATATTTAATCTGGGAAATGGATCCACAACTAAATCTTTTCGTATCCCTCCTCAGTTCGGCATAGAAGAAGTACTCTAGTGTATATTGTGTTATTATTTGTTTTTGGCACTAGTATATTGTGTTTAGCATTATTTGTGATCTTTGTAGAAAATAGTTTCTTGGCTCTTTTGCTAATAAGCTTCTATATTCATTTTTTGAGGGGGTAGCTAGTGGTCTAGCTATTCATTAATTTTGGCCGTATTTTTTGTTCCTTACTTTACTTTACATTATTGTAAGATGGGAGTGAGTGAGAGAATGCAAGAAGTAGTGATTAGAACTAAGATATGTGAGTTCCTTTTGGTACGGTACCAAGATTAGTTCCAACTCGCTTAGATAACGTAGGGCTTTACAAGAGGCAAATATATTTATACATTTTTCTTTATTTTCCTTTGCCTTTGTGTTGGGAGATTCTTACACACTTGTCCAGTTCTCAGAGGGGAGAGCAGTTGCCGCTTGGTTCACTCTACTGAGGTCAAGCCCCTTTTCCTTTATTCTCGCTTGACAAGGTAGGGTGGTGCCTTCAACCAATTCTCTCATGCTCCGCTTCCTCTTTTGTTGTTATTTGATCTTTCATTTCATCTCTCTTCTTTCCATTTTTCCTCCTTACTATACTGTATTGTGACATCACAAAGGTCTCATTCTCCATCACTAACATACCGACAAAAAAACCCTCCTAAAAATAACCGCTCTACAAATCTACAATCAATAGCCATCGAAATCAATAAAACAACATACCATTATTAACATCTACATCCCAACTTCCCCTTGCCACCACTACATATATTTTATTTTGCTCAACCTTTACTCCTAACTTTCTACACCGTAGTTAAATTAGCATCATCGTTAGAAATGTGTGTTTCTTGAATCGCTGTAATGAAACTCTTGCTTCCTAAGGCTTATGACGTTATAAAAGCGGCAAATAATCGTGTTATGGCTTGGAAAATGCTACTTTCAAATACTAATAACTCGGTAAATATTGCTTTTCACTCCGAATAAATAGCGACAGATAATTTAAACAAGCTTATAGAATAGATTGAAAGTAATTCTTAAAAAAAAACATTTGAGTTGTTTATCAGTATAATTACCTAAATGAAAAAATCAGCATAAGACCAGGGAGCATTACGCCCATCGAATAACTACACTCAATAAACATATTGAACATCAGAAACCAACTAACATAAAAACACAACACAATTGAAACCTTACTTGCATAAGAAAAATCCTCCGGTCCCTTCACTTCCATACTAGAACCACCTGACAAATCATTCACGCACTCCACCCTGATCACTTCCCAATTTTTATCATATAGCAACTAGCCAAACCTATCCACAGATAAAAAAGACAAATTATATGAGAATAAAGTGGACAGAATTCACATCCTAAATAGAAAACACACTGTCTGACCTCACACTAGAACAATTTTTCTCTTTCTAACGAACCCGGTATCTTTTCACAAATACAATCCACCAGGCAAGCAAGAAATATATCCTCAAAGGTCACAGGAAACACTTTAACCACGCTTTCACACTCTATGTTTTTAACAGAGGCAAACAATACAGTTTTTTCTGTCGAACAACTCGGAAAAATCCACGACTCCAAGAGAAAAATCAAGAATATCATCAATACTAAACAACAAAGCATTTCAAACATTTTCCCTAAACAAGGAAGCATAAAAAAACTAGCATACATGGTGAACAATAAAAAATACACACAACCACCTCTCAAGGATGAATTTCTCCTCACGAGAGACAACAAAATACTTAACTCAACCGACTAATACAACCTGCTAATGACATACCTCCCTCAAATCAGCCAACTACCTACTTACTAGTCACGACAATAGGATAACACTAAAACCTTTGCAAGTTACACAGGGAATCCATAAACCCATATTTCAACCATCCCTCCCCCTCCGACTCTTTCCTCACCATTAAATCGATTAAAAACTTAACCTGAAGGCTGACATAGACCACAAACACATTTAACATTCATCTAAAAAAGCTTGTTCTTGCAACCATATCCGCACTCAAGGACATCTTAAACCACTCCTGGTTACACATCATCATCTCCCAATCTAGAAATATCCTTTCTATTTTCACAAAACACCCTGAACCTCCTGCAGTCCTGTAATGTCGGTGGCTGGTTCCTTCTTGCAACCCGCCAGAATACATCATAAATTTTAAAATAATCTCTTACACAGTTATCTCACTTCTCTCAACAATTCCAAAAACTTTGCATCCCTACCCTGGGCACCAACCATATCTAATACAAACCTACGCAATATATACAATTATTCTAAAGTTATGCTCCGTATCGCAACTGGCTGCACGACCTTCCCCCCACCCTAATATAACACTTCCACGCTGAAATAAAACTTCTCCCGATTAAAAAAACACCTAAAAATGATAGGCAGACAATTCTTTTGAAAGCTGCGATGCCTTTCGCACACTTTACACGCCCTTTTCCTTTCCACTCCCATCTCTAGAATCCCCTAAACCACGCCTATCACCCACTACACGCAACTATTAGCAAACCATCCCCCAACGCCACCGAACCAGAATACAATAAAACACAAACACAACGATTTTATCCGCATATCACTTCAAACTCCCGAGCACCCCCATCCATTTCTAAAGTTCCTCTTCTGAGATTCAGTAATCCAAGTCCACTCTAGATCGCCTAACCAGAGTTTCTCTAACCCAACTGTGATCAGGACACTAGACTCACTACATGAATAGAAAAATAGAATCAACCACTATACCCACAATCCGACCTCCGTGGCTGCAACCTGAAATCACTGCCCATCTCACCTTATCCTGCCCCTTCTTGACTATCTCAGAACCTCATTCAATATAACTCCTGCATCCTGCCAAGTTTGATTGAAGAGAACCCGCTGGTAGGCAAAAAAGTATTAGGTAAATGCTCTCATTTATCAAATTATTTTGTTACATAATCCCGAAATTCCAGTAATTTTGCTAAATATGTTATTCATGCCCCACAACCATGCTAAACGAGTATCAATGATTAACGACACATTTTTTAGATTTTCTGAAATTCAATTTTATGTTGTTTTCGATAACTTTACGAATTATGGAAGATAAAGCTTATCAAGAACTACCCTTAAGTAACGTATAATGAATATGATCAGGTCAAGACTACTTATTATTTAACTCAATCACGAGTATCTTAGTGGGTTCCATATGTAAAATAAATGTATTACCATATAAATTTACCTGTTCAGGTTTTATTCTGTAAATAGTAAAACAAAATGATCATCGAGTACCTCATCTACAGAATGTTCCAGTACCATATATATATTATTTTAAAACTTATAAGAGGCGAAACCACAAACGGATTCAGATGATTATTATTTCTTTTTATAGCCTAAGGAGATACAGCAACAGAATTGTGACAATCTTGTTTAGCCTAAAGAGATATAAAATCGAAATTAGTAATAGTCTTGCCTGTCTACAGTAAACATAGAATATAGAAATGCGCGCTTATCATTTGAGCAACGAAAATAGATACTAGGGGCGTATTTTAAAGTTGAGAATATATCAAAGGTGCAAGAACAGTTTTTGGAACTATTCTTCTAAATCTACTTACCATTTCTCGTATCTGTGAGAAATTTGAAGTATACGGTACTATGCATGATGTGTACAAGCAGGCAACTGATCGTCTAAAGACATCAACAGATGCTAATGATTCTGATCAGGTGCTACAGGCATTCAACCTTTCACCAAGAAGTTCTGTGAGACAATGTGGTAGAAAAACAAGGAAAAGTCAGACAATTGTCCACATAATTCTGAAGAATACTAAATGAATATCTTACATCCCGAGATTATGAAATGAAATGACTCGAATGAAGATGATCCGGAGGGCAGAATCCAGTTTTGCGAATGGTTTCGAGTGAAGCCTCCCAAAATATGGCCATTTTTTGAGCAAAATATATGGTCATGATGAAGCTATATTTAAGTTGAATGGTATAATTAATCTTCATAATTGCCCATTCTGGTCACAAAAAAGTCGACACATTTATGTGAAATGACTTGTAAATTTACCGGGTATAACAGTATGATGTGTGTTTTTTTTATAAAGGTTTGGTTGGTTCATTTTTGTTCGATTCTAAAGTTACCGGTCATAGCTACCTCAACCTCTTCGGGGAAAAGATTCTCCTGCAATTCAACATTTATAGGGGGTCTTTTTTAAGAAGAAGCTAGGCATCGAAATAGGCGAATTAGGTTAAGGTTAGGTTAAGGCAGATTCTGGAGTTCAAGGCTTGTAGTGTGAGTGCAGCTGTAGGTTAGGTTGTTTGGTTACGTTATGGAGCAAGGAACTGTCGCAAACTTCTCGCAGAAGTTTTTTTTCATTATTTATGGCTTCAGTTGACATTTTAAGCTCTTTTACACACAAAAGACAGCAGTTGTCAACCTTTTGCACCATGCGTGAATGAAATAAACAATTGTCTTAACAGATAATTTTAATTCTTCAAACCAAGTGTATTTTCGCCATCCAACACTACAATTGCGTTCACGCTTAGTGCAGCGCCAACGGCAACACGAAGATGCCAATGAAAGTTTCATATAATGTCCATTTTTGCAACGTCGCTCTCACCTACTGATTACCATCATGATTACAGCAACTACGAGGGGCGTTCAATAAGTTTTGCCATTCGGATATAAGGAAACGAGATATGAGGAAACGTGTTTTATTATTTTTCAATATAACTACCCTAGACTTCAATGCACTTGCGTCACTTGTCCCTGAGGCTTCGAATTGCCGACAACTAGAAATCTCCCGACTGCTGTTCAATCCACTCCTGGACGGCGAACTGGACATCTTCATCGTCCCCAAACCGGCGTCCACGCAGTGCAGCCTTGAGCTGGCGGAATAAAAAGTAGTCGCTAGGGGCCAGATCTGGACTGTAGGGAGGATGGTTGAGCTCCTCGAATCCGCACTCACGCAGGGCAGATTGTGCAACTCTGGCCTTGTGGACTTTGACGACGTTGAAGTCGATTATGGGGCGTGAGGTTTCTAGGGACCCAACGGGCAGAGACCTTGGTCATGGTTAAATTGTCGTGGATGATCTTAATAACACTTCCATGTGATATTCCAAGTTCTCGCTCGATTTCTTCTACCTTCACCCGTCGATTTTTGAGGATCATCCTCTCCACACGGGCCACATTGTCCTCGTTGGTCACGTCTGACGGGCTTTTCTGGACGGGGGTCATCTTCAAGGGACTCAAGACCATGGCAGAACTCCCTATTCCAGCGAGAATGGTTGCATAGGAATGGGTGGTCTCGGTGTACACTGCAACCATGCGTTCATGGATCTCCTTTGCATTCTTGCCTTCCTTGGTCAGAAAATTTGATCACTGCGCGGTGCTCAACCTTCTCCATTGTTAACGATCTGCGATCAGCTACTGCTTCTTAAATATACGAGGCCGGAGCGTGCGGCTGCAGATCCTGACTTGTCATAACTTGTCCTATCACCCCCACAAACAGCCATCCCCCTTCCTCTGTTTTGCCCTACCGATTTGCAAAACTTATTCACCGCCCCTCGTACCTCGATGAACCATTTAAAAATTGTGGGATCGGATGCCGTGGTAGTATACCACTGTCCCTAAATTTAAACCCACTGGACTTCTTCACGAGGGTCTCTTTTAAAATGAAGTATATGTGCAGTAGAAGGCTTTCATCCGTTGAAAAATTAAATAACATATTTAAAAAAGTATGTAAAAATATCCCTACAAAGACTTTTTGCTGAAGTTTGCCAATCAGTGATTCAAAGAGGGCGTTGGTACAGTATTTCGATGTTGTATATTTTAACTAGAAAAATAAATAAAAATCATATGAATCCGTTATTGATTTCGCCTGTTATAATTTTGTAACAATGTATACATGAATTTAGAACGTATTTTCTCAGCAGTTTGGTTCAAAACTTCTTCCTAATTAATAAATTTTTGTTTGATCTGCTAAATTTCTTATTTATTTTACAATAACTAAATAATTTTCTTAGATCCTTATCGCTATTTTGAGGTACATTAATTTCTTGCACCCTTTGGTCTTTCTTAATAATTCTATTTAGCTCACTCCTGCTGGATCCAAATTATGTTTGGTTTTAAACAGTATTTTATACCTATATATAATTATGGTATGCTATTTGTTTCCCCCCCCAAAAAATGGCTTCCTACATTTCTTTTTCTTCCTAATGATCTTCATTTGAATACAATGTTTATGGAATACATTTAATACTCGTATATACTTAAAAGTATTCCAAGTTTTCTTACTCTGGAATTCTACATATTAATTAACCAAATTCAGAAAGTTTGGAAGCTTTTCACATAATTCATTATATGTAAAATTGAATCTTTGGTAGTATTCCTGATATCATACTTTCCCCCCCGACCTTAACCTGATCGACATTCTGTGGGCGATCCTCAAAAAGTGAGTAAACAAGCCAACACCCACAAACTTGTGATAACGCTTGAGAACTACTAGAGCAAGAAGGGAACGCAATCGCCTAGAATTTACTCCATAGGTTGATTTCCACCCTGTCAAAGTGAGTTGAAAATGTCCTGTAGAGGAAATACCGACACCTTTATTACGAACTTTATGAATCAGTTTCATCTTAGAGTGAACAAAAATCAGATCTTAAACGTGTAGATATCAATTTTATTACCATGCATGCTACTGTTCAATTAGGTGCATACATATAAGATGATACAGGTTAGTAATATGAAACAGTGACGCTTAGAGATTACAAAATTAATATCTTCGGCCCCAAATTGGCAAGGTCTGTATTTTTAGCGTTCTCTTCTGCAATAGTGGCCATGACTAGTAGTTTAGAGTCATTATTTAGAATTGGCTTGATTAAATGTGGATGTAATTAAGACTTATACGAGTTGCTTCGTCTCGAGCCGAATTTATCGCTTCGAAATTATCAGCGAGAACAGACTTGGCCTGCGCCTCTGGATTAGAATTACCCACACAAAGTATCGCCATATTTCCCCAACATTAACCACGGCGGTGAACAATATTATTGATCGAACACAAAAAGCTGGGTAAAAGATAATGACTGCTACTCCTTCTTCCCTGACTACCATTATTCAACAAATTGAAACCCATCTGCGAAGGGGGAGAGGAATTAATGGACTGGAAATGGAGCGAGGAGATACCGAGAAGGTTATCCACTTGGGAACGCGACAAGGAGCCCTCAACCCCACTCACCTCGCTGTGATTGAGTGGGGTCCTCGAAACAGGTTCGAAAGCGCAAACATGCAGAACACTTCCAGTTAATAGCGAGGCAGAGCGTGTGATTAAGTGGACCGTCAGAGGCAGATGGCGGACGCACATTTGCGTCCCAGGCACTCCCGATCGGACGGCTAGAGCACCTATCGAGAATTTGCTGATTCCACTCACAGGAGGGTCCATAGAAGGTTTGAAATTCGTACCTTTAAGTTCTGTTGTAATTTCGCGTACGAACTAATCGTATTTTCAAGTTGCACTCGATTCATAACTTGTATGAATTTAAGGTTGATGGGAGCTTAATACTTTGGGTTCTTTTCTCATTCTCGATCTATTTTGTTTTCTTGCTCTTCTTCATTATCCTCACCATCCAAAAGGAAGAAAGATTCGTACCTTAAAGCCAAAGAGCAAAGTACGAACTTGTTACCTGATGTTACAGATATGGGTCGGATGTAAGCAGTATGAAACTACAGCAGCCCAAATTGCTTATTTAGTATCAAATAATGATAAAAATCCAAAATATTCTGTTTTCTAAATCTGTATTTTGCATTTATAGAGCTGTCCCTCGCTCTCATTGCTTTCATGTCTTCCAATGCCCCTTTCTCCTCCCTTTAATTTCCGGTTTCCAGTCTCGTGCGCTCATTCACATCCAGATTTCTCTTTTTTGTACTGAAGAACTACGGCTCAGGAAACAACGATTCCAGCGAAGTTAAGCCACATCGTGTATGATTAGTCGCTATATGGAGTCCTGACTCGGGCATTCATGGCAGCTACTATACACTGTAAATTTCTGTGGTTCGAATCTTACGTTAATTATTAGGTTCAAATTGCAATGAGAAATAAAAGACATCTTAAATGAGTGCAGAAGGGGGTGGTGGTGGCTACCTATTTAATATATATATATATATATATATATATATATATATATATATATATATATATATGCGTGAAACTCCCAAGGAAAGAAAACAACCCACTGCCCGAGCGCTTTCGTGGTTAAAACATCTTCAAGGGCAAATACAAAGGTAAATGATAAGGAAAAATGGAGCGTATATATAAAAACAAAAACATGTGACGTCATAACCCCAAAACAAATGAATGACGAGTAATACAGTCTAACTCAATAAAGTAATTATAATACAAACTTATATAAAACCTGAGAGAGCATTTTTATACTTGTTTACATATCCATAACCCTATATTTTAAGAACGAGATTTTTTGAAGGTGTTTCTAATAATTCCTTTATAATATAAAAAAACAAAATGGTGAAGTTCAGAAATAAATATAAGTATCGAATTTTTGTGACCTTTTTAAAACTAAAAAAATTACAAATGGTGAAGTTCAGAAAATTTATTAAAATTTTGGCCTGGAATTATTAGAGCAAATTTAGATTGAGAAAAGAAAAAGAATCTGATATGCCGTAGGACACAGACCGAAGAAGAAGAAGAAGAAGAAGAAGAAGAAGAAGAAGAAGAAGAAGAAGAAAAAGATGATGAAGATGGAGATGATGAGGATGATGAAGATGAAGAAGAAGAAGAAAAGGTGTTCAAGGTGTTAAAATAAAGAGTATAAAGGGGATTAAAAAAGGCGGTTAAGATTAGCAAATAAGGCCCTAAGCCACACCCCGCAGGGGTGCCTGTGTAACCAAGCTCCTCCTGTTAAGGAAGAGAACAGCGGCTTGTTTTTCTATAATTTAAGAAGGGAATTATTTTGAGTATTTGAATAATAATTTCATCTTCGTTTGGTTATGACTTATGTTTGCTTTATCAAAGTGATTTCTAATAATTCTTTTATAATATCAAAAAACGAAATGGTGAAGTTCAGAAATAAATATAAGTATCGAAATTTTGTGAAATTTTTTTAAAACCCAAAGAATTACAAATGGTGAAGTTCAGAAAATTTTATTTTTATATATCTTCTTCTATAACTCTATATAAATAAGCATGAGGGTTTTTTTATAGAAAAATAACCTCATTCAAAAGAACTGACGAACAAACATAGACAGTTCCGAAAATCTCAACAACGAGGAAAAAATTATACATCCACAGAAAAATACAAATGGAGATTATTCCAATAAATTAAATTTATAATAATGAAATTATTTAATTTAAATAAACTTTCACTTATGTTGAAATTAATTTCTTGAGGGAATTTAATGATAGCCGATGTAACTAAAGTTCTTTCGATAACTTTGGGCAAAAAAATAAATGACCAATATCTATTTGATAGTTTAAGGTAGGCTGACAACTGTACCTATACTATTTGATTCTAATGTCCCAGCCTCTAGTTGTCTAATTATGTAAAAACCACAAGGTGATTTCCAGGAGATCGTATGTATACAGGCTATTTCATTCGGAAGTGAATTTCTAATTAACAAGTTCCTTAACATAGAATTATTACAAAAAAAATTAACTTTAAAGAATGTCAATAATATGGAACATGGGAAAAGTTGTCATTGCAAGATGCATTAAAATATTGATCCGCGCGAGTGCCTGCATAATTTCTTCCTTAGGACTTTTTTTGACTCTCCTAAAGAATCGTTTGCAAAATATGACGGGTATTTTAACTTTTCTCTACGCGCGGCCGCCAAAAAGTTTCTCTATGGAAAAAAATAATACAGGCATTCGCGCGGAACAATTTGAATAAATAAACAAAACACGCTTCACACATTTATCTTCAACCCGTAAGATGATGAAAGATGGATTAAAAGAGCTTTCTTCTTTAATATACCTTATCAACGAATGAACATACCGGGTTCTCATAAAATCCTGCCACAGATTTAAAATTTAATAACGCGTTTTCTAAGCGGCAAATGAGTTATTAAAACTATATAAAGGACCAACTCTTGAAGTTTTATTGTTGATGTACTTTTTGATAATTGCACTTTTACATGACCATGTTGTTACATTTTTCAAGCTGTCTCTCGAACAATGAATGTACTCCATATTTGGTGCACTGATATTGCATGAATAGCAATAAGTTATTTTGACTTTGAGTTCACTCAAAGAAGGAGGTTTTGCTTAGTAAATCTTTTGACGTGACCTCAGAAAAAAACAAAATTCTAGTCGGGATAGATCAGGTCAACGCGTTGCCTAGGTAATCGATCTCCCTCTACTCACCCTTTTGTTTGGAAATGTGTTATTTAAAAACTGTCGTACCTTCAATTAATAATGCTAGGGTGCTTCATACTGATGGATAAAGTTGTTATTTAAAAGATTTACTCTGCGATTAAAGGGTGAAGGAATTCTGCAGCATTCTTCGATAACTTTCGCCATTATCTTTTTGTTAATCAAAGAGAAAGGGCGGATGATTTGACTTTCTTCTGATTGCGCACCCTACATTGACTTTTCTAGATGTTTTAGTTCCCCATATGTGGCAATTGAGGTGATTGACTTGGCTACATGCATAGAACGTTGCTTTATTTGAATAGGTGAAATTGTCAATAAACACACGAGATTTCGCAATTTGTGATTATACGTTCGGCCAACATCTAATCTCCTTTTGTAATAATCCTGTAACTTATAAACCAATTGCTTTTGTAGGCATGTTTTTGACATATGACTTTCAGAATTTTATGCACTGCTGTTACCGAAAAATTTAACTAATTGTTTGCACGGAAGTTATTTTTTTTTAATTCCTCTTAAAAGATTATATGACTTCGATCACTGCTTCTTCATTTATTCCAATTTAGTTTCATCCATCGACTTAATGATTTTTATAGGAATATATTTTTTTAATGAGTGAAGTGTTTTCGTCGGCTCTTATTGATTTCAACTCGGCAAATAAAAGCGCGTTCATTTTTTCGCCATTTGAGCGATCAGCAAATATAAAAGCAAATAGAACGAAAAAAATAAGAAAGAAAAGATTAACATCAATAAAATTATGAGATAAAAACTTCAAAAGTTGAATTTTAATATATTTTTTACCGAATCATTATATCATTTGTGCAACGTGAAGTAGGCTAGGCAGTCGCCAGATGGGCGCTAAAAGAGGGGAAAAAGTGCAATGTGAGTTATTAAATTTTAAACTTGCATCAGAGGTGGCATCCCCTTTCCATCACCCCTTGAGTCACCCCAATCTCCATCCCACACCCCAATCTCCACCCAACACCCTAATCTCCATCCCACACCAAGACCTAATGGAAATACAAACAATTCGAGAACGCAGCAACATAAGAGGCTGCTCCTTCACTAATCTCAATATACATACCCCAAACTACAACCCTGCACCCGCTCACCTAAGAACGCTTAAACCCCTTATTCATCCTGAACAATTCTTATAACACAAAATACAAGCCCTTTAACTCCTAAAACACCTCCCCTACCACAAAAAACAACCTGGCAACCAGAGACTGCATATGCACGAGAGCAAACAGGGTAAAATTCACTAGACAGGGAATTACACTCATACAACACTATGTAACCATCAACAACACCCCTCACGACCTGTTCCACAGCACAAAACCAAACATTGAGGCTAATTATAATCAATTGACCAACACAATTTACCAAAGCAATAGTATTCCGTGCTGTATGGCAGGAAAATTCCACCCCGCCTCTGGAATTGACGACATATCAAACATTCACCTAAAAGACCTAGGTCCAAGGGAGCATTGATGCCCTCACACAAATATTCAACCTCTAATCTCCCATAACTCTATTCTAAATATATGGAAATATGCTCCGCATCATACACATCTTCAAGCCAAACTACCACCCACAGAGCCTCTACCATACAGCTCAATCTCTCTAAACTTTAACATCACAAAAATCATAGAACATCTGTATGTACTTAATAAAATATATTCGCATATCTCACTTGACGCCTCCCAACACAGTTTCCGCCAATTAAATTTAACAACCACTGTACTTAGGAACACCTACCAACGCATACAAGAAAGTTTTAAGAAACTCCCACACCAAATCAAGACAGTAATGAGAATAATCTCCCCCCAAATAGCCTTTGCCACAGTACCCAGACACATTCTTACCATCAAAATACCTCTTTTATCTAATTTTGAGAGCCCTTCTGGTGACTGCCTACTAGGACAAAAGTAACTGTACTCACAACTGAGCCTACTACTAGACCATCAAAATACTAAACACCACATCAACTCCAATTATAACAATTGGCACGCTAATTTTCTTACGGGCAGATACACCTAACTAATATACAACGGTAAGCGACTACGAGCACACCACATACACAGTGGCGTGCCGCAGGGAACCGTACCCTCTCCTCCATTACTCCTTTCACAACCTACAGACTCGAATGCACCCCCCACTCCGCATCACTACCAAACACGCCAGTCGCTTTAAATAAAGCACCTACCGTGCTCAGTCTCACACTCGATACAGGAGTAAATTTCCGACAACACCAAAAATACAGCAAACGCAACTAACACAAAAAGAACGCCGGGTAATCCAAGGAAATCATCACCTACACATACAAGCGATACCTGAGTCCCTCACTTGCCTATACCTCCAAATCCTGGGTACCAAACCTCGCGCCACTCACTTCAGTACACAACAAAAGACCCAGACCAAAGCGATCCGCCTCCTAACAGGTTGCCCCCCCCCGTAACCCCCCACTTTACCAGCTAAAACCAAGATCGCACCCCTAAAACCCCCTCTCGACATCCAGGGAACACAACTTCTCCATTGTACAAAAGGAATCCAAGCCACTACATACAAGAAGCCACCCTCCACGTCACATGCGCAAAACTACACCAATACACTCCATGAAATCCCTCCACCCGGAAACCAACTCCCTCCTCCATCACCTCCTTCAACCATAGATACTATCTTCTGTACCCAAACCACCTCTTCAACACCATATCATCCGATATCAACCCAGAGGAAGGATACTTCCTACGCCCAAAACGGGTCTCCCTGGTAAGGCTCCGGTGCGACCACCAACCGAACTTAAATTCATACAAATACTGCACCGGCCTGACCGACACATACATCTTTCCCCCAGTGCCACTGGAAACCCAGACAGAGTCCAACACATATTAACAACGTAGCCAACATAAACACAGCCTGAACCACCCCCACCCCCACCCCCACAAGATACCCGGATTGCGAGATCACTGGGAGAACCTAATCCGCATGACGGGACCATCGGGGTTGGTGGCCTGGGGGAGTGTAAGCAAGGAAACCTCCTAACCTACTAGTAGCGATTACCAATAAATGCATCATAAAAAGAAATGTATATTCTATTAATTATAATAATTTTAATAAAGGTTACATACGAAACGTAAAAGATAAACCTGATGAAACATAAGGGTGATGTCAGAATCGTGTTTGAGAGCAGTGGTCTATTTGTACATTGCCCCACCAAAATCACCACTTAGTTTGGTAAAGTGCTACAACATTAATACATCAAACAATACTGAGGCTAATAAATATACTGAAGTGCATCAAAATAATCCCAAATTTACATTTAAGTAAGGATTTATTCTCCCTGCCTGAATTTATTTGCAAGCTCATAAAAAAACAAAATCACATAGATTTTCTTATATCTAAGTTTATACCAGGCTCTTCCCTATCACCTCCTTTACCTTCTAATACCCCTTTCTTACTCACCTGTTTTTCATGTATTTAAAATTTCTTTCAATATACAGGGTGCCCCATATGTTTCCATACATAATCCAAATAAACATTTTTTTTATATGAAAACCATTTTTTATGTATGTATATAATATGCTCTACATGACGACTATTTCAATGCTTCTCCTACACTGCTGATGAACTTGTATTAACACAGCAGGAGTTAGGCCTGTAATGGCGTTGGTGATGTTCGTTTCATGTTTTCTGTTAATTTCGATTATAACCATGCGACTGCTTCCTGACCTAGCACTGAGTATGATTTCAATTCATTGATCTTTATTTAAACACATATTTTTTAAGGTATCGGAAATATAAAAAAAAAATAAATGTTAAAAAACATATGTATGGAAACTTATGGGACACCCTATACATCCAGTATTTGATAAGGTCTCAGAAAACACTCGGAATCAGCTTTTCTTTATCTTACGGGTGGTCCATAAAACTGAAAATGATATTTCTTTCTCTCCACACGGCTAATTTTATTATTACACTTCACGAAAAGAAATTACACTTAAAATTTCGTCTCTCGATCTCATCATTTAAGGGTCGCCCCACTTTTCACTTTCCCTTCGTCAGGTTGTTGTTATTTGAGGGTGTTGGGATGGCCATTCGGTGTTCGTGTATGAGACGGAAGATGAATTGCTTCTGATTCTCATCCTTCGTCAGCATCGCCTTGTACAGCTCTGCCAGTGTCACTCCTTGTTCAGCTGTGTCGTCCATCTGCGGGAAGCCCTGCATTGCTTCCTGGGTTCCACCTTTCTTCAGGACGTCGGAAACACGATGCAATCTTTTTTGTGAAGTAGGCATCAAGACGGATGCCCCGTGTGTCTTCGATTTTTGCCCGGCTTGGGTGATCTTCGGTCGAATTATCCGTTTTCATCCGAGCATCCGAGTCAAGCGTCGGCCTTGATCTTGTTTGGAACCTGGTCGTACAACAAGGAAAGGCCGACAAAGTCTTCCACTAAATCACAGAGATACCGTTGGAGGGCATTGCTCACGGTTGCAGTGACGTTCATCTAGTTCGTGTACTTCTGGATTTCAGTCAACATCATGATTTCGTTGTATGGGGCGTGGGATGACATAGGAGTTTCGTGCCAAAAGCGGACGTAAACCAGGGCAATGAACAGCGCCATACCAGTCACATTCCGTTCCTCTCGTTTCGTTGTCTTGAACTGGTATCGGAACAGGACATCTTGAGGTAGTAGATGCCTCTTGACATCCACTTTGCCTGGTGGATGGCACCAGGGGCACTAAACGATGATTGAGTCGTTTTGCCCCCTCTGAAAAACAGGGCTGCAAGCTGCAGGAACTCGAAGTAGTCATCACGCGGACACTTTGTTAGATCAGTCAGGGCAGATGCCAGGTGATCCTTCATCTGGGAGCAGAGCTGCTCTAGATGTCCTTCCAAGAGGGTATTCTCAGCCACCGTGTACTCTTGCTGGTTGATGGTGTAACACTCCTTCTAGAAACGCTTGAAAAGTGTGATTTCTGGACCTCCAGTGTACCCAAAGACGACTCAAAAGACGTCAGAGAGAACAATCTCCAACACATGATGGTGGCACGCCAACATAACCAACTCCTTTCCAAGACCTCCCTCGATCTGGAAGTCCAGTGTTGCTTGCAGTTGTATCGAAGATAAATCCGACTACTTCGTCGCGAATCTTCCAAGATTCGAGCAATTCCAGACACGCTGAGGTCTAAGCTTTTCCAGTACTTCGGGCAGCACTTGAAATACCCAGCAACTTCTCGAATCCTTGACCAGTTACCAGAATCGCAAACCTATCCACTGTCTTCCTTCCCATCTCCTACAGCATTTTCTCGTCCCAATGCATGAGCAGGCGACCAGCTGCTTGAAAGTTCTTCCGCGCTTCTTTGTCTTGGATTTGGCATGTGGGACGACGCAACCGCCGTATCGAACTTCGGGACAACTTCAGATCAGTAATATCGTGGCCCAGAGCCTGTGTAACAGCGCCAATAACGAACGCCGCACCACAATCTGGGAGATTGACTCGATTCAAGGTACCGACGACTTCCAATGTACAGGCTGAAGTTGAAAGTCGGTAGTTGTCCTTAGCCTGTGATTCCTCTGACGATGTGGAGCTGGGAGCTGGAACTGAAGGTAGCAGCGGCCCCATGAACTTTGGCCTCTCGCTCGTCGTATCTCCACTTGAGAGCAGCTTTTTGGTCATTTCTCTTCCCACACTTGGCCTCGACTCCAGATTTCTTTGCGTCGACGTCCTCAATGCTGCTCGTGAAGTATGTTCTCGCGTTGCATCTTGAGGAACTCTTTGTCTTCTTCGTTGGTCATAGTCTGGAGGGCATCGCTTGTGGCAACATCGAAGTGATCCTGCAGGTCATCCAGGAACATCTTAACCTTGAGATGGTTTGACTCTCGCCCACGAGTCCAGTGTTTCTTAAGTGTTTGGTATTCGTCATCGATTCCTCGAAGTTTCCTGACACAAGCATCCACCCCCTATGTCAGGATCCTGGCCCATTTCCATATGGCGAGGACCTTACCACATACCAAGTTCAGGCCTTCCGAGACAGTCTTCTTTTCCACGACGTAATGAAACAGTTACAACGACAGCACATCCCGCTTACTTGAGAGACGGGCACATGACAGGGAATCAACAGGCTTCCTGAGAAACTAACACTCGAAACTCGAACGAATACTGATGGCCATAACTTGAAAGTAAGGAAAAAAAAAGCAAAGATTAAAAATGGAGCGATCCCTAAATATCATTGTATTATGATGAAATTATTTAGCACACAAGGAGAGGAATTCAACTTGAAAAAATCAGTGGTGTGGAGAAAGGATCAGTGCCATAGCTGGTCCATCCTAATAATTTGGTAGTGAGTAGGTAAAGTTAGGCTTTCTTGGTTCTCTGTGAATCAATTTTGATGGAACTTTTCCCAGCTGGTCTACACAAGATGGCAACACTAATGTTATGGTTTCATTATATGCTGTGTTACGTCCTTTAATTATTATTTCAGATTCTTCATTTTGGGGGTGAACGATACTAATAGCAACTATCCTCTTTAATAACAGTGAAAAGTCGCAGAGGACTCAACGTTAAAGAAAAGTCTTTCATCATCAAGGAAAGTGCTGAAGCTACCTCTGTTTATGTTTTGTGGAAAAGTTAGTTGTCCATGTGGACACAGTTAGACGATTTCTGAAGGACCCTTTGCTAAGGAAGAAGCGATTCGAATGTGGGGCCTCCAAGAATGTGACAGCTAAAAATTTGGAGGAAAATGGGCTGCCAGTTGACGTGGAAAAGCTGGAAAAATAAGCAAAGTCATTTTCACCGTCGCTGGTCGTCCCCATGTAGAGAAAACCCAGAAAGCATATCTTAGGAATCATGGTTTCCGTGCGAGCTTCCCTGGAACTGTCTCCTATAACGCCCCGTCACAAG